>JACEFZ010022004.1:0-20269 GCA_014155875.1 Cepaea nemoralis | reverse complement strand
AAAATTCCCAACTGGAAAAACCAAGGGGCCCAAGAAAAATTTTGGGTTTTAATCTAGACATTTTTGAGGGAGGCTAAGTCGCAAAGACAACTTATCACAAACATCAAGAAGAAGCAGTCAGCATATTTGGCCACATTGTGAGAAGGCAAAAACTGGAACATGTGACCAAAAACAAAAAAGATTAGTGGAAAGAGAGATAGAGGAAGACTGTGTGAGAAGATTCTTAACAGTTTTGAGTAACGGCACCGAAGGGAGTCAACATATGAATTGGTCCATGCTGTCAGAGATCGGAATTTGTGGAATGGCATTGACGTCCACGTCAACCAGCAAGGCACTTGATGATGATTATTATTTCTCATAACGTGCACGCAACATTTTGACCGTCTTCGTCTAATTTACGAAATAATTTTATTTCATTATCTTCATCATGTGCCATGCCGATAAGCGTTGGCGGTCAT
This sequence comes from Cepaea nemoralis, assembly GCA_014155875.1. Classification (NCBI taxonomy): domain Eukaryota; kingdom Metazoa; phylum Mollusca; class Gastropoda; order Stylommatophora; family Helicidae; genus Cepaea; species Cepaea nemoralis. Next base: position 19,811 of record JACEFZ010022004.1, on the reverse strand, counting down.
GTCTCGCTATCTTAAACGATCACCAGAGTCGTGGATCAGCTTCGTATTCTTGTCTCGATCACACCATGTGACCAAGACATCTAGATATTTTTTTCTCTGCCTTCCATTGGTTCTTTTCTCCTCAATCTTGCCAGTTGTCAAAACAATTATCTAGTTTATCTCTTCTCATAACTGTGTCCAAATGTGGCTGTCTGCGCCTAATTTATCTAATCTGTTTACGGTTTTCATTTGCCTGTTGTAGGTTTTTCTCATTGGTTTTACTGTCTATGGCATTATTTGCATTTTCCCCAGAAACCACATTTCCACTGCCATTAAGTGATTTTCAGCTTGTCTTCTCATTGTCAATGAATAACATCCATTCAAAAGTACATATTCAATGTAGCACTTTTTTCCGTTGCAATTGACATCTTTTTATCGGTCAGTTTGTTCTCAGTCTTGCGAAAGGCCACATTCACTAAAGTAATTCTTATTTTAATCTCTTCAAGACACCCCCATCAGATGGTACTGTTCCGAGATAGCTGTAGCGGCTCTTTTGTTTAAGAATATTTTCATTTACCCATGCAAAAAATTGTGGAGAAGTATGGTCGCCCACACACGATCATTTTCATTTGCTTCTTGAGAAACTATACCATTCATTTTTCAACCAGCTGGTGTATTCTTTGCATTTTCTACAGAAACAACTCCTCCACTGCAATTAGATGGATATAACAATTCGCTTCTTTATCCCTGTGCCAGTCTTACTCTGGATCTCACTGTGTAGCCTAGATATTGAAATTATTTCACCTGTTTAATTGTTGTTGTTGTTGTTGTTGTTGTTGTTGTTGTTGTTGTTGTTGTTGGCTATTACAATATAAAAAGCATAGCGTAGAAATGTAATCAGACACGACAGGAAAGAGTACGCTATGAACGTTTTTAACAGAATATAATATCTTCGGATGCAAAACAAAAAAGAAGCAGATATTTAAAGGAAAGCAGAAAATGAACAAATGAACCATAAATATAAGCACGCTTGATCGTCAGCCTTTCAGAAAATAATGGCAAACTACTGAACATAAAAATAAGTGATTCAAGTAAACACAAACTAACGTGTAATGTGGCAGGAAGTTGCTGTGGTTATGTAAATTGTTAGGATCCTCGCATTTTCTAGGACATAATCCACGGAGTAATTGGTGGTTAGTGTTTCTCCCTCTTAGCAAACGAGGAGCGCAAGCGTCGAACCCTTCTCAGACTGCGCTCATGACATTATCAGAGTAACCTCACTAACTATTATACCACAGCGCCAGTTACTATAGGATGTATTTTTAATGATCGTGGGGTTTTTGAAAATATTGCCGTTCCAAGTTTTGTGTTCACCCTCTGTGGACTTCATGCAACATAACAGGTAAATACAAAACTGGAAACGGCAATATTTTCAAAACCCCCACAGTCATTAACCATACACCCTGCAATAGAAATGGCAATATTTTATAATTAAATAAATAATGGAAAATGAAGGAGTTCAAGGTTACAAAGAACTCAGAGAAAATATACGTAGAAGTAAAGTTACAGAATCAAAAGATATGTTAGATGAAATAACATCAAAAATAACATACACCTGAGGAATGTCATCAGACAGACTGTGACTATATGACCGGCACATTGCCGTCTTTATAGACAATAGTTTGTAAAATGGAGTTATATCTCCCCAAAGCACACAGCCTTGGTTGAAATTAAAGGCTGTGTGTTGCCCATGCAACATGATCCCTCTTTCGGCCTGCCTAGTTTACTCCAAAGGAAAGGTAATACCAATACATGTGGGACAAGGCAAACTGCAAACGCTGCCGGATCAGCAAAGCGATGCTTTAACTGTCCGCTGTCGGAGCTTCGATCCTACATTAGTTGCCAACCAAGGCTCAGGACCTGGTCTGCCTTGCCCTGCCGTGACATTTATTCTTTAGGTTGCATTTCCTCGCACTAGGTTAAGCCTTGCACCCTCCAAATTTCGCTCCTCCACACGAAGCCGTAGGCACAATGTTGGGTGTCGTGTTTGGTGAGCGTTGTCCAACATTCCTCGCTAACATAAAGCAGGTAGTATCGTCTACCGTCATACAGTAGCTCAGTCACATCTGACTAAGACCTGGCGTACCAACGGAAGTAATCCAGTCAGGCGTAGAAGCCTGCGTCCATATATAGTATGTACTTTATATAAATGATATGCAACTAACTAACTTGTCTCATTACGTGGGGAAAAACTTTGATTGTTTCTTCCTTATGTCGTATATAATGTAATGTTTATTTCATTAGCCTTTTCTAGGCATTCGTTATGTATTACTCTGGCAGTCCAAGGCATTCGGAACATTCGTCCGAGAAACCACATCTGCGTTGCTTCCAAGATCTTTCTCGAGCTTTCGTTCACAATCCAGTTTTCAATGTCATACAACAGAACAGGTTCTGTGTAGCATGTTGGTTCTCTAATTCTGGCATTTAACAAGGATTACCTGACTCACACATAGTATGAAGATTCTATTTTGAGCTGATTTTGTCTGTTTGAAATCTTGCCATGTCAGTGATCATTCACAGGCTACTCGTTATGATTTACAACTTCAGCATAGTGTTTAACTTTTGACTAAAAAATAATTATGTATTAACGGATGAACCATTGCTTTTAGTTTTTGTTGCTATTAGACAGTCTCGCCAGCGAAGTTGATAGCAAACTGCTCTGGTAACGTCATTAGTACTACAGTGGGACGCAGGTTAGATGCCTGGGCTCGTCGCTAGCCACAGTGAGGGAAAGACTGGCCACCTATTCCTCCGTGCTCTCAGGCCTACAAAATGCGATGGCGCTGTACACGCCAAAGATCCGCAGCAGGAAACTACTACAAGCCAAATGATGTATTATTTATATTAACAGACAGAGCAAGCGGACCCGAACGATTCGTGCTGGAACAGATACAAGGCAAAGATCTGGACATTTCTTCAAGACCCGGGATCTTCTAAAAAAGCCAAGGTAGGGACATTCTAAGCCTATTGAGTGTTTCCATTAACAGCAGTGCTTAATCATTGGTTTTAACATGATCTCTTACAGCCCAATTGGCTGCAGCTTTGTGTCTACAGTCCCGGACGCCCAAGGTAGAGGCCATAGACGAAGACCAAGATTCGTGTTCGTCGATTCTTTATCATCGATACCCTAAACAAACCTTCTAATATTAAATCGGTAGTGTTGTATGGATAAGAAACACGGAAAACGACTAAAACGATTAAAAACAAACAACGAACATTGATTAATTGGTTGTCGTTGTATAAGAAAGAGACAAACAGCTTTCTTCAATCACGTGATGAGAAGAGAAGCATTGGAGAACATCGTGACATCTGGAAAGATGGAGGGGAAGAGAGGTAGAGGCAGACCAGGAAAAATGATGCTGGATGGCTTGAGACGGTGGCATGAAGGAACATCGTCAGCAGAGTTGATCCAGAACACCACAGACCGAGATCTGTGGAGAGTCATGAACGCCTACGCCAGCTGACATGGCACTCGATGATGATGATGATGATGATGATGATGATGTTGTTGTTGTCTTTCACTTATGCGGTTAGGCGTCGTGGGGAGGTGTAATTGAAGTGATATGCGCCAGTCTTTCAGTTTTCTCAATGACTCATGAGCAATATTTTTTATGATCAAGTAAAATCCCCACTTCCTTTCCTACTTAATCCTTGTATACTTGCATTAATTGGTGCCTGCGAAAAATGGAACTAAAATGGTATAACACATGCAGATCTCATGGAGAGAACTAAACAAATATCAGTGAACTAATAGGCGAGAAAGAACTATGGACCTAGATATAACATGCACTTAGAAGACAAGAGAAGCGTATAACTAGGAAGGCTGGATTTCGCAGGGAAAGAGAAATAGTGTAAACCCCCAACACATGGAGAAAAGAAGTAGAGACATAAGTAAATAATATGGTTAGGACAATGAAGAAGCGGCACGGGATAGCTTAGAATAGAAGGGGATGGAGTGAGTTGGCTGAGGGATTATGACTCAATAGGATATATAGGGCGAATTAAGAAGACAACTACTGCTGAAACTTGTGATATTACTACGAGGGTTAGTTAATAAGGACTTGCTCCCTGGCTAAGGGATTGCGAACGCGGTTTGTGAGCCCGTATACCCGGATTCGAAACACAGCGGTGCTGGTTTATTCGAAAACGGTATAGGTGCCGGTTGTTCAGAAAGCAATGGCAAACTTTTTAAAATTTTTTTTATCCGCATATCCTTTGCAGGACATCGCTGTCAACAACAGCATCTTTTGCTTTCTGAGCGGCCGGCTCAGTTATCCCGCAAGTCATCAGCGGGGGTCGAACCGCTCCCAGCTCTCGCCCGCTACGAGACTCTGCGTGATAAACGGGATTACGGAGAAAGTGTTGTAACCCCCCCCCCCCCCCCCCGGCCAGAGAGCCCTGTAATGGCAAACTACTGAACGTAAAATTTGCCTAGGAATCACAAACAGCGAAAATGCTGGGGTTGACTGCTATGTCCTCTGAAGGACATGCAACTATTTTTTTTTTTTTTTAAAGTTAATAAGTAAGTGACAAATGGCTGTAGAAAAATAACTGCATATGATAACAACTTGAAACAAGTTTATTTTTATACATACATTGTCACTTTATTTCTCAACATAATTTCCACCAACATTGATGCACTTATCCCATCGTTTTATCTGTCCTCCCAAACCGGCTGCATAGAACTGCGTGCCATGTTTTCATTTACGGGCCATTCCACAGAGCTGTGTGACTTACTTATTGACTCGCCCTTGTAACATTTTTCTACCCAGCTATGCACCGCTTTACGGGACAAACATTTGTCAGCATAAACACTGCCAGCTCACCTTGGCGGGAGACATTTCGCGAATGACGCAGGAAGTTGAATGTGACGTGAAAACGTGGTTTAGAAAACAGAGCAAGCAGTTCTGTGCAGCTGGTTTGGGAGGACAGATAAAACGATGGGATAAGTGCATCAATCTTCTTCTTCAGCGTTCCGAGCCATTGAGGTTCTTTGCTGCAAATACAATCTGTCTCAATTCGTCTCTCTGGTGGACCTTCTCTTGCCAGTCGTTGATTCCAAGTGCTTGTAGGTCTGTATGTATATTATCTCTCCACCGCCTTCTTGGTCTACCTCGGGGTCTACGGTCATTTATTTCCTGAGTGTAAGCGAGTTTTGCTTCCCTATTATCTTCCATTCTTTCTATATGCCCCAGCCATTGTAGTCTATTAGCCTTCATGATACCAGTGATTAGCGGGGACTTAAACAAATCATAAATGTCTTTGTTACTTCTTCTTTTCCACTCTCCACTTTGTGTATCCCTAATGGGTCCAAAGATGCGTCTTAAAATTTTGTTCTCAAAGGTTTGTAACAAGGCTTCGTCTCCTTTCGTTGTACTCCAGGTTTCAGAGCCATACAGCACAACTGGTCTGATCAGTGTTTTGTATATTGTGATTTTGGTGTTACGAGATAGCGCCTTTGATTTTAGTAGATGTTGTAGTGCATAGTATATCTTATTTCCAGAGTTGATTCTAGTTTGTATTTCTTCCCTTATGATGTTGGAGCAGTTGAAGATTGTACCCAGGTATTTGTATGTTTCCGTTCTTTTAATGGTCATATTATCTATTTGTATGTGGCCAGAGTTTTTAGCCATTCCGTCTCTTGAAATTACCATATATTCTGTCTTATCTTGGTTGATAACCAGCCCCATCTGTTGGGCTTTTTCCTTTAAGTGAGTCAATATTTCTAATGTCTTTTGTTCACTTTGCCCTATAATATCTATATCATCTGCATAACCAAGCAGCTTGGATGTTCCTCCAATATCACATTCCTCCTTTACCTTCCTTACAACTTTCTCTAGAGCCAGATTGAAGAGTAGCGGCGATAGTGCATCACCCTGTTTCAAGCCAGATGTTATTAGGAAGGGGTCTGATTTCCTGCCTTTATATGTTACTATATTATAAATATCTTCCATGCATAGTTTGGTCATGTTAATTAACTTCCTTGGTATTCCAAATTCCTGCATAACATTCCATAGACTATTCCTATGGACACTATCATAAGCCTTTTTAAAATCCACAAAAATGTTATGGAGATCTCTTTTATATTCCCAATGTTTCTCGGCTATTTGTCGTAAGATAAATATCTGATCTATTGTTGATCTGTTTTGTCTAAAACCCGCCTGGTAGTCACCTAATATGTCTTCTGAATATGGTTTTAGTCTATTTAGTAATACTGCGGATAGTATCTTATAGCTTGTGGACAGTAGTGATATTCCTCTGTAATTTCCACATTGGAACTTGTCTCCTTTCTTAAAGATAGGTATCAATAATGACTCTTTCCAGTCATGGGGTAATTCTTCTGTCCTCCAGATTTTTATTATTAGTTCGTATAGCTTTAGATGTAATGCATGGCCACCTGCCTTTATAAATTCAGCAGCAATTCCATCAGTCCCAGTTGCCTTATTGTTTTTAAGTCGTGTGATTACATATAGGATTTCTTCAAATGTAGGTTCTTCAATTTGTGGTTCGCATGTTAGAACCTCTTCCTGTGGGAAAATGTTACTTGGAGCTTCACAATTTAGTAATTCAATAAAATATTCTTTCCATGTGTTGCACATTTCCTCATTGGTATTTATCATATTCCCATTTTTGTCTTTTAAACCATATGTGTTTTGTTGGTGCCCTCGTTTCATTGACTTCAGTACTTTAAAAAATTTTCTGGATTCATTTTTCTGGTGATTAGTTTCCATATCTTTGATTATATTACTCATATATTCTCGCTTCTGCTGTCCGACTATTTTTGTAGCCTCTTTACATTCATTTCTATAATGCTCTTACTTTTGGATGTTATTGATGTCATTTAACCATACATGTCTGGCATTCTTCTTCCTAGTGACTGCTTCTTCACATTTTTGATTGAACCATCTGTTCTTTCTATGCGTGGTTAACACACCGAGACATTCTTCTGCGGTAGATTGAATTGTATTCTTGATGTTCAACCAAGTTTGGTCAACGCTTTCCTCCAAAGGGGTTTGCAAAGTTTCAAGTTTACATTTTATTTCATCTGTAAATTTCTCTTTGACTGTAATGTCTTGTAGTTTTTCTCTGTTATATGTTGGGTGTAATCTTTGTAATTTAGTATAGAAAGCTCTCTTAAGTTTTATTTTAAATTTTGCTCCAACGAGGAAATGGTCACTGTGGCACTCAGCTCCTCTATAACTTCTGACTTGCTGTATGTTTGATGCATTTCTGTTGTTAATTAAAATGTGATCTATTTGATTATAGGTTCTCTTGTCACATGATTTCCAAGTTTGTTTGTGTATATCCTTTCTTTGTAGTCTGGTACTGCTAATCTGCAGTCCTGTGGCTTCTGCCAGGTTGATGACTCTCCATCCATTATCATTTGAAGTTGTATGTAGGCTTTCCATACCGGCCACTTTTTTTATTAGTTTGCTCTCTACCTATTTTTGCATTGAAGTCTCCCAGCACAATCAGGATGTCCTGTTTGGGGGTTTCTTCTATGACATCTTCCAGATCATTATAAAAGTCTTCTTTAATATCATCTTCTTTCTCTTCAGTAGGTGCATGTACATTAATCATCGTTATATTTTTCCATTTACCTTTTATTCGTAATTTACGAATCCTGTCATTAAAAGCTTTAAAGTTTAAAACGTTCCCCCATAACTCTTTTTTGATGACAAATCCTGTTCCTAACTCATGTTTATTTTGGGTGTTTCCTCCATATATTATAATCATTCCATTTTGCTCTAAAGTACCCTCTCTTGGCCACCTTATTTCTTGAATTGCTGCGATATCCATTTGATATTCAACCAGCTCCCGGGTTAGTTCTTCGGCCGCTCCAGCTCGATATAGTGTCCGTACATTCCATGTTCCAAATCTCAAAAGTCCTTTAACGTTCCAAGGTCGTTGTCCAGATAAGTCAGTCCGATATCGAGGCTCATGTATTTGTTTCGTAACAAAGAAAGGTTTTTACAAAGGCGGGGATGTTAACCCCACGCTTCAACCCCCAACCTGGAGGACCAGGGTGTTTCTCTTTGTCTGTTCTCTACCCTTTGACCTGTCCGGCTTGGGAGGCCCTGCTGGTAGCTACGCTACCGCCGGCATAGCTCTCAGGGTCATTGAGAAACTCAAGCAGTTCTATGCAGCCGGTTTAGGAGGACAGATAAAACGATGGGATAAGTGCATCAATATTCGTGGAAATTATGTTGAGAAATAAAATGACAATGTATGTATAAAAATAAACTGGTTTCAAGTTGTTATCATATGCAGTTATTTTTCTACAGCCATTTGTCACTTACTTATTAACTTTAAAAAAAAATAAAAAAATAATAATGTATGACATTAAATGTAATTATGACAATGTATAAAAATAAACTGGTTTCAAGTTGTTATCTTATTTAGTTATTTTTCTACAGACATTTGTGACTTACTTATTAATTTACCCTCGTACTTCCACAACTGCTATATTTTGGGGCAAGTGCAGAAATTCTGGTATCTAGGCACATGGATAACATCATATGGAAGATGCATCACTGAGATATAGAAGGGAACAGGAGAAGCAAAATCTGCATTCTATCAAATGAAGTTCATTTAATGCAATAACTCATTGTCCTTGATAGTTATAAAAAGAGTTCTTGCATGTTACAACATAGAACCAGTTTTAACATACGGCTTCGAATCCTGGACAATTAGTAAACAGGCGAAAAAATTCATGCAAGCCTTGGAGATGTGGTTTTATAGAAGGATGCTGACAATTCATTCATTCATTCATTCATTCATTCATTCATTCATTCATTCATTCATTCATCAATTCATTCATTCATTCATTCATTCATTCATTCATTCATTCATTCATTCATTCAGTCGTATGTCATTTGCAGAACCTCGCTCCCATAAAAACATTCCGGAAAACCTATCGACATCTTCCCGCGTCCGATACACCCATCTGGAGATCACCTGCCACATCCTGCAGTCACCTTCTCTTGTTCTTCCTCTTCCTCTCTTCCCAGGCATATACCCCTCCATTTTTGTTCTCTCCAAACTTTCGTGACGTTTCAAGAGACCAAAATAATCAATATTCTTTGTTCTATCGTCTTTAATAGCCAACCTTCTTCAATGTTCAGTTCTTGAAGTATGGATGCATTTGTTCTTTTCTTTATCTAAGATATTCTTAGAACTCGTCTATAATATTTACATTCAAAGGTATTTATGCATTGTTCAGCTTGTTTAGTAAGTGTCCAGGTCTCACGGGCGTATGTTGCAATGGGAACAAATGCATGCTCTTAAAAATCTGATTTTTGTAGTTCTATCTGTCCCTCTCCACAATTTATTCAGTTGTTTTAGTCTTTGAAGAGCAATAGCAATTCATATTTTAACTCCTTTCATTGTGTCACCATTGATGGTAATCAGTGACCCAAGATATTCAAAATATTCCACCACCTCCAATGTTTCCTCACTAACATATATTTCTTTCTCCATAGTAGTTTTATCTATATGCATTGTCTTTGTTTTTGCTATGTTAAGATATAAGTTGTGGTTTCCACTATTCAATTGGGTTGAGGTTATTAGGTTTCTATATCATTCTGTGTTGTGGATAGGAATACTGTATCATCAGCATATCGAATCTCTGGTATTTCATGCCCACCCTGTTCATATCATTTCTGATAGAAAATTAATTTAATAACCAAAATTAGCAATCTGGACTTGTTAAGGGAAGCTATGTTGCAAAGACAATTTATCATAAAGATCAGAAAGAAGCAGCCGGCTTCCTGGCCTAGAGGTTAGGGACTTTTCTCCGTAATCTCGTATACTCTCGTAGGGAACGTGACGACGGTGAGAATCAGCAGTGGTTCGAATCGCGTCGGTAACTTACGGGGTATGTGAGCTTACGGGGTATTCGGAGATCGTAATTTGTGGAGAGGCTTAATCACCCACGCCAGCCGGTAAAGACACTGGAAGATGAATTGCTACTGGTGATTGTTCCTATTTCTTTCTTGTATATTTATAATACAATGGAACACCTTCACATCGCAATAGTTCATAAATGCACATTGGGTGCATGTACTTCAGTAAACTCAGATGCACTGTTTGCCACGATGCATGTTCGGATATGAATCGATTATAAATTATTTAAGAGTGCTGATTGTGAGATATTGGTTTCAATCACTACACCAGTCAGCGGGACATGAATGTTGACTTCTCGTCACATACAAATACGACGAATCACAGGCCATTTCGCAAATGTTAAAGAAGACAATCGAAGCTTTTGAACATAAATGTTACAGAAACATTCATAGAATATCATGGATGGAGCGGAAATTAATACTGATATTCTACAAGATACGAACAGCGAAGTAAACTCGCCTATAAACAGTAGCATATCTCTGAAATTGAAACTCGTTCACAAAACGAAACTTCCAGTTGTTTTTTGTTTTTTTGTTATAGAAGAATAGTTCATGGAGGATGAAGCAGGGTCCGACCAACATTATCATAATCATCATCATGTGCCCTGCCAACTGGAGCAGGTGTTCATGACTCTACACATATTTTGATCCTTTGTGTTCTGGATCAACTCTGCTGATAATATTCCTCCATGCCACCGTCTCAGTCCATCCAACATCATTTCTCACGGTCTGATTGTGCCTGTTTCTCTACTGATTTTATCGGTTGATATTCCCCAATGCCTCTCTTCTCATCACATGACCAAAGAATGTTGTTTGTTTCTTTCTTATTATTGTATATAGTGTTCTAATGTCATTAGCCTCTTCCATGCAACTGTTGTTAGTTACTCTGGCAGTCCATGGTATTCACAACAATCGCCTAAGAACCACATCCTGTGGCAATGGACATTATCGGAATGATCATTTGTGAGGAAGGGAAACTGCTAAAGGAATCAGAGTCTTTCTTGGGGACTGTGGTAATAGTGGCGTTATAACACAAACTAACTACACCTGATAATAGAACTTTTAGCTAGAGATTCAACTTTAGACACTTTTTTTTCCTTCGACTTTTGACTCAAACCTTCACGTTAAAAGTAGTCATTAATGTCAGAATAAAGACACCGAGCTACAATGTCAGATGCAAGTAAGTTGCTTGATGCTGTAACAATGAATATAAAAGTGCATGTCCTTTGAAGGTCGTTGCTATCAATTTCATGTTGATTTTCTAGGCAATTGTATGTTCAGTAGCTTGCCATTGCTTTCTACGTTTGCCAATGCTTTCTAAAAGAGAAAAGTCAGTTGCATATCCTTTGCAGGACGTCGCAGTCAATTCCGGCATTTTAAACTGTTTTATCCTGGCATGTTTACGTTCAGTAGTTTGCCGTTGTTTTCTGAACGACCGGTACTCATACCATTGTATGAAAACCAACACAAGGCACTAGGCTGCCAAATAGTCCATAGCTGTATTTCGAACGCAGTATGCTGGATTACGAATTGCGTCCATAACTCCTTTGCCACAGAGAAGGCGAGAAGATAATGTTTAATTATAAACAGAACTCTCGTATCCTTCCGCCCGCGTCAACTGCTGACATAATGGTTGCAGTGGGAAAATAACAACAAAGGTTGAACAAACAACACCCTAAAGACGGGTTTAAGACCCTAGAATTGTAAAAGGTGTATTTTTAATGACTGTGCAGTGTTTAAAAATATTGCCGGTCTAAGTGTTGTATTCACGCTCTGTAAAGTTAATGCAACATAATAGGTAAATACAAAACTTGGACCGGCAATATTTTTAAACGCTGCACAGTCATTACAAATGCACCTTGTACAACCAAAGCCAGAGATATAAGGTGTGCAAGATCCATTGCCGCAAGACTTCATGTAGGAACGGGACTGGATTCATTGATTAGACCTATCTTATATGACAAAGATAGTTCCAGCAGCGGCAAAGATAAACCCTGCTGGTAGTAACCTGACTTCTGATTTATGTCAGCGTGTTCATAATCTTCTTCTCAGAGTTGTAGCCGCAATAGCAGCACAGTTCTGATTTACTCTAGGCGTTGAGATTAGCATCTTCAACAATGAGTATACATGTGTGGATGTTTGGTTGGTTGATTTATTAGTATCTTCATCTATGAGTATACATTTATGTATGGTTGGTCGATTGATTAGTATCTTCAACAATAAGTATACATTTTTGAATGCTTGGTTGAATGTTTAGTATCTTCAACAATAATTATGTATTTGTAAATGCCTGGTTGATCTTCAACAATATGTATACTTTTGTAGATGTTTGGTTGATTGATTCGTATCTTTAAAATGAGTATACGTTTGAAGATAAATGGCTGTTTGATCAGTATCTTCAACAATAAGTATATATTTGTAGATGCTTTGTTGATTGACTAGTAGCTTCTACAATAAGTACATACTTTTAGATGCTTGGATAATTGATTAATATCTTCACCAATAAGTTTTAGTTTAGTTTAGTCGATGGATCAACATCACGGCACACGGGTGTAACCCATAATTGCTGCATTTTCCTCTTAACTCAAACCTGAGTTTGGAGAAACTCAGCTCAGTGCACGAACTCCGTAGCACCGGCGAAGATCCTGAAATACTTTGGGTAAATTTTTAACTCTATATTTTCCCCGGGTAGCGCCATTAGGCTACTCTTTTTCGATTTATAACTGCCAAGGGATTTTTTACGTGCGCAACAATGCACACGGGCGTCCGATCTCACTACCCAGAGACCAGGTGAAATTTTATTACTAGAAGTCCATGTGAAAAAATCCCAGCCCTCACCGGGGCTTAAACCCGGGACTTCCAGCACTCGAGGCGTACACCATACCTCGAGACCACGCAGCCCCCGCATGGCAGTATCATCCCCTATCATCATCACGCATATTTGTAGAGGCTTGACTGATTGATTAGTATCGTCAACAATAAGTATATATATATATATATATATATATATATATATATATATATATATATATATATATATATATATATATATATATATATATATATATATATATATATATATATGTAGTTGCTTTGTTTATTGATTAGTATCTTCAATAAGTATACATGTATTGATGCTTGGATCATTGATTAGTATGTTTAACAAAAAGTATATTTGTAAATGCTTTGTTTATTGATTAGTATCTTCAACAATTAGTATACTTTTGTAGATAGCGAGCTGGTTGATTAGTATTTTCAACAATGAGTATATCTATTTTAGATGCTGGGTGGATTAATTAGTATCTTCAACAATAAGTATACTGCTGTAGATAGCTGGCTGGTTGATTAGTATCTTTAACAATAAGTATATATTTGTAAATGCTTTGTTGATTGATTAGTGTCACACGTCGTTCTTGATGATAATATCACGAAGTTCTTAAGATGATATGCTCATGACATTATTGTGTGATGGTCGTTGTCTAGGTAACGATACTCATGGTGTGTCAATGGAGATATCTGTCTTGCAATGTAACTCACCCCCGCAGTGCATATTCACCAGTCATGAAACAAGATTCAGTTGGCGCACATAATCCTTTATTATAGAAATAATACAGACTCACGGAACATATGTATATATCCAGAAACAATGTAATCCATAGATTCTAAATATCCTCCTCACAATTTAACCAGCACACATCAATGCCTTCTCACGGCCTGCTTCATATCTCAAATTTTCAAGACAGGTAATCCAGCTACTATCCACGGCTGGATCTCCCTCAATACAACCCACACATTGGGTTGGAGCCACTGCTCAACTATGCAACCCACTCTGGGTTTAGCCTGTCTTCACAACTCCGAGAACAACACAACACGGAGATCTCTCTTAAACGACCTGACCCGCAGTCGGTCTCTTCTCTCACTGACTTTTCAGTCTCCTCACTTCACACAACACACAACTGTCTTTCGACCCATCCCCCCTGGGGATTTCCACTCATATCCGCCCCATTATTTCTGAGGGTTGATTGTTTTCCTCGTAGCCAGGTCAGTCACTTTACTGTCTCCCACTCTCATCTCCATTCTTCCTCATGCCCGGTCACTCACCTCAATGTCAATGACCCAGGCTTATGTCATCACCCCCCTCTTAAAAGAAAACTTCGTTTTCACATATTGGGAGACTAAAACTTACTAAACATGTGACCCAGACATATAGCCTGGGTAGCCCTAAGTATGGCTGCACCTTACTCTAGCTACCACACTACATAATACATCAAATGCTCATATTACACTCCTATATTCATCACACATAAATACAACCATCTATCTTGTGTATCAATGCATGCACTAATACATCACATAATAATAATAATACATCATAGAAAAGCATTATACTTATGTACCCTCAGATCTTTTACTACTTCACGACCACACAATACTATTTGTGTTCCGACCCTATATCAGGTGGTTCTGTTCTTGCATTAACCCACCTCTGATTCCTGTCGATGCTGTGTCTACCTTTCATGTACCCATGACTCATGGTACCTCTACAATTACAACATCTGTTTGCTATCCCTAGCCCTGGGTCAGTAATGTCGCGAAAACTCTTTTGACCTGACTCAACTTTCCTATCTGCATATTGCACCGTTACACTTGAGTCTCTGTTTAGTCTGAACTCTTTATTCAATCTTGGCCCATATACCTGGCACCTTGCTTTCTGCTGCATACGCCTTTTGCCTATGTGCCCTGCACATGCACTATCCTGAGCTGTTCTAGTATATCGGTCTCTATATGCTAAAGGTATTGCTCCTTGCCCACGTGCAGTTCTGCTATCTGAAAACCTGCGAGTGAGAACCTTGTTCTTCCTCTCGAAGCACCATCTACCTTTCTTTGACTGCCTATGTTCTACTCTCCTACACCCTTGGAAACATTTGTTCAGAGTAGTATCTTGTCTCTGGGAGTCACTAGTACTATATTTGGGATCCATTCTCACCTGCTCAGCTGTCCTATCCTTGTCCTGAGTTCCTGTGTCTACTTCAAGTGCCTCTTCTACCTCAGCTATACTGTCTAATTTAGGTTCTCTTGTGGTAACTACCTCATTACTGCTTACACTATATTTTTGGTCCCAATAAACTACTTCCTCTTCTGTACAATCTTTAACTCCTATAACATTTCCTATGATCAAATCAGCCACTGGTGAGTCCAGAACACACGCTGTCACTCTTCCAGTGATATATGGCGTTTTTACTGTTATTATGGCTACTGGGTAGAACTCTACTGTGCCATTGAATGTTATGCATCTAATCTTTTTCCCTGTATAATCCGAGGGATCTATTAAACTTCTCCTCACTCCGATAGACGTACATCCGGAATCCCTAATTATTAACGCTGGTCTATCATTGACAAATCCCTGATGCAGCTTCAGACTTCCTCCTTCATGCACTGCTGATCCTGCTTTTACTGTATGACCACATATTAGGACTGGCTGACTGTCTTTTTCAAAAAGAGGTTTGCAACCACTACAATCTTCATTGTTCAGCGTCTCAATTACTTGCGCTGCATTTGAGTGCTCTATTTCTCTCATCCTACATTGATGGCTGATATGCCCCTTCTTTCCACATTTGAAACAAGTGATCTCCCTTTTAGTGTTGTTCGTTGGTCCATCTGATGGTTGTGCATCACACTCTGCTGCCTTGTGTCTCCAGCTCCCACAATTCCAACATCCGGCATAATTTGGACGTCTCTGGAAGTTCCCTCTTCTATATGGGTACCGTCCTACTCTACCAACATTGTTTCCTCGGAAACCATTATCTTGAAGTTCTTGCTGCTCACCTTTCTGTGCTGAATCCACACTTTTCGCCCTTGGTCTGATAACTGGATTCTGGTTCTGTTTAGTGTACGCTGCACAGACTATTTCCTCACTCATTAGTTTCCCAATAGATACGTTAGGATGTGCAGTCATGTAGTTTTGCCCTAACTGAGACATTGTGTCTATGTCCTTTGGCTTACGTTCCTCAAAGAAAGCCACTAAATTGGTGTTACATGAAGCTAATACTTTGTCTCTTAACACTAAATCTACTAATTTATTAAAATCTTTCCCTACTTCTGCGAGCTCCATCCATTTGTTAAATGTGTTCTTGACTGTGTTAACAAAGTCTGTGAAATCTTGATTTGTCTCTGGCACTAACTGTCTAAACTTTGTCCTATATCCATGCTCAGTGAGTTGGAACTTAGTCAGCAAACGTTGACGTAAGATAGTGTAGTTGTTCCTTTCTTCTACAGGTAAATTGAACATGGTGTCTAGTGCCTTGCCCGTAAGAAATTCGCCAAGTCGCATCGCATACTCTGCCTCTGGAATGCCTAATGTTTTTACAGACGATTCGAATCTCCCAAGATAGGATTCAAGGCAATCCCGGTCCGTAAAATATGGCAGTTTTAATCTCTGTGACGACTGCGACGGTTTTCTACTTTCCTCACTTTGACCCTTCGATGCAAATTCTAACTTTTTAATAGCAATTTTCGCTTCCATCTTAATCTTCTCTTTCTCAATTTCCATTCTCATGTGTGTCTCTCTCTCTTCCTGTAGACGCTTGGCTTCCATTTCAGCCTGTCTTTGTTCTCTCTCAGCTAACTTTTCTTCCTGTAGACGCTTGGCTTCCATTTCAGCCTGTCTTTGTTCTCTCTCGGCTTGTCTCTGGTCTCTTTCAATCTGTTGTTGTTCTTTTGCTTCGGCATACTCTTGTAACTCTTTACCCTTCAGGCCTATTCTTTCACCTGCTTCAATATATTCCATTAAAGTAGGCATCTTGTACTTGTGGACACGTTGCTGTCTGTCAGCCAACTATAAATGTACAGACTCTGCTACTAGTTCTTTGTGTGCCTTCAATACGTACACTGCCACTCCTTGTGCACGTAACTTCGTAGTGCTAAAATATCACTCTGTACTCACCCAGTCACTCTATAAGCACTAGGTAGTGAGGGGGGAAGTATCACCTATACTCCCTTATATCTATATATCTATGACCACAAGTTCATGAAGTCCCTGGAAATATTGTTAAACATACATATAAATACATATACAAACAAATGGATGATAACACTAAGTGATGACTATCCAACGCTAGACTTCACAAGCTGAGTACACGGAGACGATGATGACACAGAAATAAACCACAGTAACAAATACAAGCTTGTGTAGGGACATCCACAGTGCGCGTAAAATATAAACTGACTCAGATACCACTAGATAGTAGACACGACAAAAGTGCACGATAATAACATCTATCCGAACACAGCAAATATCATATGTAAATATAACGAAAAGAAGAAAGAGAAGAAAAAAAATTATAGCATAAAATTATACAGAAATCTGACAGTCAAACACAAACTGGCACGTTATATAATTCAGGACCGTCCCTGCAGAACCAAATAAACCGACCTTTCGATTTTCTTCCCAGACATTATATATGGTGCACCTCAGAAAGTAACTTTTCGCCCTGTCTCCCGGCCTTCGAGAAACAACACAAAAATCCCCTACTCTTGACACACACTGGACCACATACAAATAATTGCGTAACACCCGACAACAATAAATATGACGATGGGAGCAAAACAATAAAAAATAATAATGTGTAACTGGTTGGCCGACAAATATGGGCCTATTAATCCGTCGCCAAAAGTTCTTTTTATTCAGTCACCAAAGTTTTTGTTCGTTTTAATAGTTATTCGCAATCCGCTGGAAATGTCTACGACACTAGATTTCAAACCGACTTCTTGTTTTGTTGAGTGGTTATTGAATTCACGTGGTGATCACAAGTTCCAACTGTCGACAAAAGTTGAAGATGGTAGTGATATCCAAACTGTTCTGTCTCGACACAGTCCGTAACGTTATTGTACTTTCTCTGTACGTGGTGGCACCACAGTAATAATCCAAAGTGTTCTTTCGATTTGTTGTTACTCTCGTTGCGGAGATGGCGCTTCGCTGTATCATTAATGTTATGGATTTCCGTTATCCGACAAGATTCACCAAAAAAGAAAAGGAGAATGGCAGCCAATGTTCAGCGCTTTAAATTTGGGTATATAAATCCTTATTGGCAAAGCAATACAACCATGGTTGCGATGATGAGACGTTTAAAACTGTTTGCTCATAACAGAATAATGATGACAATAATAGAACAGTTCAACAAAGGCGAAACATAAAATTTGGCTTTCTTTCAAAACAACCTTGTTTTGTTCATTCCCAATGAGTCATCTTGACCACACTAGGCCGTGGAAATTTTTCTGAGTAACTTTCCTCCTTCCACCCCCAACTCACAATGTCACCTCAATTTCTCTTTATCACTCTCAGTGAGAAATTCCTCCGTAAAACAGTTTTCACATAAACTTGACAGCCCACCCGGCTGCGGTAGGGGTACCGTTACTATCCCCTTCAGTCAACTGTCCGTCAAATCAGCGACTGCCAATTTTTCTCTGTTTTCCAAACATGTACTCCCCAGTACCTGGACGCTGGTGTACCCACCCGTCCTATTTACTGCGTCGAAAAATCTTGACCAGTCAACTTGCAACAACACAGTGCGCTTGCCTCCAGCACACACACACCTGTCAATTATCTTTGGTTCCCAATCCTGTCATTATCACCGACAGCGGATGTTCTACACACACGCTGCCCTCGCCACTCTGGATTCAACACTGGTCTTTCATCGCCGCGTCTGCTAGTTTCAGCACTCCTGCCTGGTATCAAATTTACCTGTCACCGTAATGGACTCTCCCGGTTAGTCTGTATGGCGTGTCTTTATCACCCCCTCTCGCTTCAGCGATATGGTTGGTTCCAATTCACCTGTAGTGGATTTGACGTGAACTGTCTGTATCAGTTCCCGCACGGAGAAAAACTCAGTGTTTATACGGTGGACACACTCCGCTGTCCACCCTCTCTCCGCGAAGAGCCCACAAACATCTCAGAATGACAACACTGTCTATAATGTTCTTAATACGTAGCCCTCAGATGTCACACGTCGTTCTTGATGATAATATCACGAAGTTCTTAAGATGATATGCTCATGACATTATTGTGTGATGGTCGTTGTCTAGGTAACGATACTCATGGTGTGTCAATGGAGATATCTGTCTTGCAATGTAACTCACCCCCGCAGTGCATATTCACCAGTCATGAAACAAGATTCAGTTGGCGCACATAATCCTTTATTATAGAAATAATACAGACTCACGGAACATATGTATATATCCAGAAACAATGTAATCCATAGATTCTAAATATCCTCCTCACAATTTAACCAGCACACATCAATGCCTTCTCACGGCCTGCTTCATATCTCAAACTTTCAAGACAGGTAATCCAGCTACTATCCACGGCTGGATCTCCCGCAATACAACCCACACATTGGGTTGGAGCCACTGCTCAACTATGCAACCCACTCTGGGTTTAGCCTGTCTTCACAACTCCGAGAACAACACAACACGGAGATCTCTCTTAAACGACCTGACCCGCAGTCGGTCTCTTCTCTCACTGACTTTTTCAGTCTCCTCACTTCACACAACACACAACTGTCTTTCGACCCATCCCCCCCCCCCCCCCCCCTGGGGATTTCCACTCATATCCGCCCCATTATTTCTGAGGGTTGATTGTTTTCCTCGTAGCCAGGTCAGTCACTTTACTGTCTCCCACTCTCATCTCCATTCTTCCTCATGCCCGGTCACTCACCTCAATGTCAATGACCCAGGCTTATGTCAATTAGTATCTTCCACAATAAGTATACTTTTGTAGATGGCTGGCTGATTGATTAGCATCTTCAACAATTTGTAGGTTCTTGGCTGATGATTAGCATAAACAGTGAGCAAACTTTTTTGGAAAAGCTT
>JACEFZ010022003.1:0-25055 GCA_014155875.1 Cepaea nemoralis | reverse complement strand
CTGATGGCTATGGCTGTTGCTTCTGAAGTAGAACAAGGAATTACCATGGGAACAGAATGTACACTGCAAGCCAAAGAGACATTTCAGGATGTGGATATCAATCCCAACCTATCTCCAGATCAACAGAAGCAAATTCGAGATCTTATGGCAATGTATGCAGAAATACTTACCGACAAACCAGGTCTTACTGATTTAGTGGAATTCGATATGAAGCTAACAGATGATACACCTGTGCGAGTCAAGACGTACCCAGTTCCTTATGCCAAGCAAAATACTTTGCAGGAAGAGATACAGCAGATGCTCTCTTCAGGAATTATATCACAATCTGAATCTCCATACAGTGCTAGTGTGGTGTTGTTGAGAAAACCTAATGGTGAACACAGAATGTGCATCGATTATCGACAGCTCAACGCGATTACTGAATTTCAGGCAGAACCTCTACCCAACCAGAATCAGCTGTTCACTAGTCTCAACACAGCCCAATACTTCACCAGGATTGATCTCAGTAAGGGATATTACCAAATTCCTGTGAAACCGGAAGTCAGACCGTGGTTAGCTTTCAGTACTCCTGGAGGACACTACGAGTTCAATGTTCTTCCATTTGGATTAAGTAACGCTCCAAGTGTATTTACACGCATGATGAGAAGATTACTTGACCCATTACATCATCCGGCCATCAGCCACTTCATGGATGATATTTTAGTTGCTACTGAAACATCTGAGGAGCATGTCGAAACATTGCATCTAGTGTTCAAGCGACTTAAGGAAACAGGTTTGACAGCAAGACCCAAGAAGTGTCAAATAGGATTTCAACAATTGGACTTCCTGGGCCATAAGGTATCTCAAGGCTTCATAACACCTCAAGAAGGAAATGTGGAGAAACTTCAGAGAGCACCTCGCCCAAGGACCAAAAAGGATATTCGATCATTCGTCTCCTTATGTGGATTCTATCAAAGATACATCAAAGACTTCAACACACTGGCTGCACCCTTAACGGATCTTACCAAAAAGGGGAATCCAGAGAAAGTCATATGGTCAGCTGATTGTGAGAAGGCTTTTACAGCTCTCAAACAAGCTTTAACAGCCAAACCGATCCTACATCTACCCAACCTTGACCGCTCATTCGTGCTCCGCACAGATGCGAGTAATATTGGAATAGGGGCCACCTTACTCCAGAGGAAAGGAGATGATCACTCAGAGCTATTCCCTGTAGCTTATGCAAGCAGGAAACTGAATGCTTCTGAACGGAACTACTCGGTGATTGAGCGAGAGTGCCTTGGTCTAATCTGGGCTGTGGAAAAGTTTCAGGCATACCTGTATGGTAAACATTTTACAGTGCAATGTGATCACCAACCCTTGATGTTTCTGGCATCGTCACGGAATCTGAACGCAAGACTCATGCGATGGTCGCTGCTGTTGCAACCATACTCATTCCAAATCGAATACGTTCCTGGGAAAATGAACGTAGGCGCCGACTTCTTGAGTCGTTGTCCAGTTCCTGATGAACCATCAACTTCGGATGAAGTGGAAAACCAACAAGAGGGATCACAAAAGGAACCGTGTCAACTGTGAACGACTGAGACGATAGTTCTCCACAGAGATCAATCTGGAGGGGGGCTCTGTCGCATGATTGCGCACTCCGTCTTGTTCACTGCTGCACATCACAATTTCAAAACACACTTCTCACTAAGGGTTTGCACTAGAGAGAATTGGGATGCTAGGAATGTGGCGTCAAGAGTATTAATAGCTGTGACACCCAATGATGGACAGATCATGTGATCTAGGCCCGTTCTGTCCATTGGTTAACCTAGAATAATCGCGTCGCCCGCGAAATATTTTGGGGCCAGCGACGCTAAAATTCGGCACTTGCAGAGCGACCGGCAAAGCCTCCAGATGTGGTTTAGGTCTCTGTATGTCCCTCATCCTGATTCAGAAGGAAAGCTTCAGACGAAATTATGCCTGAGTTTGTTTGTTTCTGAGTCAGGTAAAGCTTTAAGTATGAGAGTGTGTGTGTGTGTAAGTTCCGGCACGAATATATATATTTATTCTTCTATTAGAAGATAGAAACCAACTTTCAACCAGTCCCAAGATGGCTACTCTCTGCCAGCGCTGATGTAGATATCTGACGCCCTCTATCTTTCGTTTCCAGAAGAGTGCTGTACAATCACTATGTCTGAAGCTGTGAAAAGAGGCTCAATTATGCCCAGACTGTTTCCTATTCTTGAGTCTAAATCCCACTGGCTTGCTGACTGCGTTCAGAGCAGGTTTAGTACAAGATAAACTATGATCTGGTGCTAGGTGTCGCCTTAGTTGCAATCCACAGCGAACCGCCAACACACGCGAATGTGAGAAGGAGGAATGAAAGACTCTACCTCTTATCTTATATGTCCGTGGCGTGAAGACAGATTGTGAGTGTAACTGTTTAGCATCCATGACTGGTCCAGCATTTATACTGCTGTGATTTATTCAACCAAGCATTTAGCACTCTGACCGAACCACAGTCCAGCTAACAGTCCAACACCGGCACTCAAGTGAACGAATAAAAGAAGAATGGTGTTAGTTTGAGAGAATGAGTACAATGTGGTGTCTCATCTTTCTTTCACTCTGCTATATATATATGTGTGTTATTGAATGAGAGGCAGTGTAAATCCTCATAAGGAACATTTCACATAGACCTCCACATTCATACCAATTATATGTTAACTTATATTAACTTTAGAGTGAAATATTTAATGTATGTTTCTTTACATTATTACTTTGATGCAACATGTGGAATGTAGTTATTAAACCATCACCCTGGTTGACCGAGTAAGTAAAGGACATAATATGCTTTCATGCATAAGCACTTCTAAACTGTCAGGGGGAAATATCACCCCAGTGTCAGAAGAAGTAAGTAAAGGAAATGACAGAAGAGGTGAGAGGGTATAAACAGGAAAGTATCCAGGCAGACTAAAACAATGGTGGCAGCACTGATTGGTAACATGAGTTAATATGTATGAGATGAACAATCATCCTATCCTGTTCCATTACTATGTAGGGATCAGATATGCTGGGTACATCTCATCATTTACTCTCCATCATTCTTTTCTAGCCTTGTCTGTCACTGTGTCTGTGTCCTCTGTGAGAACATCAGCCAACAGGCCACTATGTACAAGTGCAGAAAAAGAAAGCTTGCCCAATATAATTGCTGATGTCTAATGCCAGTACAAGGAGACCCACTGTAGCTCTTAACTTGTAGGTACTTCCTGAATCTGCTACCTTCTGTACCTCATGTCTGTAAACCCTTTTCATTCTTGTCCACTGGAGAATTATCATCCTTTGGCTAGATATAAATGTGTTCACCATGTTTATCCACCTCAGGTGAGGATGGCGGTGTTCGCAGATTGTTATGATCCTGAGTTGCAGATCATTGTCCAATAAGATTGTTATGATCCAGAGTTGCAGATCATTGTCCAATAAGATTGTTATGATCCAGAGTTGCAGATCATTGTCCAATAAGATTGTCATGATCCAGAGTTGCAGATCATTGTCCAATAATGTACTCATGATTCAGAGTTGCAGATCATTGTCCAATAATGTACCATGGGACTGCCAATCATGAGCTGCTCAGTAAGATCTGTTGTCAGGAGTTGATCTGATCAAAAGTCTTCATTGAGTTTTGCTTCCTGGAGAAGTGACAACATAAGTGATTTGGGGAGACTTTCTAAGATCATTAGGATCAGTTTTATCATTCACAAAAGACTTAAAAATTGGTAATATCATGGCTGAAGTCTGATAGACAATTTTATAAGGAAAGACTGTGTCATATAGTTATGCATTCCAGAAAGTTCTCCGGGATATGTGTAGACTGTTTAATTCCAAGTTTCACTTAATAACTCAACTGAAAGTTCACAAACAGAACATTTTGTGTAGTGCAGAGACTTTGTTAGGAAATCAGAAGGGGTACAGTGATGAAATGCCAGAACTGCCATGAGAGTTTTCAGGAGTTCTAATCTCCATTGTGTCTTAGAAAATTATTCTGGAACCAAAGTGGTTTAGTTCATATGTCATAATGCATCACTGTTTACTTCCACAGGTTTTTTATTTTGATTAATAAACCAAAATTAACTGTTTCTGCATTTTTCTGTCAGTTCATTGTGGTGTGACAAAACTTTTCATTATTATCTATGTGTTTAGTTAATGTAACTACTTCACATAAAGGTAGTATCTGGAACTACAGGTGACTGGGTAAACACTAATAGACAGCTAAATTCTGTTCTATTGTAATCTCCCAGGTTCCAGTTTACTCAGAGAAGGGAACTTTAAATTTTATTAATTCCTGTGACCATTTCACCTAAAAGGGAAAATGTTCATAGGTGGGGGACTCTTGAGCTAATTAAGTTTCTCTTTTCGGGAAGGAAGATTTTGGAGGGAAGAAATTAATTTTCCTGGGAAAACCCCTAGATTTCCAGAGCTAGTATGGGTCACTTTGGCTTCCAAGAACCCATCCCCTCCAAATGAAATCAGTCCCATCCTCATAGCTGTACTTCCTTGTGGGGTAAGTCAGAGTGGGTACTGCTTCCAACTCCCAACATGTCACATTTACTGTTAGGCTCGTCTCGGGATAGAACTCGTGCTTTCTCGTAACCATACAACATTTATTGTTGGTACCACATAGTGGGTTAATTTTGTTCACACCACAATTGCTTGAAATATGTGAATATTTTCTTTCAGGTTTTTGAAGTGAAACAGAACTCTACATTTTTGCGGAACTTTATTTATAATTTTAAGGACCGCATTTGCAAGGCCACTAGGTGGACTTTGTGTAATTCAAGATTCAGAACCACTGATTAGAAATCACTTTAGGTCTTATGTTACCAGGTGTAGATCAGAGGGGTAAATCAGAATCTTTATTGTCTACTGAGGTTGACTTCGGGTGTTTGGTGTTTTTCTCTCAATAGTCGAAAACTCCAGATTTTGTGCAAGATTTTCCTGCAACATTACATTGTTGATTTGTTGTTTGTATTTCGCCATTGCATGCTTTGTACCGTTTCAGATACAGGGGTTTTCCTATCTGAATCAGACAGAGGCGACACTTAGTATTTTTTTCAAATATTTGGGAAAGATTTAAAATTTAGCATGGCGGAAACAGCTTTACTACGGAAACAATATGTCGATGTAGGCAAATCATGTGGGTTAAAGGGTCCTGAGCTCGCGAAGTACACTTGGGACTTGTCTCTAGAGCTACAGAGTTCATTCTCATTACGATGATTTCTGCAGGCCTCTCTTAGCCAGCATAAAACACACAGATGATACAAAACTGCGATGCCAAAATAACCCACACAATACACACAGATGACACAAAACGGTGCTACTAAGATGACACATACAAAACACACAGATGACAGCAAACGGCGATACCAAAATAGCCCACACAAAACACACAGACACAAAACGGCACTACCAAGCAGGCACACACAAAACAAATTCTAAGGTAGACAAGAGTCCCAACGAAAAACAAAATGCAACAGAGCAGCATTTCTAGAGGCAAAGCTAACAGTTTCGACTACCCACAAAATAGTTGTCCTCCTGGAGAATTTTCTAGGCAAAGAAAGTATTGCCCACCTGCCAAATCCGCACACAGGCGTTGTGTTTACCTACAACAAGACAGAACAGACAAACGCCATCAGCAAACAGAACAAGACAGAACAGACAAACGCGATCATCAAATAGAAAAAAAAGACAAACGCGATCATTAAACAGAATAAGACAAAAACAGGCAAACGCCATCATCATACAGAACAAGACAGAACAGAAAAATGCCATCATCATACAGAACAAGACAGAACAGACAAATGCCATCATCATACAGAACAAGACAGAACAGAAAAATGCCATCATCATACAGAACAAGACAGAACAGAAAAATGCCATCATCATACAGAACAAGACAGAACAGACAAATGCCATCATCATACAGAACAAGGCAGAACAGACAAATGCCATCATCATACAGAACAAGACAGAACAGACAAACGCCATCAGCAACCATATCAAGGAAGAAAGAGGAGGATTGCAACTTTCCCTCGGCATAACAGTATGTAAAGTAAAATAAAGTGCATTATTCTTTTAGGCTTATTATGAACATTTGGTGAGATCCATATGGTGTATAAGTCAATAGGCAATTTTGGGGGGATGTGGTTTGTATCACGCCGGCTAGGACGCTGTGTAAGAGTTGAGTTGAGTTGAGTTGAGTTAAGAACCGACAACACTGCACTCAGGACATTCCCATATGTGCTCAGTTCCCTAGTTCAACAGCCAGCGAAGAGGCATACTACTAATCGTTCCCACCGCTTTCTGATTAAAAGTTCTCCTGGTCTTCCCTCTCACTTTTGAGATCCTTCCAGAACCCCTGCCGATCCCCCGCAATCTCATTCTTTCCACATATGGGTTCTTAATCTGTTACTCCGCCTTTTCCACCTGATCCCACAAGCACACGACCACCCCCCCCCCCCTTGTCCATAGGCAAGATAGCACCAAGATGTGCATTCCCTGGTAGCCTATCAGCCTGTTCATTCCCCCGTACACCCTCATGGCCAGGGCAAAATATCCATACAATTCTCACAATCTGTGACCTCTGAAGCGACGAGAGCCATTCCACACGAAACATTCCTTTCTCCACTTTGCTAAGCATATTCTTTGAATTCGTAATGAACACAACGTGTGTTGCAGTAGTCTCCTCTAGCCACCGGAATGCCGCTGTTACTGCCTCCACCTCCATTCTCATGTTGGAGGTCGTAGTCTCATATGCCAGACTCTGTTTATCCAGGCGAATTTATCTGCTAATTTAACTTATTCCACCAGTGTCCTGTCATACGACTGGACAACAAAGACACAAATAAATATACAGCTGTCATTGACTACATGCTAAGATCTACTGGTTGATACAAATAAAACTTGATCCAATTAGTAACATTTTGAATATATATATATATATATATATATATATATATATATATATATATATATATATATATATATATATATATATATATATATTGACTGGCATTTGTTTCGATCGAAATCCTCTTTTACCTCATGTAATCTCATTTAAACCTATAACATTTATTGACATAATGTTACATTAAAGTCAAAGTAAAGGTTGATAAAACAATTTCTCTAAAACTAGAATTGTTCCACTTTAAACAATGTTAACAGCATCACTCATTGACCATACATAAAATGACAACAAGCGTCTCATTTTAAAAATTAGATTGAAACAGTTATAGTGTCTTCTGCAAGTGAGATTGAGAGAGAGAGAGAGAGAGAGAGAGAGAGAGAGAGAGAGAGAGAGAGAGAGAGAGAGAGAGAGAGAGAGAGAGAGAGATCAAAATGCCGTGAAATAATCCAAAATGTTGAATATTAAGGAATTTTGGCCTTGTACAGGCCGGACAAAAATTGTTTAGAAGTGTCATCACTCAATTGATTCGTAAATTGTAGATAGCTGTTGAAAAAATAAATAATTTAATATAATATCCATGAGAAATACACAAATGAAATTTAGACTTCACACGCTTGTAAAATAAAGCCATCAGTATTAAACAAATTTTGAAGATAACTTAAATTTATCATTCCATAATCTTCAGTGTTGTTAATTTTTAAAAACATTTTATAAGACATTAATATAAGTACACAATAATTAAATTACATATTATATGTAAGATATATACAGTAATGTCCCTTTACATTACTTATGGTTTTATGTCCCTTTTCAATATTTTAATTACTTATGTTCTTTTCAATGTTGTTTTATTGATATAGTTTTGGTATATTATTGTTATATAGTATTGCTAGCGTGATATAATTTTTATTTCGATTATACCTTAAGCCCTATCCCGTTCAACCTGAGAAGAGAAATTATATTAGAATCCATCCCTGACTCAGATTAATAATCCTGTGACCGACTCAGCCACAGAGTAAGGTATTAATTTGAAGGTTAATGTTGTCCAAACAGGGTAATGGTTACAAGTATAGTTATCGATTATACTTCGATTATATCATTACCTCTACGCCTACTTCTATAAATACATACTTCGAGCACATAATTACTTCAACAAAAGACATTCTTCGGACGCTTTTAAGGTCTTTAATCGTGGATTGTATGCTGGATGATATATAACACACAGATTGCATGCGGGTTTTGAACCATTAAAAGTGCTCTTTCCGCGAAGGTCGGAGCTTGATACGTATGTATTAGCTCTAGAATTGTCACATTTATCCAAATAAGATCATGTCATCTAAGGAACCTCACGGTGGGTCAGTGTGAACTTAGAACTGCGTGGCTTAATCTTTGAGTCAAGCACACGACTACTGGCAGGATCGTCCATGCTATTCATGGGTTCAGTTTTCTCGGAGATCTCCTTGGGACTTGTCGCTAGAGCTACAGAGTTCATTCTCATTACGACGCTTTCGGCAGGCCTCTCTTAGCCAGCATAACACACACAGATGATACAAAACGGCTATGCCAAAATAACCCACACAATACACACAGATGACACAAAACGGTGCTACTAAGATGACACATACAAAACACACAGATGACAGTAAACGGTGATACCAAAATAGCCCACACAAAACACACAGAGACACAAAACGGTACTACCAAGAAGGCACACACAAAACAAATCCTAAGGTAGACAAGAGTCCCAATGAAGAAAAAAAAATGCGACAGAGCAGCATTTCTAGAGGCAAAGCTAACAGTTTCCACAACCCACAAAATAGTTGTCCTCCTGGAGAATGTTCTAGGCAAAGAAAGTATCACCTGTCAAACAGCACACAGCCGTTGTGGCTACCTACAGCAAGACAGAACAGATAAACGCGATCATCAAATAAAAATAAAACAAACAAACAAACAAACGAGATCATCAAACAGAACAAGACATAAGAGACAAATGCAATCGTCAAATAGAATAAGACAAGACAGGCAAACGCCATTATCAAATAGAACAAGACAGAACAGACAAACGCCAACATCAAATAGAACAAAACAGAACAGACAAATGTCATCATCAAATAGAACAAAACAAAACAGACAAAGCCATCATCATACAGAACAAGACAGAACAGACAAACGCCATCAGCAATCATATCAAGGAAGAAAGAGGAGGATTGCAACCTTCCCACGGCATAACAGTATGTAAGGTAAAGTAATCTACAGTGCAGGGTTCTTTTAGGCTCATTAGGGACAGGTGGTGAGATCCATTTGTTGTATAAGCCAATCTTGATTGGGGATATGGTCTGTATCACGCCGACGGGGACGCTGTGTATGAGTACCTCTATACAGCTGGTCTGTTTATCCAGGCAACTTTGTCTGCTAATTAAATTTTTTCCAGCAGTGACCTGTCATACGACTGGACAACAGAGACACACATACATATACAGCTGTCATTGACTACCCGCTAAGATCTACTGATTAATACAAGTAACAGGCACTCTTCCGATTGACGGGTCTAAATAGTTCCGCAGTGAATAAGTCAGGGGTTAAGGGTTAGGGTTAGTGTTAAACTAACACTGACCCTAACCCTTAACTCCTGACTTATTCACTGCGGAACTATTTAGACCCGTCAATCGGAAGAGAGCCCAAGTAACACTTGATCCAATTGGTAACATTTTGAATATATAAATATATATATTAATTGACCTTGTCGTCTTGACAGACGATAGTTTGTAAAATGGGGTTATCTCTCCATAACACAAAGCCTGGGCTGAATTTAGAGACCATGTGTTGCCCATGCAGCATGATCCCTCTCTCGGTCTGTCTAGTTTACTCCAGCGAAACAGTGACACCAATACGTCGGGAACAAGACAAGCTGCAGATGCTGCCGGATCAGCAAAGCAATGTTCTGACTGTTCGCCTGTCGGAGCTTCGATCCTAGACCAGTTACCAACCAAGGCTTAAGGCCTGTTCTGCCCTGCCATGACATTTAGTCTTTAGGTTGCATTTACTTACACCAGGATAAGGTTTGTACCCTCCCAGTTGCGCTCTTCCAACTCTGCCGTTGGCACAATGTGGGGTGTCGGCTTTGGTAAGCGAGCGCCGCCACACACACACAAACACACACACACACACACACACACATATATATATATATATATATATATATATATATATATATATGTATATATATATATATATATATATATATATATATATATATATATATATATATATATCTGTGTGTATGTGTGTGTGTGTGTGTGTGTGGTGTTGTAAATGTTGTTACTTACAACATCTACCATCTGCATTCTCCAATGCTTGTTCTGAGTTTGGTTTAACCATTAACAAAAAGAAGACACAGATTATGTCACAAGGTGCACATGGTGTACCATCAATCTTCATTGATGAATAATACAAACCGATCAGAAGAAGAAAACAAACATAAAATTATAAAATAATATTAAAACACAACTCCCTTGTTGTCAAGAAGAACTCTTATTTTAACCAAATGCCTATAACGGACGTGTAATTGCTCACTGTCCTGACAGTCACATGTACTTGCTCACTATCCTGACAGTCCAGCGTACTAACCTGTATACCCCCTTGATTCCTTCATTTGCCAGCAGGTGAATTTAGGAGTCGAAAGAAAAGTGTGTTGATTCTTTTTAACACTTCGACATCTCATTCCTGATGTTATGTTGTATAACGTTAATTAATTCCGCCACATCCTTGTGCCACAAGAGATTTTTGCCATCAGATTTGGAAAAGAGTATTCAATTTTTGGGGATATTACATAACTGAAGGCCAGCATAATTAGGATAACCTTACCGCAATGCCTTGAGGCACCGCGATGTCGGGTTCAATCTTGACTTTGTTGTTTTTCTGATCTCTAATACCGGTATATACACCCGCCTGTTTTCTATTTGTAATTAATGTTCCCCTAGTGTTCTTTCTTAATGTTTTCTGCCAAGTGTATTTAGTTGTTCTTTATATACATTTCTCAGTTTCAATGCGTCAGAACTGGCCTAGAATATTCTTTATTTGAAAGGACATGAAAAGCCCCTTTTACAATGTTAGATGTATGTTCTCGTCAAACATAAACTGCTTGAAGGCAATGTCTTCATGATTACTTCTATAAAGACATACTTCGGGCACATAATTACTTATATAAAAGACATACTGCGGACGCATTTAAGGTGTTTCATTGTGGATTGTATGCTAGTTGTTATATAACTCACTGATTGCCTGCTTGATTTTGAAATAAAAGCGTTCTTTCGGCGAGGAACGGAGCTTGGTAGGAATATTAGCTATAGAATTGCTACAATTATGCAAGTAGGATCATGTCATCCAAGGAACTTAGACTGAATTAATGAGCCATTCGCAGTTTCACAGTAAGAACTAACAATGTGAATTGAATGGCTTAATCTTTGAGATAAGCTTATAAGCTTATGACCACTGGCAGGATCAAACAGATAACGAAGGTCTTGAGTTCTTTTCATAATTTCATATTGTTAGTTATTATATAAGTTAGTTAGTTAGTTAGTTAGTTAGTTAGTTAGTTAGTTAGTTAGCTAGCGAGTGAGGGAGCAAGTTAGTTAGTTAGTTAGTTAGTTAGTTAGTTAGTTAGGTGGTTAGTTAGTTAGTTAGTTAGTTAGTTAGCTAGTTAGTTATTATATAAGTTAGTTAGTTAGTTAGTTAGTTAGCTAGCGAGCAAGGGAGCAAGTTAGTTAGTTAGTTAGTTAGTTAGTTAGGTAGTTAGGTAGTTAGGTAGGTAGTTAGTTAGTTAGTTAGTTAGTTAGCTAGTTAGTTAGTTAGTTAATAGTTAGCTAGCTAGCTAGCAAGTTAGTTAGTTAGTTAGTTAGTTAGTTAGTTAGTTAGTTAGTTAGTTAGTTAGTTAGTTAGTTAGTTAGTTAGTTAGTTAGTCGACAGATCATCCTCATTGCACATCGAACCATTCAGTCTATAAGTGCTCGGATCCCCTCCTCAGCAAATCCCGCAGTGTGTAATGGCTAAAGAAGCAGCGGCTAAAGCTGGACTTCATCATGCGGTTCATGGGTATAATTTTCTCAGAGACACCTTGGATGTTTTCGCTAGAGCTACGAAGGTCGTTTTCTGTGCGACGCTTTCGTCGGGCCACTCTTAGGAAATATACAAAGCCCTATGGGATTAAACCGGGTGTAATGAAGTCGATTCTCTGGTCTTACATACGTATAAGCCTTTAAACACTAATTCTGCATCTTTCTGAATTAACCTTATCTGTGTATCTGTTTCACTTGTGTCCAAATTGATATGCCTTTCTTATTTTGTTGTTTCCATTTTTGTACACATAATGCCTAAGTCTAGAAACGCCAATGTCAGCGGGAGTTCTTTCAATGTTTGTAAGGACAAGACGTGTCATTGACAAGTCACGTGTAGAGAATGGGGGGGGGGGGGGGGGGTGGGGGTTCTTGAGCCAAAGGAATTAAGGCCGCCTGGCTAGTTCAGTTGCAGCTAACTGTGCAGGTTAGGGTTTTTCTTTTTACCCCAGAGAGAAAAAAAGATCCACGTCTGACCGAAGATTGGAACCCGGTCTTCTGAAGGAGAACACCGACATTCTTAGCCACTCGGACAGCCACTCCTCTATGTATATGACCTCGAAAAGGGGATATTTTCAACACACGAATAGCATTAGCACCGTAGCAGGGACCTGTGGTCGGGTGTGTGAAGTGATAGGACCATTCATGTTGTGGGCCTTAGAGTCCGGAGGAACTCATGGCCACTCTTTCCTTCCCGTAAGGAACGATGAGAGCCGGCATAGAGTCTTGGTCCAACCAAACTCGTATCACTGTCTGGGTAACGTTATAACCATCATATCAACGCGCCAGCTGGGTTTGTAAGCAACTGAGAGATGCACAGTAACTGCCGTGGCTTCCACAATGGAAAACAGCGGACAGACAAGAAGGACAGCAGCAGTTGCAAATACCACAAACGGCTGGCGCTCGAGGAAAAGACCGAAACATGTTACTGTGTCTATTGCAGGAGAAGCAGCTACAAGAGAACCCACTGTTACTGTGTCTAGACCATGCGAAACAGCTGCAGGAACACCCACTGTTGCTGTAACAGCTGCACGGGCTGCAAGACGAATGTTTCCTAAACCTACAGACGACACAAAATGGTCCTACTAAGATGGTCGACACAAAACAGAGAGATGACACACAACTATGCTAAGAAGAAGGCACTCACAAAACAGACAGAAGACACAAAACTGTGCTACCAAGATCTTTGACACAAAACAGACAGATGACACAAAACGGTGCTACGAAGATGGTCCACACAAAACACACAGGTGACAAAACAGCGATACCAAAATAGACCACACAATACACACAAATAACACAAAACGGCACTACCAAGAAAACACACACAAATCAAATCCGGAAGTAGAAAACAGTCCCGATGAAAATCAGAATGAGACAGACCAGCACTTCTAGGGGCAAAGCTAACAGTTTCGACAACCCGCAAAATAGTTGTCCTCCTGGAGAATGTTCTAGGCAAAGAAAGTATTGCCCACCTGCCAAATCCACACACAGGCTTTGTGGTTACCAACAACAAGACAGAACAGACAAACGCCATCATCAAATAAGATAAGACAGAATAGACAAACGCCATCATCAAATAAGATAAGACAGAACAGACAAACGCCATCATCAAATAAGATAAGACAGAACAGACAAACGCCATCATCAAATAAGATAAGACAGACCAGACAAACGCCATCATCAAATAAGATAAGACAGAACAGACAAACGCCATCATCAAATAGAACAAGACAGAACAGACAAACGCCAACATCAAATAAGATAAGACAGAACAGACAAACGCCATCATCAAGCATATCAACGAAGAAAGCGGAGGATTGCAACTTTCCCACGGTATAACAGTATGTAAAGTAATATAGACAAAGTAAAGGTTCCTTTTACACTCATTGGGACATGTGCTGAGATCCATATGTTGTATACGCCAATCGGGACTGGTTGGGGGAAGGGTGTGTATCACACCGGCCAGCTTTACTCCCAAAGTACCTATTTTAGACTGCGTGGGCCTGGTAGCTCAGGTCAGTTTTAAAAATCAGCGCGTTCTAATAGTACTGACCATGATCTGTGAACCAGCCAGAAGACAGGCTATCAAACCATTTAAAACACATCTATCCAATGAGCAGATCAAATAGCAGATGCCGAAAGAGATCCTTCAAACAAATATTACCGAAGCTAAGAGGCTAATAAGCAAAACCAACATTTCCCTAGCGTCGCTATGATCAAAGCACATCTACAGGATATGGAACAGTTGCGTGGTCTTCAGTGGGAGAGAGAACCCGTGTGCATCAATGAAGACTATTACACTGGCCTTATTGGACAGTCTACCCAACCGAAGAAATAGCCGATGAAATTGGCTCGTTAAAAACTAGGAAAGTATTAAAACCGGTTCCTAAAGAAAATCAACTATCCTTACAGTGGAATGGGATCGGAAGGTTAGACTGGACGCTGTGTACAAGTACCAACACAATTTTTATCCAGCCGACTTTACCTGCTAATTTAAATATATTTCCCCCAGTGCTCTGTCATACAACAACAGATACTCAAGTAAATATACAGCTTTCTTTAACTAAATAATAAGGTCTACTGGTTGATACAATAAAAACTTGATTCAGTTTGTAAAATGTTGAATATATACGTATATTATTGTTTTGTTTATATGTATTACTTACTGTCCTCTCCAGGGAGAAGACATAAATTCAAAATATATTCTTAGGCTCTAAACCTAGTTCTGCACTTGGGCAGCTTTCTTTTGAATATTCACAGAGATCTCACAGGATCCCCCTTTCATGGTGGTCGGAGAGGTTAAGATTACAGCGCATTAACGTGAACTGATGATGTGGAAGAGGGGTTACATCTCCCCAGCAAGGTTCTTTCTCTCATCTGTTTTGCGGGGTCGAGCGAAACCGCACGTGTCTCGCACCACGTGCCCCATATTGTTGTGTTGTGTTCGGCGTGGTAGTTCTGCCTGTCAAGTTCCAGAACTAGACATAACTCTGGTGTTTTGGTATTAGATTCTGCCTGACAAGTTGTGTGGAGAGACTGGACTCACTCTACCTCAAAGCTGAAAATATAGATAAAACATCGCATCAGCAGCTGTTTCCTGACCGCTCCCCCCTCTCTCTCTCTCTCTCTCTCTCTCTCTCTCTCTCTCTCTCTCTCTCTCTCTCTCTCTCTCTCTCTCTCTCTCTCTCTCTCTCTCTCTCTCTCTCTCTCTATTTTATTTATCTGGGTTCCATTTTGATTACTCATCGATATGGTTGGCTATATAAAGGAGCAGTACTTGGTTCTGTTTCTTTATTATTTAAGTGGATGCCCTAAGAAAGGAATTAACAACACAACTACACAGCACCCAGGGCGTTCTTATATCGAAAAGTGGTTTTTCTACATAGAGTTCCGGGGCCTTTGATGCTCCTGGAATACGGGCCCAAGTGGACCTGCGTTTAGAAAGGTGAGAGAAGTGGTCGTTTGGATCCAAAGAGTTGTCACTCTAAGGTTAATTACTGATGTGATATTTTAACCTGAGAGTGCGATGGAAACGATGGGCGTCATGGAGTAGCGCGTATCGGTCGCCAGAAGAACGCAAAGGTATGAACAGGAGGCCTTTACTGAGGACCGATTTCTCCGGTGCCGATAGGAGAATAGCGGGAGTTATAGACACTACTAAAATATCGGAGCTGAGGGTAGGCTGAAGCGGGGGAGGGGAAAGGGGTAGGGAAGGGTATGAAGCTTGGCTAACTTGGTGTTTTTAGCCGTGTAAAGACACTTATATAAGTGGTGGATGGTGATGTTTATGATGCAGCGTATCACGCAAAACAAGAAATAGTTGCCTGAGGTAAGATGTTTAAGTCTTTGATCGAGCAAAGGTCAGACAATTTTCGCGAGTGATTGTCGGATAATTGCCAAGGGTAGCACATTTTATTCAACTTTAGATAAACGTGTAATACAACTGGCGTTAAGGGAAACAGCCGTGGAATGAAATCTAGAAGTATCCGAGGAAGGCTAACCTCATTAAAAAATGCCCGCTGAAGTCGGAAGTGTCGTCCTACGGGTGGCAAACTAAAAATTGACACTACGCAATTACGTCCGAGTGAAATGTCTCGTCCGAATGTCTCTCGTGCTAGGAACAGCTCTGACTACCTAGTTTCCGAATGCCGCTCTTGTTCGGAACAGCTCTGACTAGATAGTTTACCGAATGTCTGTCGAGCCTGGAATAGCTCTGACGGGTGCAACGACAAGCACATGTCCGAAAACTCGCTGAGTGGATACCGTCTGCAAACCTGTCTGGTTTGTGCGGGAATGGCCCGGGGCAAACGAAATGACCAATATATTGAAGTGAGGATCTAAAGCAGCCATGAGCAGGACGTGACGATTTCCCTCGGTGAGCCCAGATCCAGGGCGTCATGTGTCGGCCCTGCAACTATGGAAGCAACCTTGGATGGCGGAAAATGCTATGGACTGTCCCTGCCTTCCTTTGAGGGATGACCGTTGTCTTCGACCGTTCTAACTTGGCCAGCATGGTTGTAGATGGCACCACAATCAGTGAGAGTCTCCCAGGAATGCTACCTGGTCAAAAAAGCACGCTAAAGTCGATGTGTTGGCCTACGGGTTTCGGCCCAAGGGCGCATAACAGACACACCGCAATCACATCTGAAAAAACACTCCGGATTAACGAAAAGAAGAAGAAATCTAGAAGTATAACAGCGTGTTATTCTTCACCAAAAGAAACCAATGATCAAAACAGTCACACAGCCACCATAATCTGCTCAAGACAAATAACACTTCATGGGTAGACCAGAACAAATCATTATTCTGCGTCAGAACCAACACAATAGATTACACAACCACATGTATACAGAATTCACGATTGGTGAGTCATCCATGTGCATTTGTGAATTGACGCCGCAGACAGCAGATCACATACTCCGAGAATGCCCAAAATACAACATATCTAGTCAAACCTTCTGGCCTAGAGAAACGGCAATAGAAGATAAACTCGATGGACCACTGAGTGAACTACAAATTCAAAACAATGTTTTCCCGTAGTGAATTTGAATAGCGAAGAGATAAACAATAGATCTGCTCTACGTCTGCTCTACGTCTCATTAGGATATCTAGAAACGGCAACGCTTCGTTGTGTTCGTGTTCCATAGATAGAGACATGTTTTTATGTGTCACGTGTCACAAAGACAACATTTCAGTTATAGACATATTTCAAGCGAGCGAGAGAAGAAGAGGAATATTACTCATCACAAAATAATCAAAACAAGCAAATGATGTTGTTGACTAAACATATCTTACAGTTCGTCGTTTATCTATGTCAATAACTAAATTCGCCTGTGTCTCTTCATTGATGTTGTTGATCTCTCATGTCCCTTGTCTCGCTTTCTTCTTCGGCGTTACCGCTGGAGACGATGCCTCTTCACCGAGACTGTCGTCTGAGCTAACACTAACACTTTCACTTCTTGCCTGACTCTTTCTAGTCTTGTCTTAGATGACTTCTTGGAAACCTTCGTTGTCTACAATTTTGCAACTGGTCCCTGGCTCGCTCGTATTTTCATGCGTACTGTCGTTTGTGGCAACAGTATTAGTGTTGTCTGTCTCGGGTGCTGTTGGCACTGATGTTAGCTTCGGCGCTGGCGTTTTCTCTTGTTCCCGTTGTTGTGTCAGTGACTGCTGGTTTTCTTTTGTACCTGCAGAGGAAAGTTTTCCAGAGTTGTCATCAAACTTCGACACTTCCGGTCGCCAGCATGGCGGTTAGGCGTTGAGCCGATAAGGCCTGTGGCGTGTTTATGCTTGTGGCTACGGTTTGCAATCACATTTTCCTCATGTTGGACTGGTAGTACATGGTTCCGTCGCTCTGCTACTGAGTGAGTGCGTGGGAGACACCGTAAGCTGTGAAATTCGCGTGGAATGCTTTTACATCTGTCCTGTACAGTGAACTGCATGTTCGGAACAATGGCTACCGGCGGTTGCTGAATTGACTGTTTTGCCCTTTTGGTTCACGAGTGCATTTTTCGGGAGACTCCTGGGAGTCGGCGCCGAAGCTGCGGAGTTCGTGCTTTGTGCGACACTTTCGGCGGGTCGCCCGTAAAAGACCGAGCCATGTGAGAAAACTAGGGTCAATGAGGTCTTTCTGATGACTGCCGAGTCCATCGACGATGAACTGTGGTATTCGTGGATGAATTTTGTGTTGACATATTGACGGCGGCAATATGCACATTGTACCTGTGCGGCTGTTGGATTGCCGCGATTCCTGTCTATTCCACTTTTCATATTAGACAGTGGGGAACATTTTGTGTGATATTCGCTGGCACGGGAATGGAGCATAATGTGGACGACTCGTTGCCGTGAAGTTGGAACCTCGACTAACTAACGACTAACTAACAAACTTCGACAAGGGTCTTCGGCTTGGGCACCTACTGACCCTCTGGTTGACAAGACCA
Organism: Cepaea nemoralis; assembly: GCA_014155875.1. NCBI lineage: Eukaryota > Metazoa > Mollusca > Gastropoda > Stylommatophora > Helicidae > Cepaea > Cepaea nemoralis. The sequence continues at coordinate 6,561 of JACEFZ010022003.1, read as the reverse complement.
CAGTTTCGACACGTTGTTCTGCGCCCTCGCATTGTGAAGAGGATGCTTGCTTCCCTGCTTTAAAAACAAAAATTCCAAATTCGGCCTCGTTCAACCTGCTTCTTTCTTCTGTAGTTTTTTTTTTTTTTTTGAGGTCCGCTTTTTGTGTGTGTGTGTGGGGGGGGGGGGGGGGGGGTGTTATTCACCCTGTTTCTTGACTTATACGCTCTTACGCTCTTAAAACTGTGACCGTCTAATCTGATGGTGTCTTTTGTTAGTGAAGTCTGCTGGTTCGTCTGGCTTGACTTGTTGCAGTCCTTATAAGGACTTTTTATTTGGTATGTTTGCCTCCTTTTTTGTGTATTGCATGTAGAAGCTTTTCGATGTTTGTATTTTCCTCATTGCGCCTGTTTTCACTTTCCATTTTGAGTTTCAGTTGCCTTTCGATTTCTTCCTCCGCCGTCTGCCATTGGATCATCTCTCCTTCTTCTGTATAGTAAGTGTAGCTGGGTCCATCCTCAAAGTCAGTAACTTTATCTGGGTATATTACCGGTCTCCTGAGTTCTTGGCCTTCTACTTTTCTCTTTCATCCCAGCGCCTTTTGAATTCCTAATGCCCGCGTTCCTCCAATTTTATCGATTCTAGGCATTCCTCCAGGGTGGGTCCGAATTGGTATTCTGTGCAACCTTGAGAGATCTGGCGGAATAATGGTTCCCTCGTGGATTTCTTTGGCGTCGTGGTTGGGCTGTTGGCCTTAGCTTGCGGTTCCGGCTCGGTCTTTTGTTGGGTTTCATCTTGCGATTTTTCTGTTTTCTCTCGCCTGGCTTCTATTGGTTTGTTTTGGATTAATTGTATTTCGGCTTTTAGCAGTTCTCTCTCTGCTTTGATGATTCGTAGCATTTCTTCATTTTCCTTCTTCATCACGGCCAAATGTTCCACTTCTTGCTTGATGTTTCGCTGAATTTCCTTTATTTCAGCCAGCAGCTTTTCATTGTCGCTGGTTGGTGCCGGTGTTTGAAGCAGCTTGATTTGCTTCTTTAACTCATCTATCTGGTCTTGCAGTTGAGCTTTTTCCGTTTATGAGATGCTGTCTGGCACCTCTGCATTGCGCCTTATATGGATTCTTTGTGGTGATGGCGAACTTTAAGACGTCTCTGTGTCTTTGAAGGTACGGACAGCCCAAGTATCTTGCTCCACGCTTGCCCAGGCAGTTGGCGTACTTTCTTCTGTTGTTGGGTGCTCGGAAGTCCGTGTCCAGCTTGGCCAGCGGACACTCCTTGAAGGTGTGGTGATCGGCGCAGTAACGGCAGATTTCCGTCTTACTGCGACATGCTGCTCTGCTGTGGCCGGTCCTCTGGCATCTGGGACATTGATTGACTCTTGGGATGAATCTCTCTGGCTGTTGTATTTTCTTGTTGATTGATACTGTGGTCGCATTTCGTTGCCCTTTGTTGTCATCACCGCCAAGATTGTAGGTATCTTGGAGTAGGTGAGGAGCCGCTCCGTTTTCAAGAATCGGATGTGGAGATTCTCTTCTCGTAGCTGCTTCAGGATTTCTTCGTCTGATAGCTACATTTGGATACGCTTGACAACCCACTTGATTGTCGGTGAGCCGGTGTTTCCGACTCTGGTGTCTTTCTCCTCTCTCTGCTTCTCAGCAGGTTTGGCTCTTGTTTGTGGTTGGTTGTCGTCGTCTTTCCTAGTGGTAGCTTCGTTAGAGGTTTCTTGAGGTTCCTGTTGTTTGCTGTAGCTCACAGGTAGATTCTCTCCGTTCGTCTTCTTGTCGGCTCCCACGATGCACATCTTGGATGCTGCGTGTCTTATGGTGTTCTTGCCACGTGCCATTTTCCCCCGTATCAGGCGTCTTGACTTGTTCAGGTGACTTGTCTTGTTAGCGCTTGCAGTTGCGAATTACTCGATAGGATTCTATGGTTACTGCCTGGTATGTTATTGCCAGTTATATCAGGGATGTTACGTCTGGCATAATGCGGCACCACTTGAGTTGGGTAGCACAAAGCACCCCACTTCCCCTCACCATATTTCAGCTGAAGACTTCGGCGTCATTATCGCCTGTTGCTATTCCGGCCAGTTCTTAGACTACGTCCCCGCTCATGGTATTCAGCAACCAGTGGATGGTCGCCCATTCTTTCTCCTTCTCCACGTGCTGGATCTCTATTTCAAGATCGAAACTCGCGACTTTCAACTTCATTCCGTGCAGTTCTTAATACATCTTGTTGTATGCTACATGTGTTAGGTTTACAAACCAGCTTGTAGGGATTTTGCTGGGCCTAGCCAAGCGCTGGCTATTAGAGCCGGGGTGCTTTTGTTTCTATCGACATTTTTTTTACTCCATGCGAAGGTAGCCTTATGCAAGATGAAAAACATACTGACCAATAAAAAGATATCAATTGAAACGAGAAAAAGAGTTTTGAAGTGCTATATAGAACTTGTACTTTTGTATGAATGTGAAGCGTGGACAATGAGAAGTCAAACTTAAAACACATCTGACAATTGTGGAAATGTAGTTTTTGAGGAAAATGTAAAGAATAAAAGGGACAGATAAAAAAATCAATGAACAAGTCCTTCAAGAAACAAATGAGGATCGCAAACTGATTATAGAGTCATTAAACTTTTTTTTTTTTTTTGGCATATCCTTTACAGGACATCGCTGTCAACAGCAGCATCTTTCAGGTGTCTGTTGATTTCTTGGCAAGATTACGCTCAGTAGTTTGCCATTGCTTTCTGAGCGGCCGGCTCAGTATCCCGCAAGTCACCAGCGGGGGTCGAACCGCTCCCAGTTCTCTCCCGCTACGAGACTCTGCGTGATATACGGGATTACGGAGAAAGTGTTGTAACCCCTCGGCCAGAGAGACCGGCTCATTATACTTAGACAGTCAGCATTTGTGGGCATGTTATGGGAAGAAATGACTTGGAGAACTTGGTGACAACTGGCAAGATCGAAGGGAAGAGACCAAAGGGGAAGACCGAGAAGTAAATACTTGGATGGCGTGGCCACGTGGCATGGTCGAGACAAGAACACGGAGCTGATCCACGACTCTGGTTATCGAGTGAGATGACAAGACATGACCGCCCAAGCTTATCGGCATGGCACACGATGGATGGATGGAATCTCGTTTACACCTATGACATATATTGTCATAATGTTACATTACAGCCAAAGTAAAGAATAATGAAACAACTTTTCTAAAACTAGAATTGTTCCAATTTAACTTAACAGTATCACTCATTGACCATACATAAAATGACAATAAGCGTCCCAATTTACAAATTAGATTGAAACAGGTATGTGTGTCTTCTGCGAGTGAGATTAAGAGAGCGAGAGAGAGAGAGAGAGAGAGAGAGAGAGAGAGAGAGAGAGAGAGAGAGAGAGAGAGAGAGATCAAAATGCCGTGAAATAATCCAGAGTGTTAAATTTTAAGGAATTTAGGCCTTTTACAGGCCAGTCAAAAACTGGTTTAAAAGTCATTTACATTCCTAAAAACTGTGGATAGCTGTTGAATGAATAAACAATTTAATCTAATATCGATGAGACATATTAAAATTAGTTTTAAACTTTACACGCTTGTAAAATAAAGCCACAATTATACACAAACTTTGAAGATCACTTACAGTAATTATTCTGTAATTTTTTGTGTTGTTACTTTCTATAAACATTTTATAAAAGATTAACAAAAATACTACAATAATTAAATCACATATTATATGAATGTTATTTTCAGTAATGTCCCTTGAAATTAATTATGTTGTTATGTCCCTTTCTACTATTTTAATTACATGTATTCCGTTTAACGTGGTTTTATTGATATAGTTTTGGTATATCATTTATATATAGTATTGCTTCCGTGATATGGTTTTGATTTCGATTACACCATTAGCCCTAACCCGTTCAACCTCAGAAGAGAAATTACATTAGGGTCCATCCCTTGCTCAGATTATTAATAATGTGACCGAGTCAGCCACAAAGTAAGATATTAATTTGAAAGTTAATGTTGTCCAAAGAGGGTAATGGTTACAAATATAGTTATCGATTATGCTTCGATTATACCATTACCTCTACCCCTACTTCTATAAAGACATACTTCCGGCACATAATTGCTTCTATAAAAGATATTTCGGGGGTATTTAAGGTCTTTCATCGTGGATTGTATGCTTGTTGATATATAACACAGATTGCATGCGTGGGTTTGAACCATTAAAAGCGCTCTTTCCAGCGAAGGTATATAACACAGATTGCATGCTGTGGGTTTGAACCATTAAAAGCGTTCTTTCCGCGAAGGTCGGAGCTTGATACTTATGTATTAGCTCTAGAATTGTCACATTTATCCAAATAAGGTCATGTCATCTAAGGAACCTCACTGTGAGACAGTGTGAACTTAGAACTGCATGGCTTAATCTTTGAGACACGCACATGACTACTGGCAGGATCGTCCATGCTGTTCATGGGTTCAGTTTTCTCGGAGATCTCCTAGGGACATGTCGCTAGAGCTACAGAGCTCATTCTCATTACGATGATTTCGGCAGGCCTCTCTTAGCCAGCATAAAACACACAGATGATACAAAACGTCTATGCCAAAATAACCCACACAATACACACAGATGACACAAAACGGTGCTACTAAGATGACACATACAAAACACACAGATGACAGCAAACTGGCGATACCAAAATAGCCCACACAAAACACACAGAGACACAAAACGGTACTACCAAGAAGGCACACACACAAAACAAATTCTAAGGTAGACAAGAGTCCCGATGAAAAACAAAATGCGACAGAGCAGCATTTCTAGAGGCAAAGCTAACAGTTTCCACAACCCACAAAATAGTTGTCCTCCTGGAGAATGTTCTAGGCAAAGAAAGTATTGCCCACCTGCCAAATCCGCACACAGGCGTTGTGTTTACCTACAACAAGACAGAACAGACAAACGCGATCATCAAATAGAAAAAAAAAGACAAACGCGATCATTAAACAGAATAAGTCAGAACAGACATCGCCATCATCATAGAGAACAAGACAGAACAGACAAACACCACCATCATACAGAACAAGACAGAACAGACAAACACCATTATCATACAGAACAAGACAGAACAGACAAACAACATCATCATACAGAACAAGACAGAACAGACAAACGCCATCAGCAACCATATCAAGGAAGTAAGAGGAGGATTGCAACTTTCCCTCGGCATAACAGTATGTAAAGTAAAATAAAGTGCATTATTCGTGCAGGCTTATTATGAACATGTGGTGAGATCCATATGGTGTATAAGTCAATAGGCAATTTTGGGGGGAATGTGGTCTGTATAACGCTGGCTAGGACGCTGTGTAAGAGTTGAGTTGAGTTGAGTTGAGTTGAGTTAAGAACTGACATCACTGCACTCAGGACATTCCCATACGTGCTCAGTCCTCTCGTTCAACAGCCAGCGAAGAGTCATACTACTAATCGTTCCCACCGCTATCTGATTAAAAGTTCTCCTGGTCTTCCCTCTCAGTTTTGAGATTCTACCAGAACCCCCGTCGATCCCCCGCAATCTCATTCTTTCCACATATTGGTTCTCAATCTGTTCCTCCGCCTTCTCCACCTTGTCCCACGAGTGCATGGCCACCTCCGCCTTGTCCATAGGCAAACTACCACCAAGAGGTGCATTCCCTGCAAGCCTATCAGCCTGTTCATTCCCCCGTACACCCGCATGGCCAGGGCAAAATATCCACACAATTCTCACAATCTGTGACCTCTGAAGCGACGAGAGCCATTCCACACGAAACATTCATTTCTCCACCTTGCTAAGCATACTCTTTGAATCCGTAATGAACACATAGTGTGTTGCAGTAGTCTCCTCTAGCCACCGGAATGCCGCTGTTACTGCCTCCACCTCCATTCTCATGCCGGAGGTCGTAGTCTCATATGCCAGGCTCTGTTTATCCAGGCGAATTTATCTGCTAATTTAACTTTTTCCACCAGTGTCCTGTCATACGACTGGACAACAGAGACACAAATATACATCTGTCATTAACTACATGCTAAGATCTACTGGTTTATACAAATAAAACTTAATCCAATTTGTAACATTTTGAATACACATATATTGACTGGCATTATTTTCGATCGAAATCCTCTTTTGCCTCATGTAATCTCATTTATACCTAAAGCATTTATTGACATAATGTTACATTAAAGTCAAAGTAAAGGTTGATGAAACAACTTCTCTACAAACTAGAATTGTTCCAATTTAAACAATGTTAACAGCATCACTCATTGACCATACATAAAATGACAACAAGCGTCTCATTTTACAAATTAGATTGAAACAGTTATAGTGTCTTCTGCAAGTGAGATTGAGAGAGAGAGAGAGAGAGAGAGAGAGAGAGAGAGAGAGAGAGAGAGAGAGAGAGAGAGAGAGATCGAAATGCCGTGAAATAATACAAAATGTTGAATATTAAGGAATTTTGGCCTTGTACCGGCCGGACAAAAATTGTTGAGAAGTGTCTTCCTTGTATTAATCCGTAAATTGTAGATAGCGAACATGCCGTTTGAACATTAATATCAAAAATTTTG
>JACEFZ010022002.1:0-20512 GCA_014155875.1 Cepaea nemoralis | reverse complement strand
TGATGTTCCGAGTTTTGCATCTTTAAGCCCTTTAAATTTGTGGTATCTCTTTATTCTTAGTGAGGACCATAATCTGTGTCTTCTTACAATTTAATCTATCCCTTGTTGTTTGCTGTGTGCAACAACTGCATCTACTAAATGTTGCAGATTCTGTTCATTCTCTGTATCATATCGCCTACATTTCTGAAAATATTTTCACTGTACAGGGAAAAAAAAAGATCGGGAGACATTACACATCCCTGTCTCACACCTCTCTTAATAGGCAGATGCTGACCTACTTCATTATCAATCTTTAAGGCAGCTTGTTATTTCCAATATATGTCTTTATAAATCTAAGTTCTTTCCCATCAATTTGTAGATCTGCATGTATCTTTATCAAGTTGACATGTCTTACTTTATCAAAAGTTGAGTTGAGTTGAGTTAAGAACCGACATCAAGGCACTCAGGATATTCCCATATGTGCTAAGTCCCCCCGTTCAACAGCCAGCGAAGAGTCATACTACTAATCGTTCCCACCGCTATCTGATTAAAAGTTCTCTTGGTCTTCCCTCTCAGTTTTGAGATTCTTCTCATTCTTTAACTCTAACTTCAACTCGGCACTGTTGTATACGATCAGGAACACGAAGAACATCTAAAACAATTACTGATAAACTACACACATTCATTAATTAGCACGTGCACATAACAGAGGAATTAACATGTTATGACAGAATCACTAGTGTGGAGCTTATGGAAATAACTGAACAAATTACAGTGAATCAAGAGGAGAGGACAAGACACTGGATCTGGATAGCACACACTTTGAGAAAACCTGAGGATAGTGTAACTAGCACGTCCTGACTGTGTAACCCACATTGCAAACGAAAAAGAGGGAGACCTAGAACATACTGGTTAAAAGAAAATAAAAGACCGAGATGAATAATATGGAGACAACATTGTAGAAAACAGCAAATGATAAGGGTAATTGGTGTGAGTTGGTTGAAAGCCTATGTCTCATTATTAGATAAAAGATAGCAGACGGTGAAGAAGAAGAAGAAGAAGAAGAAGAAGAAGAAGAAGAAGAAGAAGAAGAAGAAGAAGAAGAAGAAGAAGAAGGAAGAAGAAGAAGAAGAAGAAGAAAGAAGAAGAAGAAAGAAGAAGAAGAAGAAGAAGAAGAAGAAGAAGAGAAGAAGAAGAAGAAGAAGAAGAAGAAGAAGAAGAAGAAGAAGAAGAAGAAGAAAGAAGAAAGAAGAGAAGAAGAAGAGAAGAAGAAGAAGAAGAAGAAGAAGAAGAAGAAGAAGAAGAAGCAGAAGAAGAAGCAGAAGAAGTAGAAGAAGAAGAAGAAGAAGAAGAAGAAGAAGAAGAAGAAGAAGAAGAAGAAGAAGAAGAAGAAGAAGAAGAAGAATAAGAAGAAGAAGAAGAAAAAGAAGAAGAAGAAGAAGAAGAAGAAGAAGAAGAAGAAGAAGAAGAAGAAGAAGAAGAAGAAGAAGAAGAAGAAGAAGAAGAAGAAGAAGAAGAAGAAGAAGAAGAAGAAAAGAAGAAGAAGAAGAAGAAGAAGAAGAAGAAGAAGAAGAAGAAGAAGAAGAAGAAGAAGAAGAAGAAGAAGAAGAAGAAGAAGAAGAAGAAGAAGAAGAAGAAGAAGCAGTGTTGAACAAACTCGATGAAAGATGACGTGACAAACGTTGACAAAATTTTAATTTAGACATATTGTTAACGTCAGGAAACACTTATAATTTATATGAAAAGGCCTACACTAATGGTTACCATGTCGTCGGTGCTCAAATCCCTCTCGAATGCCACTATCAAAGACACCTTGTACTGGGTCACAAGCCGCCAGAAATCAACGACTGTTGTCGGTAGTGGTAGCTGGGTTATAATTTGCTGGTCGTGTTTCCTAGAGCTCTAATAATAAAAACAGGGAATCCAATCATTTGAAATAAAATAAATCATAGTAGATCAAAGCACTGTTTCCCAATCGAAACTGACATCATTACATTTAACAAACATTGTGCGAACAGCTTTGGACGGAGGTGCTCAGTTCTGAGGGCGCAAGCTTTACTCCATTGCGAGGAAATGCAACCTAAAGACTAAATGTGATGGCAAAACAGATCAGCATCTAAGCCTTGATCGGCATCTGGTTTAGTGTGGTAGCTCAGACAAACGGTCAATTAAAACATTGTTTTGTTGATCCGATATCAACTTCAGCTTGTCTTGTCACAGACGTACCGATGTTACTTTTGCTCTGGAGTAAGGCATGTGAGTCGAGAGAGGGATCATTCTGCATATGCAACACACGGTTTCTAAATTAAGCCGAGGCTGAGTACTTTGGTGAGGTATAACTCCATTTTATAAAATACCGTTTAGAAGACGGCAAAGTGTCAGTCATATATATTTAATATATGATTACTCTTCATATTTAATCTATAATTAGTATACATATTTAATATACAATTATTTTATATATTTTATCTATAATTACTATACAATTTAATCTATAATTACTATACATATTTATTCAAACATTTTTTTTTTTGCATATCCTTTTACAGGACATCGCTCTCAACATCAGGATCTTTCAGCTGTATGTTGATTTCTTGGCAAGATTACGCTCAGTAGTTTGCCATTGCTTTCTGAGCGGCCGGCTCACATACCCCGTAGGTCACCGATGCGATTCGAACCACCGCTGATTCTCACCGTCATCACGTTAACCACGAGAGTATACGAAATTACGGAGAAAAGTCGTAACCTCTAAGCCAGGAAGCCGGCTATAATAAATATGAACTCTGGATACATATAGTTATAGCACAATTGCTTACCGGAACGAGAACTGCATTGATGTAATTCCCCAGATCCTTAGTTTCACATCTAAGAATAGGTCTGTTGAACTCCCCTGTTTCCGAAGAACATGCATCATAAGGTATCACACCATAATAACTGTGATGTGCATAGATTTTGCGTTTAGGATTTATTTCAAGCACAATTATATCATGGACAGTTAAGTAGGATGAACCATGTTTATTTAGTAAACGTAAGCGCTGCTTTATTATCTCTTATTATATATATATATAATCATATAATATATAAATATAAAATATATAATATAATCATATAAATGTTATTTCGCCTGATATATCACATTTACTAATTTCCCTATTGTATACTAATTGTCTTGTCATAATGTAATTACCTTACGGAATTTTTGGATGTATTTTACAACCATGCCAGACTGACATATCACTATTATTAGATGCTATATAGCAGTACTACATCTAGTCTGAGAATGGAGATGGAGGCAGTGACTGCGGCTTTTCAGTGGCTGGAGAACACACACACACACACCCACCCACACACACCCACACACCCACCCACACACACCCACCACACACCCACCCACCCACCCACACACACACACCCACCCCACCACACCCACACACACCCACCCACACACCCACACACACACACCCACCCACCCACACACCCACCCACCCACCCACACACACACACACACACACACACACACACGCGCACACACACACACAAGTCGTGATTGTAACGAACTCACAATGAGAAGGGTGAGGACAGTGCATGCTGAGAAAGGTAATGACGGACATGATTCGTGCAGAATTGCATGCATCAATTAACAAATCGAAGATAGGGGGCATCTACTGTATCTTCTCTCTGGGAAATGAGCAGGGATCAGATTGGTTAGATCTACACCATTGGATTTCTTAATGCTTCAGCTTCTTGAACTCAAGATAAGGTCATTCCTCCTTAGTTGGATCGCTGCAGCTCTCTTCTAACGGAAAGTAGCCTTTAGATGTGATAGATGGATCCTCTGAAACAACAACAATATACCCGGGCGTGCCACAGGGATCACCATTATCTCCGGTGCTGTTCAACGCCTACACTGTGAGAATTACCGGCGGGCAGATCAGAGGACCGGGGAGGACATTGTCATATGCCGACGATGTGTTAGTATATCGGCAGGGTAAGGACAGACATCGAGTGGTTGTGGATCCACAAACATAATTAAATCGCATAAGTACTTGGCGTGTGGAATCTGTGGCAATGGTCAACCCAACGAAGGCAGCAGTAACATGGTTCTCTTTAGATAACCATATTGTGAACACTTCAACACCAACTGTAAATCTGGTTTCAGAGATGGCGAAAGATGGCAGGCAATGAACTACATGGGGATACGTTTTGATCGAAGTCTTGCTTATCATGAGCACATAGACAGGGTGATAACAAAGGCCAAGCGAGGTTTGGCTGCAATGCGGGTGATGGCGGCGGCAAACTGTGAGCAGCGCCATTTATGTCTCCTGTACGAGGGTCTGGTCCATTCTGTTTTGGAGTATGCCATGGCGATACTGACTATCAGCCGTAAGCAGATGGAAAGGATTGAGAGGATACAGAACGAAGCTATGCATATAATTCTTAGATGTACAAGAGACACGGCATTCAGGGCGATGCGCCACCTTCTTGATTTTGCAACCATTCGGGACAGAATACAAATTTGCATCGCACGTGCCTAACTCAGAGTCAATGCAAACACACAACATCCACTGCACAGTGAAAATAAGAAGGTAAAGGACAGCAGGTTACAAAGAGGAAAGTCGTGGATGGGTCAAAACGAAGACGTTCTTCAGCAGGTGTGTTCACTTGAGGACTTAGAACCTGGCGAAGAGTTGGTACGAATGCCAACAGATTTCTGCACGTACTTTTCAGTTTGCATCCAACTAGACAGAAAATTCCAGACAAGAAAATGCGACTTCTGTGGAGGCGGAAGTTCAGGCTTTGATCTTCGACAATTCTTTGAAGGGTGATGCTGTCATTTATACAGATGGGTCGGTCGTTCGACAAGTGAGAAATTCATGGGCTTTTACGGCTCAGGCCGGAGGGAGAATTGTGAAGGAAGATTCTGGTGCTTTTGCTTTGTCCACGAGTAGCCTGATTATGGGGGTCATGGCAGTAAGTAAAGCAATAACATGAGACACAGACATTCACTAGGGCATGTTTCCTTAGTGACTCAATGAGCATGTTCAGGAAGATAGAGAAGGGATTGGTCAGAAGAGAGTGGCTGCTGTCTCTGGAGCGGTCTTGGCCGGCAAAGATTAGTTTTGTTTTCGTGCCAGGACATGCGGGTGTACGAGGAATGAGCAGGGCTGACAAGCTTGCAGGTAAGGCTACTGTAGATGGCGTACGAGCCATGGACCAGACTGTCTTTCTGAATGCTCTACGAGAAGTAAGACATTTGCGAGAACCAAGTGATGACTGTGAATCTACGACCATAGCCAGACTACGAGAACAGCAAATTAAAAGAGGTGTGGCCAAACAAGAACACTACGTGGGAAGCCAAAGATTAATAAACCAACACAAAACAGATGTCGTAAGATGCTACACGCTGCGGGATTTACTAAGGAGGGGATCCGAGCTCTTATGGATTGAATGGTTCGTTGTGCAATGAGGATGATCTGTCGACTAACTAACTAACTAACTAACTAACTAACTAACTAACTAACTAACTAACTAACTAACGAACGAACGAACTAACTAACTAACTAACTAACTAACTCACGAACGAACGAACGAACGAACTAACTAACTAACTAACTAACTAACAACTAACTATCTAACTAACTAACTAACTAACTAACTAATAATTGATTGATTGATTGATTGATTTATGAACCGACATCACAGAATTCGGGGCATTCCCATAAGCGCTCTGTCCCCATCCTCAGCAGCCAGCGAAGAGTTTCAACACTAATAGTACCAGTAGCAATCTGATTATATGTCCGTCTCGTCTTTCCTCTGAGCGTCGATCGTCGGCCAGACCCCTCGTCACTCCTCGCTGTCGCATTCATGCCAGACCATGGTGATCTATTTGCTCCTCGAGGTGTACACATGCTCCCACAAGGCTGCAACCACGTCTGCTTTGTCATGCATCAATACTCCACCAAGTTTTGCCGAGCCAGCCAATGTGTCCGGCTGTTCATTCCCCAGCACACCAGCATGCCCAGGAGAAAAGATCCAGACGATGCTTGTCACCCGTGACTTCCGAAGCGAAGCAAGCCACTCTGCACGAAACCTGCCTGTCCTCACCCTACTCAGCATGCTTTCTGAGGCAGTTACAATACTAACTAACTAACTAACTAACTAACTAACTAACTAACCAACCAACCAACCAACCAACTAACTAACTAACTAACTAACTAACTAACAAACTAACTAACTAACTAACTAACTAACTACCTAACGAACGAACGAACGAACAAACCAACCAACCAACCAACCAACTAACTAACTAACCAACCAACTAACTAACTAACCGACTAACTAACTAACACCGCTGGATGGGGTACAGTCTAAGGCAGCATTTGCCAATGCCCCGTGGGAGCATGAAACTAATGTCGAAGAACAGATAAATCATAATGACCTGGAGAGAATTGTGGTCGACAATACATCAAGGAAAGGTCAGACGGACACAATCAGACCACAACTGGTACCATTAGTATTGGGTCTCTGTTTGTTGAAAATAGGCCAGACGCGCAGGTGGAACTGTCCCGAGTGGTTGGTGTTTTGTTTATGTGTGTGTGAGAGATTATGCTGTACAGTTAAGAAAAAAACGTTAATGTGCTTAATAAAAGCTTTAGACAATGATATATCTATTTGCTAAGAGTGTATATTGGAAAGAATACATAATAACAGGTATGTTGTATAGTGAATAATTATATAATGTAAAAGTTCAGTAAATTAGGAAGAAACCAAATTATTACCACAGACGTTGATGTGAGTCTAGGACCGACATCACTGCACTCGGGCCATTCCTATAAGCGCAGAGTCCTCATCTTCAACAGCCAGCGAAGAGTTCTAATCCTAATGGTGCCCGTTGCAATCTCATTGTATGTCCGTCTTGCGTTACCTCTGAATGACGAGTGTCGACCAATTCCTCCGACTACCCATTGTTGCTGATAGTCTATCTGTTCTTTTGTATTAATCACATTCTTCCTGAGGGCTTTCACCACACCTGCCTTATCATGCATCAAATCACCACTTAATGATGTGGCATCAGCCAGTATGTTTACCTGTTCATTTTCATCCACGCCAGAGTGTTCTTGATAAAAGATCCAGCGAATGCTCACAACCCGCGATCTCTGAATCGATGTATGCCATTCTGCAAGAAACATGCCAATCTTCACCTTTGCCAGCGTGGTTTGTGAATCAGTTACAAGCGCAACATGCGTTAACAGGGCTTTCTCCAACGATCTGAAAGCTGCAATAAACGCCTTCATCTTCAGTCTCAGACTTAAGGTTGTGGTGTCATATGCCAAGCTCTTCTTTACCAAACATTGGCCATTGTCTGTCTCTATGACACCCTATGCACTGTTTTGCCTCTTAACACAGAGCCATCGATACAGATAATCACATCGCCAGGACGAGAGTAGTCAAGAATGAATTGCTGAATTTCAGCTTCCGTCCCTCCTGCTTGCCACTTCCTATACTAACGGCCCAAAATGATTATAATGACACTCAAGTCTGCATGTCTTTTCGGCACTCTGACCCACTCCTTGCCTCTGGCAATCTTCTCAAGTGTGCACACTTCTCTGCTGGTATCTTCTGCCTGAACCATCCATGATTTTCATCTTAGCATCATATGACCATTGACAGCATCCACAGAAATCATGCAGGAGGTATTCCTTGTCCGCAGGTACCTTGAGGTATGGCCTTGCGGTTTATGCGACAAGAGAGTCTGGAGTAAGATATGAAAACACTAAAGATCGAAAGTGTTAGAGACACGGGTCAACAGGGAGACAATGCTGTATGTGTTGGCTAAGTGGCACAGAAGAGGGTCGAACTAGACAACTGTTTCTATAGTAATATGATCACCTGAAACACTCGAACTGCACATAATGACAATAGTTTTATGCTCTGTCCAGTCAGCAAAGAGACCGATAAATATACACAATTCCTCCATGTTAATATATTTTGTAATGAGGCCAACATACTGTACAGGGATTGTGATTTCATATACAAGTTAGCGTCTAACAGTTCAACATTTTCGTAGTTAAAACATAATTTAGCAAAAATTACATAATTTAATATGGAATGCATCTTTTGGACCTCTGAACATGGTCGTGTAATTAATTGTGTTTGGTTGTTTAATTTGTAATTAAGTTATTGTAACAGGTTTTAGAGATTAGCGTAGTTGGGCTTAAACTTCTTGTATGATGATGGCGGGGTACGGGGTGCATTCTCTACACCAACCAGTTGAACTTCAGCGTCGAGTTCTAGCTCAGAAAACAATGGTAAGCTAGTGAACATAAATGTCCGAGTAAATTGACCTGGAGTTGGAGTTAATCGCAACGTCCTGCAAAGTAGATGCAACATTTTGTGTCGTATTATCTTAAAAAAAAAAAACACACACACATACACACACACACACGCACGCACGCACGCACGCACGCACGCACGCACGCACGCACATTGTGCCAAAGAAATTTTTTTTTTTAAATTCGCATATCCTTTACAGGACATCGCTGTCAACAGCAGCATCTTTCAGCTGTCTGTTGATCTTTTGGCAAGATTACGCTCAGTAGTTTGCCATTGCTTTCTGAGCGGCCGGCTCAGTTATCCCGCAAGTCACCAGCGGGGGTCGAACCGCTCCCAGCTCTCGCCCGCTACGAGACTCTGCGTGATAAACGGGATTACGGAGAAATTGTTGTAACGCCTCGGCCAGAGAGACCGGCGCCAAAGAACATACGTAAGAGAAATATGAGTTTGCATTTTAGGAACTGTATTTGTAGATACTTGCTCTGACTTACTTGGTAGAACATTGTGCAGTCGATTTTTCATTCTGTTGGACAGCAGACGACTGTTATAGTATGTGTTGTTTTCCTGAACGTCTTCTTCCTCTTCTTTGTATTCATCCTCACCACATACCAGACATAGTGACTGGTAGAACATATAGAAATGGCACACATATTTAACAACGAGGTTAGTGTTTCATTTCACACATTAAAGTACTGAAAGTGATGTAACATTGGAACTATTTAAACATCACTGAGTGAATCAACGAACACGAAAAGTAGAATCGGGAAGCGATACTAGAATACAACCACGCGTGACACAATGTACGTTGTGGCTAAAGCCTGCGTCAGCACATTAACAACAAACATACCATGAACATACACTAAAACAACTACGTTAACAAATATGTATATACGTTTATATATATATATATCATCATCATCATCATCATCATCATCATCATCATCATCATCATCATATGTCATGTCGATCAGCGTGAAAGAACATGTTTCGCCATCTTACACGATCATCGGAGTCGTGGATCAAGTTCGTGTTTATGTTTCTATCATGCCATGTGCTGAAGGCATCCAGATATTTACTTCTCTGTCTTCTACTGTTCTTTTCGCCTCAGTTGTGCTAATTGTCATCACGTTCGCTAGTTGAGGAGCGGTTGGCCGAGTGGCTAGAACGCCGGACTCTCCTTCGGGAGACCCGGGTTCGATCCCTCGGTAAGGTGGATTTTTTTCTGTCGGGGGCAAACCAAAAGAATACTAACCTGCACAGTTCGCGGCGACTGCACTAGCCAGGCGGCCTTAATTCCTCAGGCTCAAAGACCCCTCTGTCATACACCGCAAGGTACTATATTGGCAGTAAATGACAGTTTGACAGTTGACAGTTCACTAGTTTATTTCTTCTCATAACATGTCCCAAGCAAATTGTGACTGTCTACGTCAAATTGATCCAATCATTTCACGGTTTTCATATACTTCTTGTAGGTCACGCTCATTGTTTTTTTTTCCCCTGATTGTCCATGGCATTATTTGAATTTTCTTGAGAAACCACGATTCCACAACTATTAGATGTTTTTTTCAGTTTGTCTATTTATTGTACAAGTCTCACATCCATGCAAAAGTACAGATTCCATATGGCACCATTTTATGGCCAGTATGCTTTCCCTGAGCTGTATGTCGGACACGTCAGAATCGATCTATAATGCAAGAGATTTCTATTTTACTGTTTGACTAGTTTCAGCTTAATGTTTATTATATAAAATAGCTAATTTAAAGCAATGCTTCCCATAGTAAATTTAAACAAAGAAGGCACACACAACTGGTTACAAATTGTATTGCCTGGCACATTTCGGTGATCATTGCTAGGTACAACTACAGAGTTATAACATTTCGGTGATCATTGCTAGGTGCAACTACAGTGTTATAACATTTCGGTGATCATTGCTAGGTGCAACTACAGTGTTATAACATTTCGGTGATCATTGCTAGGTGCAACTACAGTGTTATAACATTTCGGTGATCATTGCTAGGTGCAACTACAGTGTTATAACATTTCGGTGATCATTGCTAGGTGCAACTACAGTGTTATAAATCATATAAAGCGAATAGATGAAACCCATTTGGCAGAAATACATCACACACAGTCACTGACACTCCTCGAATGTAAAGCATGTGTTACCACGGTAACCATGGATACATTGCAAGTAATTCTGCTTACACAGCGGGGGTTTCAGATACATAATGACGGTAGCTTCAGAAAATTTGAGCTTGCATTTTTTGTTTGCCGAATACAGTATGCGATAAATTACAAATGTAATTGCTGAATCATAGCATTACTTTATTTTCCTGAGCAAACGTAATCATAAATTTCTTTCTGCTACTCCCCCCCCCCCCCCAATCCCCCAATTTCTTCATTTCGATTTCAAATAGTCTACAATACAATCCACTGTTTAAAGAAATGTGCTTCTAGGTAGAAAGCCAAAAGACTAAAATTACAGTTCACCTTAGTTAAATTTTGATATATTTGAATTAACAACATGAAACATTTATGTTTGAAGTTACTTAGTAATAGTTTAGTATCATTCTTCATGTTGATTACCTTGAACTCCTTTTTCAGATTAGACTGGTCTGATTCAGAGTTCTGCTCCAGGAATTGAACCCTGTCTCGTATGTTGCTTAACGTCACTGTGGTACCCCTACATACCATGGCTATCTGCGTAGCTCTGTGCAGGAGTTCATACTGTTGCTGGAATAATGACCACATACACATATTACACTTAGGGATAATTGTCAGTTGTTGTGAATATCTTTGAATACCAAAGCTATCAACATGAACCATGGTGACGCAGTGGCTAGCACGCCATGCTTTGTAATCACCATCCAGGCTTTCAGGACAAGTTTTCTCTAAAAAAAGGCACCAGAAAATGTCCTGGGAAGTAAAGGAGGCTAGTGAGATATTAATTACGTCACACATCGAGTGCCGATTAGTCTAAACTATTGGGCGAGCACAGTATGCCTAATAAACATCATGGCGTGAACAGTTATACTTGTTTACGTTAAGCTTTCTAAACCTAGCACCAATCAACTTATAAATATACTCGTTGTAAGTGAACACGACTGAAACCCTGTACACTTTAGAAATTATCACCCGGTTATATGTAACTAACAAGAGAAGAAATTATTGTATTTCAAAATATAATGACAAGAAAACAATGTTACAATGAAATAGTTAAAGAATTTGTTTATTGGAAACCAGCATGCTTAACTGCCGTTATTGCACTAAACATCTGAAGTTTGCAGTTATAGGAACAAAGCTATATATTTGCAAACTAAATATACATTGAAAGCAGTTGAATGCCTTTGTGCAATTGAAGAGAGATGGCCGGAAGCAATAAATGGTCTGAGATAACCAATGAAAGAATATATCCTTTAAGAATCAAGGAAAAGAAACGCACACACACACACAATGGATTACACAGGAACGGTTGGATCTCAGGGAATCAAGGACTCTAGCAAGGAGTGATGATAAGAAATGTCATAAATTAAACACAGCAAATGAGAAGAATTGCAACGTGGCCAAAGAGACATGGCTTAGGATAAATGCAAAAAAATGGACATAATCTATAACACTGATTAATCGATTTTCTTTAACTACCGCTTTTAACCACTCTCTTTTGAACTTAAGCGTATTCATAGTCGATTTTTTTAATGCACTGGACTGGCGTTTGCTCGTGAAATATATTTCTATTACCAGTTTCCCTCGCCATCAGGCGAATCTGCTCCGACTTAAGAGAACTTGTAATATACGTCCCCAAGGCTAGGACGAGAAGCAGACATGTTAATCTAAATTACCAGTGTAAAGGTTGAACCCGCTACTTCTGCACATTATACCGGATATTTAAAATGAATCGCTCTGCTCCATTCGGTCATGCTGAACTCCCTGTTGATTGATTATTGATTCAATATTCGGCATCATAACATTCCGGACACACCCATAGTTTCTCAGCAAATGTTGCAAGTGTAGAAGCAAATCATTTCTCTGACACACTTGCCAACACGCCGACTGCGACCTCTCATACTTTTCTCCATACCAGAACCACTGTTAGCTCTTAATTCGAGCACCCTTGAATATCCGCTTCATCCGCTATTGCGTCTTTAGCTATTAGTTATTCATAAAAAGTCATCAGTATGTCTGCTTTATCCACGATGAATGTTCCAACCACTTCAACCCTTGAAGAAAGTGAAGAACAAGAGAAAAGGCTTTGAGTCTACACAGAAGTCAGATTATATTCCCTCTTCGACTATTGCTCTCTTTGACTGCACTGATGAAGATTGCTTACAAGACCATACGTAAGAAATAGACTACAGATATGATGCAATCGAGAGCAGTGTTAGCGAAGTGGCCTGCACACTTGGCTATCGGCCCTTTGGTCATGTGTTCGAATTCGCATCGAGGCGGAGTAAAGACGCTCGGAATGATATTGACCACGTCCTTCGGAATGTAGATAAGTCCAAAATATGGGACTAACACCATATGGCCAATACACGTAAACATGATACTTCCTTTGATTCACTGACCTTGACGCAAGCAGTCAAGCTATAAGTCACACACAGCATTGACCCATTGATTTGTGTCCTTATCTTCAGCACAATCAAGGAGCTCGAAGAAGCAGCAGCAGCAGTAGCAGCAGCAGTAGCAGCAGCAGCAGCAGCAGCAGCAGAAGAAGAAGAAGAAGAAGAAGAAGAAGAAGAAGAAGAAGAAGAAGAAGAAGAAGAAGAAGAAGAAGAAGAAGAAGAAGAAGAAGAAGAAATAGTATCATGATCATCATCACATAACCTTCCAACTGAAACAGGCGTTCATACATCTCTACCGATATCGATCCTCAGTCTTCTGAATCAATTCTAAACATCGCAAAGTATTAGCAACATTGTCTCAGTAGCCATATTCCCGATGTTTCCAAGCTTTTCATAATTTAAAGAGTTCTTTGAAAGATAATTTTATGGTTTCCCTATGCCTTCCACATCCACACGTAGAATTTTAGCTCTGCTAACAGTCATTTCAGACAGTCAGGACAAGTTAGTTGCCCTGCTCTACTCAGCTGTATATCGTCCACGTCTACCGGTAGATACTCGGTCAATAGAACTGAGTTTGGCACACTGTGATGTCTTCTTCTTCTTCTTCTTCTTCTTTCGTTCGCTTGAAATACATCTATAACTGCAATGCTGTCTTCTGTATGCTTGCTTGCTTGCTTGCTTGCTTGTGTTCGTTGGCTTGAGCTCCAACGCAAAGTCCTGTATGTCGGATGAAGGCATCCTGTTGTCCAACATCAGTGTGATGTCATACAGGACCTGAGTTTTGCGTGAGTATCCGTTGTCCCATGTCTGGCTTATTGGTGTGCAGACTGGTGGTTCCTCGCCGTACAGGCAGACACTCTCCGACTTCGGAGGAATCGGCGATCCTACTGACTTTAGCCAGGACCCCGAAAGGACCTGTTGCCCAGGACGCTCGACGAGGACGCGTCAATAGGTCTTGGCCAGTATATAACCCGGCCCTAGTGCCTTGGAAACACCTCTGCGTCCCTGTCTTCTGTATGAATCTAACAGTCCTTTTTAGTTCACTTAGCGGTCCATAGAGTTTATCTTCCACTGTTGTCTCTCTAGGCCAGAATGTTCGCCTGGATATTTTGTATTTCGGGCAGTCTTGGAGTATGTGCTCTGCTGTCTGCGGCGCCAAACCACATGTGCACATGGCTGAGTCACCAATCTTGAATTTTGTATACATGTGGTTGCGTAATCTATTGTGTCCTGTTCTAAGGCCAGAATGTAGACTTGTTCTGGTCTGTCCATAACGTGGTAGTCGTCTTGAGCAGGTTTTGGTGGCCTTCTGACTGATTTGATCATACTTTACTTTTGGTGGTATATAATGCGCACATCAGGCTGTTCTTCTTTTGCTCCTTCCTTAACCAAGCTGTGATGTGTTCCCTTGTTTCTACAATATCGAAGCATAATTCAGAATTTTCTTTCTTCGAGTTAAGAAACCTTTAGGATGTAAACTCTCTGCAAAGTTTTTGATGACTACTTTTAGAGTAGCACAAGCAGAAGAAATATAATTTGAGAGTGTAGCAATAGGAAGAGAAATAGTTGTGCCAAGATAGTTTTCTTAATTAATGGTGGTATTTTCAAACTGAATCATCAAATACCTTATCCCACTGTAATTTCTTTTGATGAGATTAACCGTAAATTTATTACTTACAAAAGTCTGCACCATATTGATCCTGTCTTGTCTGAGTTTCTGGACAGTTGTGAAAACATCCAAATATCCAGTATGTTTGATTTCCTCTAGAATGTTATGTAGAGCAATGAAGGTTCCCGTCCGCCCTATTCCAGCACTTGTCACAAAGATGGATACACATATATTGCAGACATATTTAGTTATTCAGTGAAAATATCTTGACTTAACATAGCAATACCCGGCTCCGTGGCGAAAGAGTTACGGACGCAGTTCATAATCCTGCATACTGCGTTCAAAACATTGCTACGGGCGATTTGGCAGCAGACCCCCTTGTGTTGGGTTTTTATGAAAATGGTATGAGTTCCGGTCGTTCAGAAAGCAAGCTACTGAACGTAAACTTGCCAAGAAATCACAATCAACAAAAAAATGAATGGGTTGATTGGGACGTCCTGTAAAGAATATGCAACTAACTTTTAACATAGCAATGTTTCCATTTTTGTGATATGACCATTGTTTGAATACAAAGAATTAAACTTAATCATCACCATGCCGGGTGGCGCAGACGATCTTATGGGCAGTATGTATTATCCGTACACTTGTTTTCTGACCACGGGCAGTGATAAGTTGCATAGACCGTTCTTAATCTGTTGGAATGTTGTATTTGCGTGGGTTATTCTGCATGTTACTTTTTTGTTGCTTTTCTCATCTGTTCTATTCACAACAATAGGTAGTAGAATCTTTCTACTTTTTTAGTGTTAACTATTTTGCTGTCCATGTACGCTATGGATGCTTTTTTTCATGGATATTTCCAAAGCTTTTACTTTGGTATTGTTTCTTTTCACTTTCATTGGTTGCGATGTCAATCAATTTCTACAGTTAATTTTCATGCCTTACTGTGCGTACTATGATCAGCAGCGCCACTTAGAGTATTTGTTTATATGTTATTCCAACACGTTAACACTTGATTTATCATTAACAGAACATATTGTTTTCTAGTTCTCTAAAGAAAATATAATTTTTTTTTTTTAGTTAGTAATGATTTTCCTATATCCTATCCGCAATCCTATTTCAATGAAACTCCCGGTTAATGTTATATACAATTAATTAATCGAATGCGTATACAACTATTGCTACATATTCTTAATAATAATTTTATCACATAACTGAGAAGCCAGATTGTCTATTCTATTTGAAATCGAACGAAAGAACGAACGAACGAACTTTATTTTCAAAGGGTCACACATTGGGCAGGGAGACCCGTCTTACATTCGGCCCTTCCAATCACTCATCTTTCATTCATCAATATTGCATGTTACATTCACATAGGAGAACAAATATTGTCAAATGAATGTTGTAAACATAAACAATGAATATTGCCGTGTTATGAGACAGGCAGACACACGCGCACACGCACATACTTTACACTGTTCATTGAGGTTTCTTTCTTTGCAATGGCAATGGAAACTGTTTAATTTCAGCTGTTGTAGAAGTCGTGTCACATATACGAGGTATAAATTAGCATACACAAGATAACAAATATGATATCAATATCAGAATTGTCAAGACTGTTAAATGTTTAATATTTATATTGTCTGCTCCTAAGGCTTTTATTTTGTTATTTGTATTTGATGTATTGCTTCTATTAATTGTACTCAATCAATCAATCAATCATGTGCCATGCCGGAAAGCGTGGGCGGTCATGACTCGCCATTTCACTCGATCACCAGTGTCGTGGATTGTATTACCAAATTGTACTACCAAAACAAATGTTGCGTTTCCATTCTCGCAAGCTTACTTCTCTTCTACAATAATTTAGATTCATTAATATACACTTTGCAAATTCTTTAATTGTCCCAATTAAAATGTTTACTATCTTTGATTTAAGATATATGGTAGTTTTGTTCGTCCTTCGTCCAGTTCATTAGCTGAATTATTTATGAATGTGTTTTGTATGTATTGCATGTATTATTTACCTGAATTCTTTCACACCTAGTGTAACCATCTTTTTTATTTGAATTTCTACTATTTTGTCTTTTAAAATACCATCGTCATCATGGGAGTGGGTGGCCATTGTTTTCTGTCTCACACGATTACTAATTCTCGGATCTCTCTGTGTTCTGATTTCGATTATGCCACGTACCCATGTACACGATGCAACGTTAAAAGTCTATCGGTATTTGGAAATCGAAAAGAATAAGCCGAATAGGCCGTTGTCCATGCTAAATTTCACAATTATGAAAGATACTTGAAAAAATAATGATGATGATGATGACCTGAAAAAAGAATAGTCATTCTAGGTTAGACATAGCTGGACGCTCACAGTCGCTTGGTTGTGTGTGCACTGTATTGAAATGTTCCTTGTGTGATCTGTGGCGGAGACATAGACACTAATGCAAAGAAAGTGCTCATTTACCAAAACCAAATGTTGACTTGAGTTGAGTTAAGAACCGACATCACTGCACTCAGGACATTCCCATCCTCCCCTCGTTCAACAGCCAGTGAAGAGTCATACTACTTATCGTTCCCACCACTATCTGATTAAAAGTTCTCCTGGTCTTTTCTCTGAGTTTTGAGTTACTTCCAGAATCCCTGCCGATTCCCCGCAATCTCATTCTTTCCACATATGGGTTCTCAGTCTGTTCCTACGCCTTCTCCACCTGGTCCCACAAGCGCACGACCACCTTCCCCTTATCCATAGGTAATATACCACCAAGAGGTGCATTCCCTGCTAGTCTATCAGTCTGTTTATTCCCCGCACCCCCGAATGGCCAGGGCAAAATATCCATACAATTCTCACAATCTGTGTCCTCTGAAGCGACGAGAGCCATTCCACACGAAACATTCCTTTCTCCACCTTGCTAAGCATACTCTTTGAATCCGTAATGAATACAACGTGTGTTGTAGTAGTCTCCTCTAGCCAACGGAATGCCGCTGTTACTGCCGCTACCTCCATTCTCATGCTGGAGGTTGTAGTCTCATATGCCAGGCTCTCATTTTTCAAAACTTGTCAATTAATCTTTGCAATAAAGCCCCAACCATTACGTCTGTTTCTCACCACTGACCCATCGGTGTAGATGACTATGTCACCTTGATGTGTGTTACTGTGGATCAGCTGTTGCACTTCAAACTCAGTCCCGCTGCCCATTCTCTGCACTTACGACTCAGTGTTATTATTACATTGTGCCAGTCCGTCATGTCATCCGGAACTTCAACCCACTCTCTTTCACGATTGATGGTCTCTAGATCACACACCTGGCGTATAGAAAGTTTTACTTGTGTCATCCAGGACCTGCCTCGTCTTAGCCTATGACCCTTTACCATATCCATTGCTGCATGCAGCGGGTGATCCCTGTCTGCGGCAACTCTCAGGTACCATTTGGCCTGAAGGACCTTATGCCTATCTGTCATTGTTGGTAGCGCCAGGATATGCCTCATGCATGTAATTGGTGTGTCCTTTGTGCATCCCAGGATTAACCGCATAGCAGCATTCTGTATGCGCTCCAACCTTTCAAGCTGGCTCTTTGATACTGTCAGCAGCCCCAAACCATACTCAATGACAGAAATTATTAACTGCTGAAAGAGCCTGTACAGTATCATCTGGTCTACCCCGGTTGCCGCCATAGCCCTCAATGCATTAAGTCCGCTACCAGCCTTCACTATCAAAGACTCCACATGATCCTTAAAAGACAAACACCTGTCAAAGGTGATACCCAAGTACTTCAATTTACTCCCTCGACTAAGAGGACATTACCAAAACCAAATATAAGTATATGCTTATAGAAAATAGTGTATATGTGTATGTTGACAAACACTGACAAGTCAACACAAAGCCGTCAGGCAGAAGCACGTCTAGCAACTCGTGGCCTACCTGCAGTGAACAACGATGGGTTTACTAGTGGCAATAGAAGTCACCCTTTGCTCGAGATCTACCAATCCCCAGGCAGTTGTTGGGACATCTTTGTCTGGCCAGGTTGTGAAGTGAAAATGTGTCAGAACCTGCACAGGCTGAGATGTCTGAAAATTATATTTCAGTTACATAATTTTTTTTTTTTTTAAATAAACTTTTCTAAACATTTCTTTGGAAAATTAAACTCGAGACTTGCTATTCTGTACTGATGGTGGATAGAAAGAGAAGGGGATGGAAAAAGGTGTGTGTGTGTGTGTGTGTGTGTGTGTGTGTGTGTGTGTGTGTGTGTGTGTGGGGGGGGGGGGGTGATGAAATTAAATGCATTGCTATAGTCATAGTGAAAAAGTCAGCTCGGAATGTTTCGTTAATGTGTATTCCAGGATACTTCGGAGACCCCTACACATGAACAAGCTATTGGAAGCGTTAGTTAGTAGTACTAACCTCTACATCAGAGGTGGGCAAACATTTGTGCGTAGGGCCGCATTGACAAATGTAAAGATATTGGCGGGCCGCATATATATATATATATATATATATATATATATATATATATATATATATATAATATATATATATATATATATATATATATATATATATATATATATATATATATATATATATATGAGCAAGTCGCCGCTGAACGTGTTGCATGGAGGGCAAATATCAGAAATGGAATAAAGTCAAAGGAGAAAATTATTGCAGAAAAGTCACACACCAAGCGTTTGAGACGTAAGATGGTGCATGATGGTGGAAATGACCACGTGTTCACATGCACCCACTGTGAACGGACATTTACAGCGCAAATTGGCCTTATCAGTCACACTCGCTACCGCCATAGTTAAAAGTTATTATGCCTTTTTAAAGCACAAACTATCGTCTGTCAAGACGGCAAGGTGCCAATGCAATATATATATATATATATATATATATATATATATATATATATATATATATATATATATATATATATAATATATATATATATATATATATATATATATAATGTCCATTTTGTTTATAGCAACTTATCACAATAAGTGATTATTAATTATTTATAGGTTATTAAGCAGTATAAATAACTAATTATTACAATTTTGTTTTACTTATACAATTATACATTATATTTGACAATATGGACAAAAACGTTTACTAATGTGTTAACAAGATTTGACAACTTGTTATGATAACAAGTATTCTTTATTATCCATCAATGGCTTTACTGTAGACACAAGCCGACTACATTGTCACTATAATTGTTGATTTCTAATTAGATGTATGTAACTGCTTGCAATTTTTGACAATATTCTTGAAATCTGGAGCAAGTTTACTTGTTGAAATTCGCATGGCAGCATCCAAATTGCAGTCCGACATTAAAGACCTATTCTTAGATTTGGTGATCTTCAAGCAAGAGAGTGCTTGTTCGCAAAAGTATGTTGATCCAGAAATATAATCAGATTGCTACTGGAACTATTAGTGTTGGAACTCTTCGCTGGCTGCTGAGGATGGAGACGGAGCGCTTATGGGAATGTCCCGAATGCTGTGATGTCGGTTACTAAATCAATCAATCAATCAATCAAGTATGTTGATCCAAACAATGACACAAGTTTAGCTGCAAAGTTTTTCAAGTTGGGAAATGATTCTTGTGATAAAGATTCATAGAAATCCAGCAAACCATCTGACTTGAATTTCTCTTTCAGGTAATGATCTGCTTGTAAGTCAAGCAGCTCCAACTGTATGTCCTCTGTGGCTGTATCAGCTTCTGCAATAAAAGGGGAACTGGGAATATTGAACTGTGGCTCTAAGTTCTTGAAATCTTGGAATCTCCATCAAAATTCTTCAATCAATGCATCTAATTGGGCTTTGTAATTTTCAGTCATTTCACTAGAAATGGTTTTTTGTTTCAGCAAAACGAAGTGACAAAATCTTTTTTTCACTTGCTTGTCTGGAGAACAATGAGAGTTTTGCCTGAAATGATTGTACATGTACATACAATTCATGTGCAAACACACCATTGCCCTGAAGTTTGACATTCAGTTCATTTAATTTTTCCATAATTCAATGGCAAAAAAT
>JACEFZ010022001.1:0-20159 GCA_014155875.1 Cepaea nemoralis | reverse complement strand
CACATTAAAAGTCTTTAAAAAACCATACTTGAGGGCAAGGTTGAAGACAATCAAGCAAGAGGCAGACAACGATACAAGTGGGAAGATAACAACAAGAGATGGACTAATATCAATCTGACAGAATGTACAGTCAAGGCGAGAGACAGTGTTAGAGATCCACTGCAGCCAACCTTCATTGTGGAGACGATACCTGATTGATTGATTGATCTCAGAATAGCTGAACTATGCAAGTACAGCTCAATTTAACTATACAAGTACAGCTCAATTCAACTATATAAGTACAGCTCAACTATACAAGTACAGCTCAACTATACAAGTACAGCTCAACTCAACTATATTCCTTTTCAACAAAGCCAAATTAGTGAATAAAATTATATCTCAAAATACCCCAGAGTATCTTCTGCCGCTGATTCAATCTAATGCAATTAACAGCAAGCGCCTAAATTTGTTACATGTCTCAAAGCCTAGATTGGACCTATACAAAACATGTTTCGCCTATTCTGGTGCTCACTTATGGAATGATCTGCCTCCACATCTGAAAACTTCAATGAGTCCCTACACATTTAACCGAAAACTCTTTCAATACTTAATCCATACCGACTATATGCCACCATAATTCATTTACTGGTATAATTGTTCAGTATAATTGTTCATTATAATTGTTTAACCATAATTGTTCACTATATATGTGTGTGCGTGTGGGAGCGAGAGAGAGAGAGAGAGAGAGAGAGAGAGAGAGAGAGAGAGAGAGAGAGAGAGAGAGAGAGAGAGAGAAAGTGGGTGTCAGAGAGAGGGAGAGAGTGAATGAGTGTGTGCGCACGTGCATGCGTGTGTGTGGAGAGAGTGATTGAGCGAGAAATGGTGGGGGAATGTGTCAGTGCATGCATTCGTACGTGTATGTGTGAGAGTGAGTGAGGGAGTGTATGCGTGCGTGCATGCGCTCATGTGTATGTGTATGTGTGAGAGAGTGTGATTGAGAGAGTGAGTGTGTGTGTGTGTGTGTGAAGGATTGTGTGTTAGAGAGTGAGACAGTGGGAGAGTTGATGTGTTAGTGTGTGTGTGTGTGTGTGAGCGCGCGCATGCGTGTGAGTGTGTGTATATGAAAGAATACAGACACAGAGAGAAAGAGAGAGAGAGAGAGAGAGAGAGAGAGAGAGAGAGAGAGAGAGAGAGAGAGAGAGAGAGAGAGCTGAGCAGATGCATGTCATGTAACACGCGAATCCATATGTTTGTGTATTCTCATCTGTCATATTATCTGTTAAATATCATTTGATTTTATCATGCATAATATAAACTCATGTTCATTACTGTAGTTTGAGTGAGTGAGTCAGTGAGTGTGAATGAGAGACAGAACGAGTGAGCGTGAGAGTGAATGAGTGAACAGGAGAGTGAATGAGAGAGCGGGAGAGTGAATGAGTGAACGGGAGAGTGGATGAGTGAGCGGGAGAGTGAATGAGTGAGCGTGAGGGTGAATGAGCGGGAGAGTGAATGCGTGAGAGTGAATGAATGAGCGGAAGAGTGA
Source organism: Cepaea nemoralis (assembly GCA_014155875.1). Classification (NCBI taxonomy): domain Eukaryota; kingdom Metazoa; phylum Mollusca; class Gastropoda; order Stylommatophora; family Helicidae; genus Cepaea; species Cepaea nemoralis. Next base: position 18,637 of record JACEFZ010022001.1, on the reverse strand, counting down.
ATGTGTGAGCATGAGAGTGAATGTGTGTGTGTGAGAGAGAGAGAGAGAGAGAGAGAGAGAGAGAGAGGGGAGAGAGAGAGAGAGAGAGAGAGAGAGAGAGAGAGAGAGAGAGAGAGAGAGAGCATCACTATTTTTACGTCACATACATTTTATGTACACATTTTTCTCCATGTTTAACATTTTTATGAGACTGCTCATGACAAGTGTCAGTGTATGTGTGTGAGTAAAGTGTGGGAGTTTGTTCATACTAGTTTCAATACTAACGTGAGACATTTTGTATGTGTCTAGATGTGAGGAAGTGTGAGTGTATGTGGAGGATGTGTGTGAGTGTGGGGATATGTGTGGGTGGGGGTGTGTGGGTGGGGGTATGCGTTTGGATGGGTTGGGGTGTGTGGGTTTTGGTGGGTAGTGGTATTTGTGGGTGTTGGTGGGATGTGTGGATGGATGTGTGGGGGTGAAAGTAGGGGTGTTGGAATGGGTGTGGGGGATGTGTGTATGGGTGGAGGATATGTGTATGGGACGGATGCAGGGGATGTGTGTTTATGTGGGTGGAGATGTGTGGATGGTTTGAGGAAGTATGTGTGGGAGGCGGGGTTGTGTGGGTAGGGGATTGTGTTGGGTGGATTGGGGATGCAAGGGCGGGTGGGGAGAAGTGTATGGTGTGTGGGTTTGAGATATGTGTGCGGTGTGTTGGTGGGGGATGTGTGAATGATGTGTGGGTGGAGGGTATGTTTGTGGTGTTATGGGTGGAGGATAGTGTGTGGTGTGGGGGATGTGTGTGATGGGTGCGGGGAATGTGCGTATGGGTGGGGTATATGTGTGGGTGAGTAGGGGATTGTGGTGGTTGGGGAAAGTATGTGGGATGTGTGTGTGGGAGATGTGTGTGTGTGGATGGGGAATGTGTGGGTGGGGGTGTGTGAGTGGCTTAGGGATGTGTAGGTGGGTGAGGGAGTTGTATGTGTCGGGGTGGGATGTGTGAGTGGGTGGAGGATGTGTGTGGGGGTAGGGGTATTGTGATCGAGAGATGTTTGGTTGGGGTGGGTGGGTGGGGGTGTGTGGGTGCGTAGTGGAGGATGTATGCGTGAGTGAGTGTGTGTTGGTGGACGGGTAGGGAATGCGTGTGTGGGTGGGGAGAGGTGTGTGGTGTGTTGGTTGGGGATATTGTGTGGGTGAGGTATGTGTGTGTGGGTGGGGGGTTTTGTGGTGTGTGAGTGGGGGTATGTGGGGTGGATGGGTAAGGGTATCTGTGTGGGTGTGGGTGGGAATATTGTGTGGTATCTGGGTGGGGGATATGTGTGTGGTGTGTAAGTGGGGATGTGTTGGTGAGGGATATGTGTGTGTGTGGTGCGTGGGTTGGGAATAGTGCGTGGTAGGGGGTGTATGTGATGTGCGGGTGGGGGATTAGGTTAAGGCATGTGTGGGTGGGTGGAAGTTGTATGTGTGGGTGGTAGGGGTGTGTGTGAGTGGATTGGGGATGGATGTATGGGTGGTTAGGGAGATGTGTGTGTGTGTGGGGGGGGGGGGGGGAATAGGGACATGTCAGTTGGTGGGGATGTGTGTGTATGGTTTGGGGATGTGTGAGTGGATGTGCGATGTGTGGGTTGGTGGGGGATTGTGTGCATGGGTGGGGAATATGTTGTCGATGGAGATGTGGCTGGGGGATGGGTGGTTTGAGGTGTGGGTGGGGAGAGGATGTGTGGGGTAGGATGTGTATGTGGATGGGCGTGGGAAGTGTGGGTTGGTGGGGGAATGTTTGTGGGTGGCGAGTGTGTTTTGGTTGGGGGATCAGGTGAGGGCAGTGTGTGTGGGTGGGGGAGGTGCGGGAGGGGGATGGGTCGGTTGGTGGGGTATGTATGTGTCCCTTGGTGTGCGTGTGTGTCGGTAGGTGGGGGTGTGTATGTGTCCCTTGGTGCGCGTGTGTGTGGGTAGGTGGGGGTGTTGTGTGGGTGGGGTGATGTATGGATAGGTGGGAGATGGGCTTCATAACATGGTAATTAGCCTTGTTTATGTTTACAACATTCATTTCACAATGTTTATTTTTCTTCCTATGTAAATGTATAATGCTCTTGATGAACGAAAGACGAGTGATTGGAAGGGCCGAATGTAAGATGGGCCTGCGCGCCCAATTTGTGACCCTAATAAAGTTGATTTGATTTGATTTGATTTATATAAGTACAGCTCAACTATACAAGTACTTTCATCAACTATACAAGTACAGCTCAACTATACAAGTACAGCTCAACTATACAAGTACAGCTCAACTATACAAGTACAGCTCAACTATACAAGTACAGCTCAACTATACAAGTACAGCTCAACTATACAAGTACAGCTCAACTATACAAGTACAGCTCAACTATACAAGTACAGCTCAACTATACAAGTACAGCTCAACTATACAAGTACAGCTCAACTCAACTATATAAGTACAGCTCAACTATACAAGTACTTTCATCTCACTATACAAGTACAGCTCGATTCAACTATACAAGTACAGCTCGATTCAACTATACAAGTACAGCTCAACTCAACTATATAAGTACAGCTCAACTATACAAGTACTTTCATCAACTATACAAGTACAGCTCGATTCAACTATACAAGTACAGCTCGATTCAACTATACAAGTACAGCTCAACTCAACTATATAAGTACAGCTCAACTATACAAGTACTTTCATCAACTATACAAGTACAGCTCGATTCAACTATACAAGTACAGCTCGATTCAACTATACAAGTACAGCTCAACTCAACTATATAAGTACAGCTCAACTATACAAGTACTTTCATCAACTATACAAGTACAGCTCAATTCAACTATATAAGTACAGCTCAACTATGCAAGTACTTTCATCAACTATACAAGTACAGCTCAACTATACAAGTACAGCTCGATTCAACTATACAAGTACAGCTCAACTATACAAGTACTTTCATCAACTATACAAGTACAGCTCAACTCACTATAAAAGTACAGCTCAACTCAACTTTAAAAGTACAGCTCAACTCAACTATAGCAAGTACAGCTCAACTATACAAGTAGAGCTCAGCTATACAAGTACAGCTCAACTATGCAAGTACATCTCAACTATACAAGTACAGCTCAACTATATAAGTACAGCTCAACAATAGAAAACCGGCAGCTCAACAAAAGAAAAGTGCAGTTCAACAATAGAAAAGTGCAGCTAAACAAAGGCAAGTGTAACTAAAAGTTTTTTACATGCAGCTTCCAATAATAATACAAGCACAAATCAAAATGAGCCTTGTTACAACACAGTGCTCTGGGTAAAAAGAATTAAATCATGATACCAGGAGGCTGCCTTAGAAAAGTCATCATTATTCTGCATTAATTGTACCCATCCTCTAAAAGTACTGGAGAATTTTGGTAAGAGACCATAACTTTATGAAGGGAAATTCCCAACTGCACCTCCCCGCGGTAGAGGATGGAAACACACTACGGTAACACAGCTCTGGGGACCGAGTATCCACCAGAATAAGTGGACAACTCTGCAGCTGAGCAGAGCAGGGCACTCACTTGTCCTTGCAGTCGGAAATGGCTGTCAAAGGCAGAGGTAAAAAGACCACGATGTGAATGTGGAAAGCAAGGGGAAACCACCACATTATCTTCCCAAGACTTCATGGCAAAACATATATCAAAGTTAGTGAAGGACGTTAATGGCTGTCTTAGGGCATTCTCGTCCGGTAGGGACAGTCATGAGCCACAGGTGACACCAGACCGTCATCCAGCTACTGATGGCAAAATCTTAACTAAAATAAATAAATTTAGAGTAGGAACATGGAATGTTAGGACATTAAATGAGCTAGGAAAGTTGACCAATGTTCTAAGAGAGATGGATAGCATGAAAATGAATATACTAGGCGTTAGTGAGATGAGATGGAAGGGATCGGGCAAAATTATAGCTGACAATCACACAATAATTTATTCTGGAGGGGATACACATGAGAAAGGTGTAGGAATAATATTAGATGAAAAAACAGCCAAGACAATTAATGGATACTGGTGTATTTCAGATAGAGTTATTATGGTAAAAATCAAAGGCAAACCAATAGACATAAATATTATACAAGTATATGCACCAACAGCAAGCAGTAGTGATGAAGAAATACAACACTTTTACGACGAAATAGAAATGGCGATGGCTCAAATTGGATCACAAGAAATAAAGATAATACTTGGTGATTTTAATGCAAAAGTAGGACAGGGAAAAATGGAGGATGTAGTGGGGAATTATGGTTTAGGTACAAGAAATGAAAGAGGGGAAAAGCTAATAGAATGGGCAAATATCAATGATATGATAATTGGAAACACATGGTTTAAACACCATAAAAGACGACTGTACACATGGATAAGCTCTGATAAGAAAATACGCAACCAAATTGACTACATCCTAATTAATAAAAGATTTAGAAATGCTTTAATTAATGTAAAGACAATGCCTGGTGCTGACTGTAATAGTGATCATGTACCACTATATGGACAAATAAAAGTAAGATTAAAGAGAGGGGAAAAAATGGTTAAGAACATGAGACTTAATAAAGAGGTTCTGAAAATAGATAAAGAAATGCAAGAACAATACAGAGTGACTGTGAAAAATAGGTACAATGCAATAACTAAAATACAGAGTATAGATGAACAATGGGAAATGTTAAGGGACTCCATTCATCAAACTAGCAAAGAAGTATTACCGGAGAGAGGCAAAATAGCTAAGAAAAAATGGATGAATGAAGATATCTTAAAACTGATGGACAAAAGAAAACAGAGTAAAAATGACAAACAAGAATACGCTAAGATAAATAAAGAAATAAAAGATAAATGTGGGAAGGCTAAAGAAAGTTGGTTAAACGAGCAATGCAAAAAATTGAATTAAATTCCATTAAAGATACAAAAAATATGCACAGACAAATCAGTGAGCTTACAGGAAGAAAAATAAGAATAAATACAGGGTGTTTGAAATCAAAAACAGGAAAGATAATATTAGAGGAAGATGCTATAATGAAGAGGTGGAATGAGTATATAAGAGAATTATATGAAGGAGAAAGGGAAGAATTAACAGAAGATAGTAACTTAGAAGGTCCACCTATTCTGAAAGAAGAAGTCGCTGACGCTATGAAACGTATGAAGAAAGGAAAAACAGCTGGGCAGATGAAATCACAATAGAAGAATTAGAAGTATTGGGAGAATTTGGAGTAGATATATTAACCAAAATGTTGAATGATATTTACAGCAGTGGATATTTACCCAGTGATATGCTGAAATCTGTATTTATAGCTATACCAAAAAGACCAGGAGCAATTGATTGTGAAGATTTTCGTACAATTAACCTTATAAACCATATCACTAAGCTTCTACTCAGAATCATAATGAGAAGAACCAAAAAGAAAATAACAATGGAAATTAGTGAAGAACAGTATGGATTTGTGGAAGGAAAGGGCACAAACAATGCAATTTATACATTACGGACACTAATAGAAAGGTCAATAGAGAAACAGAGAGACATATATTTGTGCTTCATAGATTATACTAAGGCATTTGATAAAGTCAAACATGATGAACTGATTAAAATATTGGAAGATATCAACACTGATGGAAAAGATTTAAGAATAATAAAGAATATTTACTGGAACCAAGTAGCAGCAATTAAAATGGGAAATAAAGAGGGTAGTTACGAACAGATAAAGCTAGGAGTACGACAAGGGTGTGTCTTGTCACCAGATCTTTTCTCCCTGTATAGCGAAGTAATAATGAGAGAGATCAAAGAGATGCCAGGAATACTAGTTGGAGGTTATAATATAAATAATATACGCTATGCAGATGACACAGTATTGGTGGTGGATAATTCAACAGACCTACAACAATTATTAGACGTTGTAGTAACAGAGAGTGCAAGGAAAGGACTCTCCTTGAATATCAAGAAAACAGTAACAATGGTAATATCAAAGAAAATGGTGACACCAAAATGTGACATAGAAATAGAAGGAGAAAATCCTTAACCAAGTTGATAATTTTAGATACCTAGGGGCATTTATAACATCAGATGGAAGATGTACAACAGAGATTAGGAGCAGAATAGGGCAGGCAAAAGCCGCATTTCAGAAAATGAAGAGTATCTTATGCAATAAGTCACTATCACTGAATGTAAGAAAGAGAGTGCTGAAATGCTATGTAGAACCAGTTTTGCTGTATGGCAGTGAATCTTGGAATGTAAATGAACAAATTAAGAAGAAATTAGAAGCAACAGAGATGTGGTTCCTGAGACGAATGTTGTGAATTCCTTGGACTGCCAGAGTAACTAACGACGACTGCCTGAAACAGGCTAATGAAACTAGAACATTATATACAACAATAAGACAGAGACAAACAGCTTTCCTCGGTCATGTGATGAGAAGAGAGGCTTTGGAGAACATCGTAACAACTGGAAAGATCGAGGGGAAGAGAGGCAGAGGTAGACCAAGAGAAGTGATGCTGGATGGATTGAGATGGTGGCATGGAGGAATATCAGCAGCAGAGTTGATCCAGAAAACCAAAGACCGAGATCTATGGAGAGCCATGAACGCCTACGCCAGCAGGCACGGCACTTGATGATGATGAATTGTACCCAACTTCCATAGATGGTGAACTGTAATTTTAGTGGTGGACTGTTGCGTTGGCATTCTGGCAGCAGCCTTATGTGTATACACCTGCGTGTGCTGTTGGTTTGTTGGGAATTTTGTCTGTTCCACTTTTGACATGGGGCAGTGAGGAGCATTTGGTAAGATATTCACTGGCACAGGAATGAAGAAATATGGGGTAACCCTTTGCCGTGAAGTTGGAACCGCGACTAACGACCAACTAATGTACTCCTGCTAACTGTTTCACGAAACATATTATCTTTATATGCAATAATGGCACACCCGAAGAACAACAGTATATATAAACACATGTTCAAATCTTCTGCTCAAGAAAGATCAACACTTCCATTATCATCCTGTGCCATGATGAGTGCATGAGCGGTTATGTTTCGCCATCTCACACGATCACTAGTTGTGGATCAGCTTTTAATCGAATATGTCATGTATCAAACCATTTGGATATTTACCTCTCTGCCTTTCCTTTGTTCTTTTCCCCTCAATCTTGCCAGTTATCACAAAGTTCTCTAGTTGATTTCTTCTCATAATGAGTTCACAAAAATCTTCATGGTCTATGTCTAATTTCTCCAATCCAGTTTACGGTTTTTATTGTTTCTTGTAGGACTTCCTCATTGGTTTGTCCATGGTATTCTTTGATTTTTCCTCAGAAACCACATTTCCACTGCCATTTTCCTCATAAACTACATTTCCACCACCATGAGATGTTTTTCAGCTTTTCTGTTCACTGTTTTCCATGTGTTCGCAAGAATGATAAACCCAATCAATGATGACAGCAATTTTTAGGTTGCCTAGTTGGCCGTCTTTAAAAATGTGAAGAACCTATAACACAATAGCAAAATAAATCAAGAACCTGACAGTCACAGCACTAAAGACATTCCCATACAACCTTGGTAAAAGCTTGGTAGGTTGAAAACAAATAAATCCTAACCTAGCCTGCCCACTATATGAAAACTATCTGGGCAAGCAACCTTTGTTCCTCAACCTGGGAAACTGTCTCAGTAAATCAACAATAGTTAAAACATAAGCTGCATGCCCTTTACAGGACATTGCATTCAACCACACTAGTGGTAAAAACTTTGCCACGGAGCAAACACAACAGGAGGATTCCGTCCAAGTCATGACTCCTGGGTGTCTTTCTCCTGTCATGCATATCCACCTTTGAGACGCTCGTTTATCATATTTATCCCATACTAACATCACTAAGCGCATCTGCCCAGAAGCCTTCCCACCCTTGAAGGCAAACATTGGGCACCCAGCATTATCAACTGATCATGGGAAAGTCAGCTTCTTTCCCTGGCAGTTGGCCTCAGTCTTCACCTCCGCCTCAGTGGCAAGCTATGACCCAGGAATGTTACTGCTGCCATGTTGCCTTCTTCGTGACCCGTTCACAGCGTATGGTTCCGCCCACCTGCACGCTTTCCAGCAGAAGCCAGCTCTTCCTCTGGGCTAGTTCTAATAAGGCTTGGGCCCTTCCTTGCCCTCGCTACACCTGCAGGGCACAGGTCCCTACAAGTAGTTTTCAATTCCCCCACAAGTGGTCATTGCCGATGCTTAGCTGCAGGTTTGACTTCAAATGACATTTCTGATCTGGATGTGGCTACATTGTGGTGTTTCCACTCCTCTGTAGCACCCCAGCCTGGATGCCCTGTTCTCACCTGAGACGATGGCTCCTGGGTCAGCACAGGACCACAAATGTTGTTTCAGCCTCATTGAGAGGTTGCTATGTTTTGATCTTATAGTCAATTTTACATTCAGTAGTTTGCCATTGCTTTCTGAACAACAATGCTTATACCACTGATGAAAATCAATGCAAGGAGATCTCATTCTAAGCTGCATGCAGCTTGATTTTGAACCAAACATGCAGGATTATGAAATGTGATCACTGTCGCTTCACCAGCAGACTCCAGTATTAACAATAGTATATATCCCTTCATGAAAACAAACACAAAAAAGCAGTGTGGTATGCATTATGACAATGTTGCCCACAGAAATAAGACATGCAAAGAAAACACAAACAACATTTATTATTCTTTCCTCTTGTGCCCTCTGTCTCCCTCAAGCCCTCAACCAACTCACTCCAAGCAGTCCTATCTGTAGCTATCTCTACAGTTCAGCCCAGGGTTTGTGCTATGCAGAAGTTGTTACACCCTTTTGTTTGGAAAGCACAAGCAATCATCTGTCAAGGCGGCTAGGTACCAGTAGCGGGAGAGTGAATGAGTGAGCGTGAGAGCGAATGAGTGAGCGGGAGAGTGAATGAGTGAGAGTGTCTGTGTGTGTGAGTGAATGAGTGAGCGTGAGAGTGAATGAGTGAGCGTGAGAGTGAATGAGTGAGCGGGAGAGTGAATGATTGAGCGGGAGAGTGAATGAGTGAGCATGAGAGTGAATGAGTGAGCCGTGAGAGTGAATGACGTGAGCGTGAGAGTGAATGAGTGAGCGTGAGAGTGAATGAGTGAGCTGTGAATGAGTGAGCGTGAGAAGAATGAGTGAGCGTGAGAGTGAATGACGTGAGCGTGAGAGTGAATTAGTGAGCGGGAGAGTGAATGATGTGAGCGCGTGAGTAAATGAGTGAGCGTGAGAGTGAATGATGTGAGCGGCAGAGTGAATGAGTGAGCAGGACAGTGAGTGAGTGAGCGTGAGAGTGAATGAGTGAGCGTGAGAGTGAATGAGTGAGAGTGAATGAGTGAGCGGGAGAGTGAATGATTGAACGGGAGAGTGAATGAGTGAGCGGGAGAGTGAATGAGTGAGCGGGAGAGTGAATGAGTGAGCGTGAGAGTGAATGAGTGAGCGGGAGAGTGAATGAGTGAGCGAGAGAGTGAATGAGTGAGCGGGAGAGTGAATGAGTGAGCGGGAGAGACAGAATGAGTGAGCGTGAGAGTGAATGAGGGAGCGTGAGAGTGAATGAGGGAGCGTGAGAGTGAATGAGTGAGCGGGAGAGTGAATGAGTGAGCGGGAGAGTGAATGAGTGAGAGTGTGTGTGTGTGAGTGAATGAGAGAGAGAGAGAGAGAGTGTGTGTGTGTGTGGTGTGTGTGTGTGTGTGTGTGGGGCACGCTGGCATCACTACTTTTACGTCACATACTTTTTATGTACATATTTTTATCCATGTTTAGCCTTGTTTATGTTTACAACATTCATTTCACAATGTTTATTTTTCTTCCTATGTAAATGTATAATGCTCTTGATGAACGAAAGACGAGTGATTGGAAGGGCCGAATGTAAGACGGGCCTGCGCGCCCAATTTGTGACCCTAATAAAGTTGATTTGATTTGATTTGATTTTAGCAATGCACAGTCATGCTTTCTTGGGAAGCTGTGGGAGTGCAACCTAGCATGATATCTAAGACAACTGTGCAGATAAATACACAAGCACATCTAAAGACAGAAAAGGTTTGCCTGATGGGGGAGAACACTGGCAATAGAAAAAGCCAATCCTCATGCAAAATCAGTCCAGTGCAGTGCACTCACTAGTAGTAGTTGTAGTAGTAGTAGTAGCATTGTGTGTGGGTGGCCCTCAAGTTCAAAGTGTGCAAGCAAATAAAATACAACAGAAAACCAAAACATGTAATCGAAGCACATGACAACAACTGCACAGCTCTGAATGGCAGCTTCTGCTGGCCAGGACAATAAATCAAGTCAGACCAAACCTAGCCCTGCATACAACAACCATAACTTACCTGTACACACTGGCAAGTTCAGCAATAAGAAAGGAACAAAGATTACTTTCTTACAAGAAAACATGATCTGCTATTATTACATTCAGCATTTGTTTCAAGTGCATGTTGCCTATATCATCATGTGCCCTTCCTACTGGATAGATATTTATGTCTCTCCACAGATCAGGGAATTAATTTCTACATTTATTACTTTAATCCAAGCATTTAATAATATAACCCAATCTTTATTATTTTAACCCAAGCATTTATTACTTTAAAGTAACAACAGATAAGGATGGAATGATGTAAAGTAACACCTATCTAGGACTGAAAGACCAAAGAAAAGGTCCAGAGTGTGAGTGTAGTAGGAAGATTCAAAACGGTGTGACTTCTGTGACAGATTGTTCACGACAGAGTCAGGCATACCGAATAGCGACCAAGAGAATTTTCTTCTACGGGAATTCAAGCACTTTATTGACACTGGAGGACTTGCACTGAACACAGTGGTGACTACATCGAAAAATGATTGCGAAGGGGTTGCGGACACAATTCGTAATCCCACATTGAAAACACAGCTGTAGTCAATTTGGAAGCAGACCGCCTTGCAATGGTTTTCATACAATGTTAAGCAAAGGCAAACTACTGAATATAAACACGTCCTGTACAGGATCTACAACTAACTTCTTTCAATGTGATGAGGCGACCACTGCCATGATAATATATCTTGCAACATGCCTAGTTGGTTATTGTGTTCCTATTGTTTGCTACCCTGATGGGAATGGTAAAATATCACCAACAAACATGACTTGGTGCTACACCACCATCAAACATCACCATCAAACATCATGTGGTGCTACACCACCATCAAACATCACCATCAAACATCATGTGGTACTACATCACCATCAAACATCACATGGTGCTACATCACCATCAAACATCACATGGTGCTACATCATCATCAAACATCACTTGGTGCTACATCACCATCAAACATCACTTGGTACTACATCACCATCAAACATCACTTGGTACTACATAACCATCAAACATCACTTTGTTACACAATATGGTTTAATACGGTTTCTCTCATCTACGAATGAACAACAGCACAGTTTCTCTCATCTACGAATGAACAACCACATGGTATCTCTTATCTACAAATGAACAACCGCACAGTTGTTCTCGTCTGCGAATGAACAACTGCATGGTTTCTCTTGTCTTTGAATGAACAACCAATGGTTTCTCCCATCTACAAATGAACAACCACATGGTTTCTTTCATCTACAGATGAACAATTGCACGGTTTCTCTCATCTATGAATGAACAACCGCACGGTTTTTCTCACCTACGAATGAACAACCCCACAGTTTCTCCCATCTATGAATGAACAACCACACGGTTTCTCTAGTCTACGAATGAACAACCGCACGGTTTCTCTCATCTACAAATGAACAACCACATGGTTTCTCTTGTCTACAAATGAACAACAACACGGTTTCTCTTGTCTATGAATGAACAACCACATGGTTTCTCTCATCTGCAAATGAACAACCACACAGTTTCTCTTGTCTCAGAATGAACAACCACATGGTTTCTCTCATCTACGAATGAACAACTGCATGGTTGCTTTCATCTACAAATGAACAATTACACGGTTTCTCTCATCTATGAATGAACAACCACACAATTTCTCTCCTCTAAAAATGAACAACCTAATACACTCGTTAACTTATTCAGCGCTAATGGATAATATATCGCCAAACGTTACTGCCCATTTGGACAGAAGGACAATATATCGTCACACTAGGGTCATCATGCTATTTGTTTTATTTCATGGTATCTTCCACAAATTCAATGCTCAGTGAACAGAGATTTATTTATGTCAGATTATAATAATTGTAGAGAAGGTGTTCATGTGATTGTGTACCATGTTTGGTTCAAACCTATGTTTTGTTTGGCACTGAATCAGATTCATTTGTGACACACACATTCAGAATATTAATGCAAGTGTTACACACACATGCATGCATGCAGACACTCACACACACACACATTCAGAATATTAATACAAGTGTTACACACACATGCATGCATGCAGACACACACACACACACACATTCAGAATATTAATGCAAGTGTTACACACACATGCATGCATGCAAACACTCACACACACACACATTCAGAATATTAATGCAAGTATTACACACACATGCATGCATGCAGACACTCACTCACACACTTGTAAACAAATACATGTATCACACTTACGATTTCTTGGTTTTCAACTTTGGAGCCGGTGACACCTGGAATGCTGGGAGATGAATGACACCCTCGGCTTTAAGATCCTGCGAAAGAAATTAGGCAAACATCACAAGCAGATCATGAGACTACATGGAGTCAGACAATGAAACAACATATAAAATCCCCTGGACAATGAGAAGAAAGCTGAGAAGCATCTGAAGGCAGCAGAAGTGTGGTCTCTCAGTGAACTTTCTTGGACAGGCAAGGAGTATGAGGATGAACTTGTGAGAAAAATCAAGCAAACGTCACAAGCAGATCATAGGAGAACATGGAGCCATGACAGCCAAAGTGTGGATTCTCAGTGAACTTTCTTGGACAGGCAAGGAGTATGAGGATGAACCTGCAACAGAAATCAAGCAAACGTTACAAGCAGATCATGTGACAACATGGAGTTATAACATCAATAGTGTGATTTCTCAGTGAACAACCTAGGACAGGCCAGGATGAGGATGAAACTGCTGCAGAAGTCATACAAATGTCACAAGCAGATCGTAGGTATACATTTCCCTGGACAAAGAGCAGAAAATGCAACAAGGCACACATCAGTGAAACAGGCAGGAAGATAGCAGATAATTTCTGTAATTATCTAACTGACATTCATAAGAAGATTCCCCCCCCCCCCCCCCCCCCCGGACTAACTTCCTTTTTTCTCCATTATATTACCTTTGCCGGCTTCCTGGCCTAGAGGTTAGCAACTTTTCTCCGTAATCTTGTATACTCTCGTAAGTAACGTGACAACGGTGAGAATAAGCAGTGGTTCGAATCATGTCGGTAACTTACGGGGTATGTGAGCCGGCCGCTCAGAAAGCAATGGCAAACTACTGAGCGTAATCTTGCCAAGAAATCAATAATCAGCTGAAAGATGCTGATGTTGACAGCGATGTCCTGTAAAGGATATGCAAACATTTATTTATTTATATTACCTTTGGTATTTTTTTTTATTTTCTCCATCCTTGACTTTCAGTTTAAGCTTCCAGTTTATGCTTCCAGTTTATTTATTTAATTATGATCTAAGAAGAAGGATACTTCTGTTTTCGAGAAAGTTTTATTGTTTTCCATTTTTTTTTTGTTCACTGACAAAGACTTTATTCAAAATGTTTGTTTTTGTATCTGTTTGTGTCTCTCATTTGTTGAGCGTCCCAGTTATATTAGACGTCAGTTCAATACCAGTAACCATTACATTTTGCAGAAACTGATAGCGGATTCATTTAGCACAGACAGAGAACATATGACACATTAAATGTGTGTCAAAGAAATGGAACAAACAACTTATTGTAGGATAAATATCAAACATCTGAACACTTGAAAACTTTGTAGCAAAAGATATGTACAACTTAACAACGATTGTAGTATAAACATACCTCATAATATGCATATACAAAACCAGAACATATGACAGAACATTTAACACAGAACATATGACACAAAACACATGACACAGAACATCTGGTAACTTAACAAAAACTGTAGTATAACCAAAGAGCATCTAACAACTTAAATAGCTGTAGTATAAACAAAGAACATCTGACAACTTAAATAATTGTAGAATAAATAAAGAACGTCTGACAACTTAAATAGCTGTAGTATAAACAAAGAACATCTGACAACTTAAATAGCTGTATTATAAACAAAGAACATCTGACAACTTAAATAAATGTAGTATAAACAAAGCAAAATCTGACAACTTAAATAAATGTAGTATAAACAAAGAACATCTGACAACTTAAATAGCTGTATTATAAACAAAGAACATCTGACAACTTAAATAAATGTAGTATAAACAAAGCAAAATCTGACAACTTAAATAAATGTAGTATAAACAAAGAACATCTGACAACTTAAATAAATGTAGTATAAACAAAGAACATCCAACAACTTAAATAATTGTAGTATAAACATAGAACATCTGACAACTTAAATAAATGTAGTATAAGCATAGAACATCTGACAACTTAAATAAATGTAGTATAAACAAAGAACATCTGACAACTTAAATAAATGTAGTATAAACAAAGAACATCCGACAACTTAAATAAATGTAGTATAAACAAAGAACATCTGACAACTTAAATAACTGTAGTATAAACAAAGAACATCTGACAACTTAAATAAATGTAGTATAAACATAGAACATCTGACAACTTAAATAAATGTAGTATAAACATAGAACATCTGACAACTTAAATAATGTAGTATAAACAAAGAACATCTGACAACTTAAATAATTGTAGTATAAACATAGAACATCTGACAACTTAAATAATTGTAGTATAAACAAAGAACATCTGACAACTTAAATAATTGTAGTATAAACATAGAACATCTGACAACTTAAATAAATGTAGTATAAACAAGGAACATCCAACAACTTAAATAATTGTAGTATAAACATAGAACATCTGACAACTTAAATAAATGTAGTATAAGCATAGAACATCTGACAACTTAAATAATTGTAGTATAAACAAAGAACATCTGACAACTTAAATAAATGTAGTATAAACAAAGAACATCCAACAACTTAAATAAATGTAGTATAAACAAAGAACATCTGACAACTTAAATAAATGTAGTATAAACAAAGAACATCCAACAACTTAAATAATTGTAGTATAAACATAGAACATCTGACAACTTAAATAAATGTAGTATAAACAAAGAATATCTGGCAACTTAAATAAATGTAGTATAAACATAGAACATCTGACAACTTAAATAAATGTAGTATAAACAAAGAACATCTGACAACTTAAATAAATGTAGTATAAACAAAGAACATCTGACAACTTAAATAATTGTAGTATAATCAAAGAATATCTGGCAACTTAAATAAATGTAGTATAAACATAGAACATCTGACAACTTAAATAAATGTAGTATAAACATAGAACAGCAGGAAACTTCTTAAAACTGTAGTATAAACATAAAACTTCTGACTACTTACAACAACTGTAGGATAAACATACAAAGAATACCATGGACAGACAGAAAAACCAATGACTAAGTCCTACGAGAAACAAATGAAAACCATATGCTGATTAAAGAAATTAGACATAGTCAGAATTTTTTGGTCACATTATGAGAGGAAATAAATTGGAGAACTTGGTGACAACTGGAAAGATCGAGGGGAAGAGAACAAGGGGAAGGCAGTGAAGTAAATACCTGGATGGTTTGGCCATGTGGTATGGTCAAGACAAGAATACTGAGCTGATCCACGACTCTGGTGATCGAGTGAGATGGCAAAACATAACCACCCATGCTTCTGGCATGACACATGATGATGATGATACAACATCTAACTTACAACAACTGTTGTATAAACATAGAACAATAGACAACTTACAATAACTAATATAAACTTACAACAACTGTAGTATAAACATAGAACATTAAACAACTTAAAATAACTGTAATATAAACATAGAACATCTGACAACTTACAACAATTGTAGTATAAACATAGAACATTTGACAACTTACAATAACTGTAGTATAAACATAGAACATTTGACAACTTACATAACTGTAGTATAAACATAGAACATTTCACAACTTACAATAACTATAGTATAAGGGGCGTTCATTTGAAATCTGTTCGTGCCACACTGCGTGTAATTGCGTAAGTTGAACATGATCATGCCATAGTCTTGTGATAAGTACTGACCAATGAATAAAAGAGCACATGCTTATCATCCCATGATGCATTGTTTCTGTCTCTGACCGTTGAGAAAATGGCCGGGTTCATCCAAAATCCATCCAAAGAAGCTCAAAGAGTGGTGATTCAGTTTCTTTCATTTGAAGGATGTCGACCAGTGGAAATTCATCAAAGAATGCAGGCAGCGTACGGTAACAAATGTGTGTCAAAGACAACAGTGACAGACTGGGCACGAATGTCTTGGAAAGGACGTCAGTTCACGACAGATCTTCGACGGCCGGGTCAAGCGCATATTGTTGCAACAGAAAAAAACCATTGCCAAAATTGATGCAGCGGTACAGATGAACCGTTGTCGAAGCATACATTCGCTAGCGAAAGAATTTGATGTGTCAATTGGGACAATTCAAAAGGTCGTTCATAAGGAACTGCAATATCAGATGGTGTGTTCACAGTGGGTACCACGGATGTTGACCGACCACCAAAAAGAGTAACACATGGGATGGTGTTTGAACCACTTGTAGTGTTACAGAGTGTAGGGTGATGCATTTCTCTTCCACATTGTGGCAGACGATGAATCATGGTGTCACCACTTTGAGCCGAGCAGCAAAAGAGAGAGAGCATGCAATGGAAGCACGCCAGATCTCCAAAAGCCAAAGAATTCAAGTTACAAGTTTCCGTTGGTAAGGTTATGCTGAGCGCATTGTTTTTTACCATGAAGGGCTATTGTTGGCTGACTTTAAAGAACCAAAGAAAAAGCCATAAAGAATAAACGACCCGGCATGCTTTCTCGTTGTGTGATTTTGTTACATGATAATGCTCGTCCGCATGTTGCAAAAATTGTGCAGGAAGCATTAGCAAGGAAGAAGTGGGAAATTCTGCAACATCCAGCCTGTAGTCCTGATTTGTCACCATGTGATTTTCATTTGTTTGGACTTCTAAAAAAAAGCTCTCAAGGGGCAACAATTTCACACAGATGCAGACATAAAGAATGCGGTAAACACTTGGTCCAGTGAACAACCACAATCCTTTTTTTGCGGACTGCATTCACTGCCACCTAAGCAATGGGATGCTTCCCTGAATGCCTAAGGCGACTTCTTCTGACCAACCCATGGTGCATAATTCATTCAAAATGAATGCTTTGTTTAGTTCCACTACACCTGTTAATTTTTCTTTTATGCTTTTGTAATAAAGCCATTGGAACGGGTTTCAAATAAATGCCCCTAATATAAACATAGAAATCTGACAACTTACAACATCAGTAGTATAAGCATAGAACATCTGACAACAACTAAAGTATAGACATAGAAGATCTGACAATTTGCAATAACTACAGTATACACATAGAACATCTGATAACTTACAATAACTATAGTATAAACATAAAACACCTGACAATGACTGTAGTATAAACATAGAACACCTGACAATGACTGTAGTATAAACATAGAATATTTGACAATTAACAGTACTGAAATATAAACATAGAACATCTGACAACTTACAATGATTGTAGCATAAACACAGAAAACTTGGCAACTTACATCCTTATTCTTGTAGTAGAACAAATTGTAGTTTTTCAGCACACACCAGCGCTTATCCCAGTGCTTGGACAGAGTTCGATCCTTCTGCTTCCTCTTGTACAACCAGCCTTCGCAGTCTCCTTTCCCCAGGTCCTTACACGATACACGGCGGTCTGCAACATGGAGTCAGGATTACAGAAGACTTTGCATGAACGTGAAGAAGCATATTACCAGCAGATGCTGATACTAACAGAGTCTGGATTCAATAAACATTCTCTCCACTGGATTTAATAAACAGAATCTCCAGTTGATTCAATAAATACTCTCCACTAGATTCAATAAACATTCTCACCACTGGATTCAATAAAATGAATCTCAACTGGATTCAATGAACACTCTCCACTGAATTCAATGAACACTCTCCACTGGATTTAATAAACATTCTCTCAACTGGATTTAATAAACAGAATCTCCAGTTGATTCAATAAATACTCTCCACTAGATTCAATAAACATTCTCACCACTGGATTCAACAAACAGAATCTCTACTGGATTCAACGAACACTCCCCACTGGATTTTATAAACAGAATCTCAATTGAATTCAATGAACACTCTCCACTGGATTCAATGAACATTCTCCAATGGATTAAATAAACAGAATCTCCATTGGATTAAATAAACAGAATCTAAACTGGATTCAATAAACAGAAACTCCACTGGATTCAATAAACAGACTGCCCAATGGATCCAATGTCTCCAATGTCAGACAAGGATAGGAACTAGATGACTAGAGACTAAACCTCTGCCTTGAATAAGGGGGGGAATAAAGGAGGGACCAAAAAAAAAAGGGCCAA
>JACEFZ010022000.1:0-12308 GCA_014155875.1 Cepaea nemoralis | reverse complement strand
CAGGTGTAATTCACAAACCACATTATTTCTGGTACGGACAATATCGACTTTTTGCTGACAGTTGTTCGCCGATCTTACCAAAGATACGAATACATCAACCCGTAACAGCCTGCCCACACCTATCGATTATGCAAGCGTCTATACAAACGGGAACCTAATTAATTCATTACATCGGCTGACATCTTCTGAATCAATTAGCAAACCTGGCGCCAGAGTTCAATTGATCTTGTTAACCCCGATGCTCTGATTAAAAAACGACAGCTGACACTTTAAAAAACGAGCAGGAGCTGGAAGGCATGAGGCAGGCCACAACCCACCCACCACGAGACATGAGGCATGAGACATGAGACGAGAATCAGCAATGAGATATATCTCATTGCTCATTGCTCAAAGCGACTCCTAGAGACCCTATATACTACTGTCATGTACTATTGATTATTTTTTCATGCGTTTTAATACTTATTGTTCTCTTGTTGTCAAAGATTTGCTTCATAAGAGATGTTGAATGAAATAATGTATGAAAGGAAAAAGAAAAGAAGGGCAGAATGTCAGACGGGCCTGCGTACCCAATTCTAAACCCTTTGAAAATAAACATTTTCGTTCCTTCGTTCGTTCGTTCGTTCCCCCTCCCTCATTCTATCTGTCTCTCTCCCCCCTCTCTTTGTCTCTCTGTCTCTCTGTCTCTCTGTCTCTCTCACTCTCTCTCTCTCTCTCTCTCTCTCTCTCTCTCTCTCTCTCTCTCTCTCTCTCTCTCAGCTAGCCTCCAATGGTGTGTGGATGAAATAATGTATGAAAGAGGGTGATAGAAGTTCAGAATGTTAGACGGGTCTGAATGCCTAATTCTTAACACTTTGAAAATAAAGTTTGTTCGTTCGTTCGTTCGCTCGTTCGTTATCTCACTAGCAACCCCAGTTCTCCAGCTCTAACTACGACGCCACCAATAAGACAAGATAGAGGAGCTGCTTACAGGTTCTAGCCCCCTCCCCCTCCTCCGCCACCCTATCTCTCTCTCTGTTGGTTCCTCTCTCTCTCTCTCTCTCTCTCTCTCTCTCTCTCTCTCTCTCTCTCTCTCTCATTTAATCAACAATATATAAGACGGTCTATACCATATAGCACTATCCTTACTTCAGTGCCCTATCTACACTGGTAGCCATGGTGGCAGAGACATACATATCAAGACATATTTGACACGTGGCATGGTCGAGACACGAACACGGAGCTGATCCACGACTCTGGTGATCTTGTGGGACGGCGCATGATGATGAGCCACGATGACCTAGTGGCTAGCCACATGCCTGCCAACTCTATGGTCATGGGTTTGAACACGTATCGATGCGGATTTAGAAGCTTGACCCTGGCTAACAGGATGACCAAGCCTGACAGGATGACCTAGCCTACAACTGACAACAGGAAATGTCAAGTAAAGGCGGGCGTGGCGATGACAACCACACCACCCCTCCAGTGACGAGTGGTTTATACAAATATGGGTCCAGCACCATATATAGAATACGTCTTTCATACTTTACTTTTTTACTGTCTACATTACAATACACGCTCTATTTTACTTTTTTTACTGTCTACATGACAATACACGCTCTATTTTACTTGTTTACTGTCTGCATTACATCACACGCTCTATTTTACTTTTTACTATCTACATTACAATACACGCTCTATTTTACTTTATTTACTGTCTACATGACAATACAATACACGCTCTATTTTACTTGTTTACTGTCTGCATTACATCACACGCTCTATTTTACTTTTGACAGTCTGCATTACAATACACGCTCTATTTTACTTTTTATACTGTCTAAATTACAATACGCGATCTATTTTACAGTTAACTGCCTACATTGGTTGTGTCCTGTCCCCTCTCTTGTTCATAACATATATAGACAACATATGTAAAGAAATCAGCCAAGCAGATTTCTTGGCTGATTTCTTTACATATGTTGTCTATATATGTTGTCGTAGTTATTAAGCCTTTTTGAAGCACAATGTACCAAACTATCGTCTGTCAAGACGGAAAGGTGCCAATGATGTAAAGAAATCAGCCAAGCAGTGACAGCAAGAATACCGCATGACGAGAACGCAGAAGAAGAACCATCTGCAAATCTAACCATTAGAGAACTCCTGTTTGCGAACAACCAAGCACTAATAGCAAAATCAGAAGCTGAATTATAAGACCACATGAATAGTCTAAACGAAATGTGTAGGGAACATAACATGAAAATTAGCACAAGCAAAACAGAGGTAATGACTATAACTAAAGAAGAACATACAACAACAATTCACCTAAACGAACATACCTTGAAACAAGTAAAGAGTTTCAAGTACCTAGGAAGTATAATATCATCAAATGGCAGATCAGAAGACGAGATCGAAAATAGGTGCAATAAGGCAAATAAACTCATTGGACAAATGGCACCAATACTAAAGAACAAACATGTATCAATAACTACTAAGAAAGCACTTTACAACACAATCTTCCTACCAACTCTATGCTACCAATGCCAAACCTGGACAGAAAAAGAGAAAAGAAAAATCACAACAACAGAAATGAGGTTCCTGAAAAGAATACTCAACGTATCAAGAATAGATAAGATCAGAAATGAAGAAATCAGGACTAAAGTTGTGGTTAAAGCAGCACTATATTTTATTAGAAAGCAGAAAGTCAAATGGTTTGGCCATGCAAGTAGGTTACCAACTAACAGTATGCCACAACAAGCAATGATGTACAGACCCGATGGAAACAGAGGAAGAGGCCGACCACGTAAACGTTGGACGGAGGGAATAGCAGTTCATGGGAATATCGATATATGAAGCCCATAATCGGGCACTCTCCCGTTGTTTATACTTCACCTCGACACCGCAAGTTACAAGAGGAACATGATGAGATGAGATGAGACTACCTACATTACAGTTAAAGTTACAGTTAGTTGCATATCCTTTACAGGTCGTAGCAGTCAACCCCAGCATTTTTTGGCTGTTCGTGATTCCTGGGCAAGTTTACGTTCAGCAATTTGCCATTGCTTTCTGAACGACCGGCACTAATACCATTTCATAAAATACCAACGTAAGGCGGTCTGCTGTCAAATCTCCCGCAGCTGTGTTTCGAACGAGGGTATGCGGAATTACGAACTGCATCCGTAACTGGAAATATACCTCATGAGTTATGTAATTCTGTATTTATTGCAATCCCAAAGAAATCAGGAGCCTTGGAATGTGATCAACATCGAACAATTAGTATAATGAGTCACATCACGAAGATTTTGCTACGAATTATCATACAAAGAGTTAGGAGGAAAATACAACCTGAAATAGGAGAAGAACAATGTGGGTTTGTAGTAGGCAAGGGTACAGTAAATGCTGTGTATATACTGAGAACCGTAATCGAACGTTCTATAGAAGTAAACAAAGATCTACACCTTTGCTTTATTGACTACACAAAGGCTTTTGATAAAGTGAGACATGTCAACATGATAAGGATGCTTGAAGATCTACAAATTGATGGGAAAGACCTTAGACTTGTAAAAAAACATATATTGGAAACAACAAGCTGCCATAAGAGTTGATAATGAAGTAAGCCAATATCAGCCTATTAAGAGAGGTGTGAGACAGGGATGTGTAATGTCTCCAGATCTGTTTTCCCTGTACAGTGAAAATATTTTCAGAAATATTGAAAATATGGAAGGAATCAACATTGGGGGACGATGCATCAATAACATTAGATATGCAGATGATACAGTCTTGATTGCAGACAATGAACAGGACCTGCAAAATTTAGTAGATGCGGTTGTTACACACAGTGAACAACAAGGGTTAGAATTAAATTGTAAAAAGACACAGATTATGGTCGTCACTAGGAAGAACGAAATACCACAGTGTAATATACAAGTAAATGGAAATATTCTTCAACAAGTGAATAGGTACAATTATCTCGGAACAGTAATAACATCTGATGGGAGATGCCTTGAAGAGATTAGAACAAGAATCGCCATGGCAAAAGTAGCCTTTAGCAAGATGAAAAACATACTGACCAATAAAAAGATGTCAATTGAAACGAGAAAAAGAGTGATGAGATGCTACATAGAACCTGTACTTTTATATGGATGTGAAGCTTGGACAATGAGCAGCCAGGCTGAAAAACATCTGATGGCTGTAGAAATGTGGTTTCTGAGGAAAATGCAAAGAATACCATGGACAGCCAGAAAGACCAATGAACAAGTCCTTCAAGAAACAAATGAAGATCGTAAACTGATCAGAGACATTAGGCGTAGACAGTCACAATTTTTTGGGCATGTTATGAGAAGAAATGATTTGGAGAACTTGGTGACAACTGGTAAGATCGAGGGGAACAGACCAAGGGGAAGACCTAGAAACAAGTATCTGGATGGCTTGGCCTTGTGGCATGGTCGAGACAGAAACACGGAACTGATCCACGACTCTGTTGATCGAGTGAGATGGCAGAACATGACCGCCCACGCTTACCGGCATGGCACATGATGGATGGATGGATCCGTAACTCCTTGGCACTCCTTATAGTTCACGCTCTATTTTACATTTTACTACTACATTACAATACATGCCCTATACATTAGAACATGATGCGTATTACATTATATGATATTTAGAGCATTTTATAATTTGTATAACATTTGTTTGTTTGTTTGTTTGTTGGTTTTTTGCATATCCTTTACAGAACATCGCTGTCAACATCAGCATCTTTCAGCTGATTGTTGATTTCTTGGCAAGATTACGCTCATTACTCTCTGAGCGACCAGCCCCATACTCTCATAAGTCACTGGCGCGACTCGAACCGCTTCCAGTTCTCGTGCGCTCACGTCAACCACGAGAGTATTCGGGGTTTACGGAGAAAGCTGCTTACCCCTCTGCCAGGAAGACCGGCATTGTATAAGATTACGTAATCTAAAAAAAGTTAGTTGTATATTCTTTACAGGACTTCGCAATCAACCCCAGCACTTTTCTACTTGTTTATGATTTACTAGGCAATATTTACATTCAGTAGTTAACCACTGCTTTCTGAACCACCGGCGCTTCATACAGTCGAAATCAACGCAAAGTTCTAGTTTGTTATATTACATTTTTTGTTCTGTGAATATAGTTTCACAGGCCTTTGCTTCTTCAGTATTTGATCTTGATTGCCTTATTTTTCTTTTTCGTTCGCTCGCTTTGAACTCAAGCGTAATCCATACAAATGCTACTGCTTCTAGTGCACTGGACTGATTTTTGCGTGTGGATTGGCTTTCCCTATTACCAATGTCCCTCGCTCTCAGGTGAAACCACTCCGACTTCTGAGGTACTTGTAATTTACGTCCCAAAGTCAAGGACGAGAAGTCAACATATTAGTTCAACTGACCAGTGTAGGGGTTGAACCCGCTACCTCAGCATCAGCACACGGGATGTGTAAGGGCGATGTCTCTTACCCATTCTGCCGCGCTGACCTCGGATTACCCTATATTATACATGCACGGAATGATCTGTTTCAATGGTTTCAGGCGATTACCAGAGACTATCCCTGATATTCCAACTCCAGAGGAACATCGGCTACTTCATTTTCCAGACATACCTGCCCTCAATTTTAATTGTCATGCTCTCCTGGGTCTCGTTTTGGATCAACCACGAGGCCACGTCTGCACGAGTTGCCTTAGGTGGGTTATGTTATTGTCATGTGTTGTTTCTCTGTGATATTTCCCTGTGACGTGTCCCTAACTAGGAAGGAAGCTCCGACAGGCGGACATTCAGAGCATTGCTTTGCTGATCCGGCTGCTTCTGCGGCTTCGTCTTTTTTGCAAGTGTATTGGTGTTACATTTTTGGTCACGTTATGAGAAGAAATAAAGTGGAGAACTTGTTGACAACTGGTAAGCTTGTGGGGAAGAGAACAAGGGAAAGGCAGTGAAGTAAATTCCTGGATGGATTGGCCACGTGGCAAGGTCGAGACAATAACACGGAGCTGATTCATGTTTCTGGTGATCGAGTGAGATGGCGAAACATGACCGCCCACGCTTATCGGAAAGACATATCATGATGATGATTGGTGTTACCTTTCCTCTGGAGTAAACTAGGCAGACTGATAGAGGGATCATGCTGCATGGGCAACACAAGGTCTCTACAATTCAGCGCAGGTATTGTGCTATGGGTAAGGTATAATGCATTATTATAAAGCACATCGGAATTCTCGGGAATTTCTTGACCGGGTTCGCCTTCCCGGTATTCAAACAAGCGGAAGGAATTGAAATATTTCAGATTTGTAAAAATGCACGAATCAGAAATTATGGAAGTACATGCGCTGGAGAGGCGGTAGAGGAATAATACAACGTACGTGGATTCAATATGATATTGATAACTTACGCACAACGTCATCAGACGCAAGGCGTCTGCCTTATCTTAGTTAAAGTTAGTAGCATATCCTTTACAGGACAACGCAGTCAACGCCATTATTTTGTTTTTCGCTGTTTGTTATTTTTTTTTATAGCAAATTTACTCTCAGTAGTAAGCCATTGCTTTCTGAACGACCAACCCTCACACAAGAGTATGAAAATCATCACAAGGATGTCTGCTTCCAAATCGCCTGCAGCTATATTTCGAATGTGGTTTGCAGATCTGTGAGTCGCCTTCGCAACCACATCGCCACAGCCGCGGAATACCATAAGAACACATGCTTTTAAAATTCCTTTGTGGGTAGGTTTTCTAGTTTCAAATTTTACTCGAGCAGCGACCTGATCGGCCTGCTCTTTTCCATTTCCTATCTGGATCTATACTTAAGCCGACTGTGGCGGAGCTGTAGGGAGGCAATTCGCAATTCCACATACCGCGAACGAAACACAGCACCTGTGGGCTATTTGGCAGCAGACCGCCTTCATATGGGTTTAATACAACGGTATTAGTGCCTGTCGTTCAGAAAGCCAACGCAAAGTACTGAACGTAAACTTGCCAAAAAATCACAAGCCGCCAAAAACCCAAAAAAATTCTGGGGTTGGCTGCGAATTCCTGTAAAGGATGCGCAACTAACTAACCATACATCACGGGGAGGCGGTGGTGTAGTGGCCTGCCTCTGTGGTCATGGGGTCGATCCTCAGCTGGGCGGGTCCGACTTTTAAACATTGACCTGGGCTTCAGGGTGGACCCAGCCTACAATGGGTCATAGGAAATGTCTTGTTAAGTAAATGTGGCCGGTGTGAATCTGACCTCCACACACACAGCCACCCTCGTGAGTGACGACTGGTTTATAACAATATGTGTCTAGCACCATATACCCAGTGAGCCTTGATGTTCATTAGGCTCCTTTACTTTACTGACTCTTCTTTAAATCATTATTACATGTCTCTCGCAGGATGTGGCTATCAACCCCAACTCCGGGTATATTTACTAAGCAATTTTATGTTCAGTAGTTTGCCATTGCTTTCTGAACAAGAGGTCAACGTTTAAGTCCATCTGGCCTGTATGTGGGCTGAAACCACAGTCCTGTCGTCAGCGCACCTGAGGTTTAAGCGCAAGCTATCTAAACCCCAATGCCACACTGCCATACTTAAAAGCAAAGTCAAGTGTCCGTAAATATGTTTCTTTTAGAGCTTTTATTCTATAGTCAGTTAGCAGTTTTTCCTAGATGGTGTTCAGAATATCTCTTTTAGTTAAGTAGCATTCAGACAGTGTTCAGAATATCCCCCTTAGTTAGTTAGCAATGAGCATTCAGAATATTTCTCTTAGTTTGTTAACAATGAGTATCTCCCTTAGCTAGATAACGATTGTGTTTTCAAAATATCTCCCTTACTTGGTTGCAATGAGTGTTCAGAATATCTCCCTTAGTCAGTTAGCACTTACTGTTCAGAATATCTCCCTTAATTAGTTAGCAATGAGTGTTCAGAATATCTCCCTTAGTTAGTTAGCAATGAGTGTTCAAAATATCTCCCTTAATTCGCAATGAGTGTTAAGAATATCTCCCTTAGTTAGCAATGAGTGTACATAATATCTCCCATAGTTAGCAATGAGTGTTCAGAACATCTCCCATAGTTAGCAATGAGTGTTAAGAATATCTCCCTCAGTTAGCAATGAGTGTTCAGAACATCTCCCTTAGTTAGCAATGAATATTCAGAATATCTCCCTTAGTTAGCAATGAATGTTCAGAATATCTCCCTTAGTTAGCAATGAATGTTCAGAATATATCTCTTAACAATGAGTGTTCAGAATATCTCCCATAGTTAGCAATGGGTGTTCAGATTATTTCCCTTAGTTAGCAATGAGTGTTCATGTTATCTCCTTAGTTAGTTAGCAATCAGATTATCCTCACTGCATATCAAACCATTCAGTCTATAAGTGCTCGGATCCCATCCTCAGTATCTCCCACAACGTGTAGCGGTCGATGACACCAGTTCTGTGTTGGTTGACTATTCTTCTGTGGCTCCCTAAGTAGCACGCTTGTCTGATTTAACAGCCACTGACGCCTTCATCTTGCAGTTTAGTGAAGGATGCATATTCACAGTTTCCCCCCTGTCCATCGTGAGCATTCCAACAACTGGGCACACTTGACGTATCCTGTATGTCATTGCCCCAACTGTTACCACTGGCACCTTGTCGTATTGACAGACACTAGTTTGTTACATTGAGCTTTAAAAAAAGGCATAATTACACACCATGGCGGTAAGACCAGGTATGAAGATATACCTCTCATAGCACAAGGCCTGGGCTGAAATGTAGACCATATGTTGCCCATGCCGCGTGATCCCTCTCTCGGCCTGCCTAGCTTACTGCAGAGGAAAGGTGACACTAATACATCTGGAACATGACAAGCTGGAGAAGCTGTCGGAACAGCAAAACTCTAACTGTCCAACAGTCAGTTGCTGACCAAGGCTTAGGATCTGGTCTGCCCTGCCATGACATTTAGTCTTTAGGTTGCATTTCTCGAACTAAGATAAGGCTTTACCTGCCCAATTGCGCTCCTCCACCCGACGCCGTTGGCTCAATCTGGGGTATTTGGTTTAGTAAGCACAGCCCAACATTCGGCGCTACCAGAAAGCAGGTAATACCGTCTACTGTCATACGGCAGCTCAGTCATATCTGACTAAGACCCGACGCACTTCATTGCCCCGCATTCCAGCACCACCCGGGCATTTTATTAACATAGTATTTCTTCCCCTCATCTTCCACCAGGTATAACAACCGTTTTAACGATGACCACAATCAGTAACGGAGTGAGGTCATCTCTGCCGCGGATATCCTACGTCAAGGCCATTGACATCTACCTGGTCATGTGCTTTGTCTTTGTGTTTGCCGCCCTCCTGGAGTACGCTGCCGTCAACTATACCTACTGGGGCGCCAGAGCCAAGCGGAAGGCCAAGCGGCTTCGAGAAAGGGCCAGTGTCAGAAAGCGGACTGGTGATGGCGATCCGTTGGTAAGTCGTAGTTTTGTACTAACTCTTGAATGTCGTAAGAGTCCCCGTGGAGATGGTTGTTTGATTAGGGTTTGAGTGAAATGTCTCTAGAGCCACCTCACTGCGATAGCTGCAAACTCCTTAGTAGGTACTAGGAAGTCTGAGCAGTAATGCACAGCACTTAATGGTTAGCTCAGTTTTTCATATAATTCACAGCGAATTTATAACCCAATCAACTCTCCAACCAATCAGTAACCCAACCTGTTAACCAACCAATCAACGAACCAACCAATCAACCAGCCAGCCCTGTCAGTCATTCAACCAACCAACCAACTCTCCAATCAATCAGAAAACCAACCAAACACCCAGCAGACCAGCCAGCCAATCAAATCACCAACCAACCAACTCTCCAATCAATCAGAAAACCAACCAAAAACCCAGCAGACCAGCCACCCAACAAGCCAACTAACCAATCAACCCTCCAACCAATCAGTCAATCAACTAACCTACCAAAAAACCAACCAACCAATGAACTAACAACCAACCAAACAACCAACCAACCAAACAACCAACCAACCAACCTACCAACAAAACAATCACCATATATGAGATAAACATTTTATTATTTTTAGTATCTACCCGTTTGCTTTGGTATTCAATGGTAGTCACTCTCTCACATTGCTACGCCGAGTCGAGTTGAGTTGAGTTAAGAACCTACATCACAGCCATTCTGATACGTGCTCCGATCTCATCATTAACATCAAGAGAAAATTCCCAATACTAATGGTACCCGTTGCAATCTGATAATATGTTCGTTCGCCTGATTTTCCTATGAGAACTGACTGTCGACCAGATCCTTGGGTCACTCCTTGCCCCACCATTCTCTCCAAGCCATGGGTGGGCTATCAGTTCTTCTACACTATACACACGACACCAAAGGGCCATGGCCACATGACGCCGCAGTGACCGCCTCCACCTCCATTCTCATACACGCTATTTAATAACATTGAGAAGGCATGGGAGGAGCTGCAAGTGATAGCAAATGATAGGACGGCTTGGTGTGGTCGGGTTCAGGGCCTACGCCACAATGGAGAATAAAGACCAGAAGAAGAAGGAAGTAAAGAGCCCCGTTCGGGCGGATTGAAGTTTATAGGGCTTATGGGGTTATCGACATACTTACATAAACCAATGGGCATTCGAAGAATGAGGTCGTCAACATTATGTCCTGCCGCCTTTACTTCCCACGACATGACCTTGTACTCATTTTGGGCTCGCCGACCTGGGAACAAGATCAAGTTTCAAGATGCCTTTCTTACCCTTGACCACCGGGTCGAGAGGCAAGCGTGCTAGCACTGTGCGGTCACAGTGCCCGGGTATATGGCGCTAGTCCAGTATCTGTTATAGATCTATTGGTACTCGTTGGGAGACTTGGGCAATATACGCCGGCCGCCTTTAGTTCCCATAGCATTTCCTTGCACCCATTTTAGACTGAGTAGAGCCGAGGTCAATTTTAAACAATCTACCTTCATGGGGATTTGAACACGCAACCATAGGACCAACACGCAACGTCCTGGTCACGCCACCACTGCACTATCCTATAGATAGGCAATACCCGCAAATGTCAATTGCTGGGGTGTCTCAGAAAGAGACCCGGAGTCATGACCCGGGCGGGCCCGCTCCGCAGAGAGTGTCAGGAAGGTGAAGGGCCGAGACATTCCGGGAAGAGGGACAACTTCTGATGATCAGAGGTCTTATGTCGTGCTTGTTCCGCGCGGAGTTTTTATCACGTTGATAGTTCTATCTTTTTCCACGTATCCAGGGTTCATTATAAGTTCTAGAACTATTATCAGACAACAGACATCTTTGACAAAGATTCATTGGGACCCCTTTAAGGGCTCTCTACGGATTCAGCAATGTGATGATGATTTTTTAAAGCGTTCCACGCTGGCTCTATGGCAAAGGTATTGCGGGCGCAATTTGTAATCCCACTTACCGCATTCCAAACACGGCTGTGGGCGAATTGGCAGCAGTTGGTTTTCACACAATGGTATGGGTGCCGGTCGTTCAGAAAGCAATGGCAAACTACTGAACGTAAACTTACCCCCCCCCCCCCCAAAAAAAAAAAATCCACACAAACAGCTAAAAAATGCTGGTGTTGACTGTGACGTTCTGTAGAAGCATCTGCAACTATCTCGCTTTTGAACCCAAACGTAGTTCATACAAGTGCTACTTCTTTCTAAGTCAGAGGTGTCAAACTCAATCCTCAGCGGGCCAAAACTCAAATCACACATAAGGTTGCGGGCCGAACAGGATAAACATTCAATAAATCAAAAATTAAACCCTTTTTAAACATTAATATAAATTAAAACAGAAAAAGAGTTTTAAAAATAAAAAAATCATTGGTATACACATTTTCACTCTTATGTCAATTTGTCAGAGCACGATGGTTGGCATCTTTTCTTGGCTACAAGTTTATGTCGGGAATAATGTTCTGTGTCATTGAGATTCCCATGATGAACCGCAAGTGTTCATCAATGAGACGACTCCTGTGTGATGTTTTGTTTATCTACATCACAGAAAACAGCTGCTCACACAGATATGTGCTATCAAACATTGCTAAAGGTTCGAGCCACATGTAGACGAAGCCGGGGCATCTCTTCAGGAATGAAACGAGTGAACTGTGCAGACCCCACAGTGTCGTACTTTGCTTTTAGTGTCTCATTACACTGCAGCTCTATTAACTTTAACTGCAAATTTACAGGTGCAGTTTCCATATCTATGGCAAATGGATTACAAAACAGCATTCGGGCTGTTTAACTTGTCTTGATTTTTAGTCTCGTATGGGGGAAAAAAATTTCCCCTTCCCCAATTAAAAAAATTCTTTTGGAAAATTTTTTAAAAAAAAGGGCCAC
>JACEFZ010021998.1:0-16060 GCA_014155875.1 Cepaea nemoralis | reverse complement strand
ACCAATAAAAAGATGTCATTTGCAAAGAGAAAAAGAATGTTGAAGTGCTACATAGAATCTGTAATTTTGTATGGACGTGAAGCGGACAATGAGCAGACAAGCTGAAAAACATCTAATGGCTATGGAAATGTGGTTTCTGAGGAAAATGAAACGAATACCATGGACAGACTGAAAAACCAATGAGAAAGTCCTACAAGAAGCAGATGAAAACCATGAACTGATTAGAAAAATTAGACAATCACACTTTTTTTTAGGACACGTTTTAAGAAGAAATAATTGGAGAACATGGTGACAACTGGCAAGATTGAGGGGGAAAGAACAAGGGAAGTAAATACCTGGATGGCTTGGTCTCAGTGATATGGTCTAGACCAGTGGTTCTCAACCTTTTTTGGCCCATTCCCCCCTTCACCATATTTTTAGAACGTCGTTCCCCCCCCCCCCACCATAATTTAGAACGTCATTCCCTCCCCCCCCCCCCCTTTCGTATTTCCTCCCTAAAAATCCCCCCCCTGCCCCTACACAGTATACTAATAATTGAAGCTAAATTTAATAGCACATACTAAACCAAGTCTAGACATCTACATAAAACGTGATTTGCGGATCTACTTACGTTATAAAATGAATTTCAGAAAGGTGATACGTACAGAACCGTAAAGTATGAAGGGAAAAACAATATCAAGTAATCGGTTCTTGTATTAATGCGATCTTGAAATAATCTTCATTCCCCCCTGGAAACCCCAAAATTCCCCC
The DNA here is from genome assembly GCA_014155875.1 of Cepaea nemoralis. Classification (NCBI taxonomy): domain Eukaryota; kingdom Metazoa; phylum Mollusca; class Gastropoda; order Stylommatophora; family Helicidae; genus Cepaea; species Cepaea nemoralis. The sequence continues at coordinate 15,310 of JACEFZ010021998.1, read as the reverse complement.
CTTGGGGGGAATTCCCCACCGGTTGAGAACCACTGGTCTAGACAATAACAGAGCTGATCCACGAATCTGGTGATCATTTGAAATGGCAAAACATGACCGCCCACCCTTATCGGCATGACACATGGTGATGATGACTTATGTTATGAAAGTGAACCCTGATTGCATAGCAATGTCACGGGAGTGTTTAGCAATTCACTGGACGGTTAAAGATCAGAGGATCGACTTCAGTTCACCGGTTGTACCTCATCTGGCTTGGTCTGTCACCGCAGAACGGCAAGCCGACGGCCTAGAACACCACACAAAGGATGAGCTACCTGGCTTCGGCGATGATCCCCAGCGGTCTCTGAAAAATTTCACGCATGGTCTGAAAGACGCAGTCTGAAAAAGAAACCACAATTCTAAGAACTCAGTTCTGAAGAAGATCGGTTAATAAGACAAACATTAGAAACAATTAAATACTGTGGCCATGTAAAAGACATTAACAGTTTACCAATGGCAGCAACAGAGGCAGGTCATCTGGCTTAAGATAGAGAGAAATGTCGAAAGACTTAAGTCGACAAAGTTCTGCACAGGACGAGCTGATGATGAAATTATTCCTTTGCAAGCTTACCATTACTGTAGAACATGAAAAAGCAGAAAGCTATTGTTAGAAGTAAATACGACTGTAATATTATTTATGGGAGTTATGTTTCAAGGCGGTTTAGCAACTTTATTGTTGAACAATAATACTGAACAAATTAGAAAGATCTTGGGAGTAACGGAGATGTGGTCTCTATGACGAATGTTTCGAATACCTGGGACTGCAATAGTAATAACAAGATACTGGACTCATTGTCATTGATAGTTATTAACGTATTAATGAACACCACAGCAAGCTGCTGGCTGGTAAATCCCTTAGAAGGCTGAGTTTTCAGTCCGATACGTTGCTGTTCAGGTCGTGAAGCCTTGAAAAGGGCTAGCGTCTATCGAGGTGAACGAACGAACAAACTTTATTTTCAGAGGGTTAAGAACTGGGCACGCAGGTCCGTTCGACATTCTGCCAGCCATTCTTATCTCTCTGCTCTCATACATTATTTAACTGATGCATCACTTATGAGGCTAATCTTATAGAACTACAGAAACAATGTGTATTAAAACGTATGGAAAATGTGCAATAATACTGTTAATACATGACTCACTAACATTATTTGTTGACATGGCAATTATAAGGACTTAAGGTAGGTACCACGATTAGTGGAATGTTAATTATACTAGTTTAGAGGCTGGCTTAGAGACTTTCGTCCCGACCCGGTACTGACGTACATCTGCTCAGGAACTATGCTGCACAAATCTCCTTTCCCTCTTCAATCTCAGATAGTACACATGGGAATAAACATTTGTTTTTAAGAGTTCAGCGAAAGTATAAACCCACTACCATGGCATTATGTTACTATTACACGATGAGCTCTTGCGAGCTGCAACGTTTGTGGTTACCCGGGTTGATAATCTGAGTTCACGTGAAAGTTAATCCGCCCCTGCTGTTGGTACCAGGAAAGGACTCGTACCACATGCTCACGGCTCACTGCCGTCGTCATTTGGAGGTGACAGGTTAGAATCCCGGTCGATAGCTATAGCTTTAAATTGTTATGTTGTTGGATACATCTTCTAGTCTCTACTTCGTCTCTACTTCCTTCTTCTAATTCTATGAGCACTAAACAAAGTGTTTATTTGCTTAAATACGTTTGCACTTTCGTTTGTTAATTAGCGACCTCATGTAAATCGGTGGAGAATTCGAAACCCGTGGTTGAAGTTGTCAGTTCTAAACAAGTCGCGGTAAGTCGCCACATAGTCAAGCATAGGACCATTTTCCATACCGTGGGACGATGCACAGTGTCATGTTGCTAGCCCTAGGTTTGTATTGACCAGTCGGTCAGTATCACGTCCGACTCCATTACTACTCAGAGCATTTTCTGGTATAAATTTCAAGCTGGGTTGACCTGGAAGCCCAGATGAATGTGTAAAATTCCCCGCCTGCAGACAAGCGCACTAATCACTGCGCCACCGCGTCCCCCAGCCTCTGCATGCTAGGTGCTATAGCATGTGCCATGTCAGACAGCGCAGATAGTCATGTCATTCAAAAACACCCAATACTCGGTGCTCTTCTTAAGTCATCAGTTTCTCAATCCACCCATCAGCTTCATCCTCTATCCTATTTTTCGGGTTGTCAATATAGTCTCCACTTCTTTTGTTCTCACTCAACGATAAATTAAGTGTTTGCCTTCACAATTATCCATATTCTTTAACTTCTTAACAATGAATCAATCAAGTACCCACCATCGCAATTATTCTCACTCCTTTTCATCTCAACAGTCAGTCTAGTACCCGCCTTCACAATGATCATCATTCCTCATCTGCTCAACAATCAATCAGGTACCCACTATCACAATGATTGTCTGTCCGTATCTTCTTAGCAATCAACCTCCACAGTAATCCTCATTCCTTGTCTACTTAACTTTCAATCAATCAATCAATCAATCAAGAAATCGTTTTAACAATGAGTGCCATTCCTTATCGTTTCAGCAATCAATCTAGTATTCGCCTTCACAGTGATCCCCATTCCGTCTCTCCTCAACAATCATTCAATGTACTTCCCAGATCCTGTTCTTTTGTCAGATATCCCAGTTTTCCTTCTGTTTTTTTTTTTTTAATGAAATAATTCACCGTCCCGAAAAATGCTTTCGAGAAGCTCGTTTTTTCCCCTGTCAAATGAAAGATGTAATTAAATCGAAATGTTTCTCGATTTTAGTTTGGTAGAACCGTTTAACTTGTGACTGAGACTAAGAGAAGAATTTGTCAAGTTGTGGCGAAGGTGTTACCAATGCCATTTACAAATCCGCATACCACATTCGAAACACAGCTGTGGCCTTGTGTTGGTTTTCATACAATGGTATGGGTGCAGGTCATTCAGAAAACAATCGCAAACTACTGAACGTAAACTTGCCAAGAAATCAAAAACAACCAAAAATGCTGAGATTGACTGCGACATCCTGTAAAGGATATGCAACTAACTTTTTTTTTTGTGCCAAGCAAAAGCTGCATTTCAGAAAATAATAATGTCTTATGCACTATCACTGAATGCCAGAAAGATAGTACTGATATGTTATATATAACGTTGTTTGCTGTATGGCAGCAAATCATGGAACGTGAATGAACAAACTGTATGAGCTTGGATGCAATGGAGAGTGGTTCCTGAGACGAATGTTGCGAATACCTCGGACTGACAAATTAGCTAACAATTATTGTCTGAAAGAGGTTAGTGAAAGTAGAACATTATCATCATCAAGTGCCGTGCCGGCTGGCGTAGGCGTTTCATGGCTATCCACAGATCTCGGTCTTTGGTGTTCTGGATCAGCGCTGCTGATGATATTCCTCCATGCCACCGTCTCAATCCGTCCAGCATCATTTCTTTTGGTCTGCCTCTGCCTCTCTTCCCCTTGATCTTTCCAGTTGTCACGATGTTCTCCAATGCCTCTCTTCTCATCACATGACCAAAGAAAGCTGTTTGTTTCTTTCTTATTGTTGTATATAGTGTTCTAGTTTCATTAGCCTCTTTCAGGCAATCGTTGTTAGTTACTCTGGCAGTCCAAGGAATTCGCAACATTCGTCTTAAAAACCACATCTCTGTTGCTTCTAAGTTCTTCCTAATTTGTTCATTTACATTCCAAGATTCGCTGCCATACAGCAAAACTGGTTCTATATAGCATTTTAGCACTCTCTTCCTTTGATATCACCATTGTTACTGTTTTCTTGATATTCAAGGAGAGTCCTTTCTGTGCACTCTCTGATACTACAATGTCCAATAATTGTTGTAGGTCTGTTGCATTATCCGCCACCAATACTGTGTCATCTGCATAGCGTATATTGTTTATATTATATCCTCCGATTAGTATTCCTGGCTTCTCTTTGATCTCTCTCATTATTACTTAGCTATATAGGGAGAAGAGATCTGGTGACAAGACACATCCCTGTCGTACTCCTAGCTTTATCTGTTCGTAACTACCCTCTTTATTTCCCATTTTAATTGCTGCTACTTGGTTCCAGTATATATTCTTTATTATTCTTAAATCTTTCCCATCAATGTTGATATCTTCCAACATTTTAATCAGCTCATCATGTTTTACTTTATCAAATGCCTTAGTATAATCTATGAAGCATAAATGTAGGTCCCTCTGTTTCTCTATTGATCTTTCTATTAGTGTTCGTAATATATATATATATATATATATATATTGCATTGTTTGTACCTTTCCTTCCATACAACCGTACTGTTCTTCACTAATTTCCATTTTTATTTTCTTTCTTGTTCTTCTCATTATAATTCTGAGTAGAAGCTTAGTGACATGGTTTATGAGGTTAATTGTACGAAAATCTTCACATTCAATTGCTCCTGGTCTCTTTGGTATTGCTATAAATACAGATTTTACCATATCGCTCGGTAAATATCTACTGTTGTAAATATCATTTAGCATTTTGGTTAATATATCTACTCCAAATTCTCCCAATACTTCTAATTCTTCTACTGTGATTTCATCTGGCCCAGCTGTTTTTCCTTTCTGCATATGTTTCATAGCGTCAGCGACTTCTTCTTTTAGAATAGGTGGGCCTTCTAAGATACTTTCTTTTGTTAATTCTTCCCTTTCTCCATTTTATAATTCTCTTATATACTCATTCCACCTCTTCATTATAGCACCTTCCTCCAATAATATCTTTCCTGGTTTTGATTTCAAACACCCTGTATTTATTCTTATTTTTCTTCCTGTGAGCTCACTGATTTGTCTGTGCATACTTTTTTTTATCTTTAATGGAATTTAATTCAATTTGTTTGCATTGCTCGTTTAACCAACTTTCTTTTGCCTTCACACATTTATCTTTTATTTCTTTATTTATCTTAGCATACTCTTGTTTGTCATTTTTATTCTGTTTCCTTTTGTCCATCAGCATTAAGATTTCTTCATTCATCCATTTTTTCTTAGCTTTTTGGCTTCTCTCCAGTAATATTTCTTTGCTAGTTTGATGAATGGAATCCCTTAACATTTCCCATTGATCATTTATACTCTGTATTTTAGCTATTGAATTGTACCTATTTTTCACTATCACTCTGTATTGTTCTTGAATTTCTTTATCTACTTTCAGAACCTCTTTATTAAGTCTCAGGTTCTTAACCATTTTTTCCCCTCTCTTTAATCTTACTTTTATTTGTCCACATAGTAGTACATGATCACTGTTACCGTCAGCACCAGGCATTGTCTTTACATTAATTAATGCATTTCTAAATTTTTTAGTAATAAGTATGTAGTTAATATGGTTGCGTATTTTCATATCAGAGCTTTTCCATGTGTATAGTCGTCTTTTATGGTGTTTAAACCATGTGTTTCCAATTATCATATCATTAAAATTTGCCCATTATATTAGTTTCTCTCCTCGTTCATTTCTTGTACCTAAACCGTAATTCCCCACTATATCCTCTATTTTGCCCTTTCCTACTTTTGCATTAAAATCTCCCAGTATTATTTTTATTTCTTATGATCCAGTTTGAGCTATTGCCATTTCTATTTCATCGTAAAAGTGTTGTATTTCTTCTTCACTACTGCTTGTTGTTGGTGAATATACTTGTATAATATTTATATCTATTGGTTTGCCTTTTATTTTGACCATTATAACTCTATCTGAAATACACCAGTATCCATTCATAGATTTGGCTGTATTTTCATCAAATATTATTCCTACACCTTTTTCATGCGTGTCCCCTCCAGAATAAATTATTGTGTGTTTGTCGGTTATAATTTTGCCAGATCCCTTCCATCTCATCTCACTTATGCCTAGTATATTCATTTTCATGTTTTCCATTTCTCTTAGAACATTGTTTAACTTTCTTAGATCATTTAATGTCCTAACATTCCATGTTATTACTCTAAATTTATTTTAGTTTAGTTATAGTTTTAGTTTTGCCATTAGTAGCTGGATGACGGTCTGGTGTCACCTGTGGCTCATGACTGTCCCTACCGGACGAGGATATCCTAAGACAGCCATTAACGTCGTTCACTATCTCTAAAATGTGTGTCGCCATGCAATCTTGGGAAGATAATGTGGTGGTTTCCCCTTGCCTTCTACATTCACATGGTGGTCTTTTAACTCTGCCTTTGACTGCCATTTCCGACTGTCAGGACAAGTGAGTGCCCTGCTCTGCTCAGCTGCAGAGTTGTCCACTTATTCCGGTGGATACTCGCTCCCCAGAGCTGTGTTAGCCACACCGTGGTGTGTTTCCATCCTCTACCACGTGGAGGTGCAGTTGGGATTTCCCCTTCATAAAGTTATGGTCTATGACCAAAACTCTCCAGTACTTTTAGAGGATAGAACATTATATACAACTATAATAAAGAGACAAACGATAATATTTGGTCATATAATGAGAAAATAGGCACGGGAAAACATCGTGACAAATGGAAAGATCAGTGGAAGTAGAGGCAGATATAACCGAGATAAATGATGCTGGATGAACTGATATGGTGGCATGCAGAAGTGATTAGGAACACTAAGACGAGAGATAGCAAAGAAACATGAACGGCTACGCCAGTTGGCTGGGCACACAATAATGATGATGATGAGTGATACTATTAGTATTAATTTGCATAATATTTTTGAGAAAACCATGGACAGACATAAAACCAATGAACAAGTTCTACAAGAAGCAGATGAAAATCGTAGCGAAAATTAAATTAACGAAATTAGCGAAAATTAGCGAAATTAAAAGTAGTCAGTCAACATTTTTGACAGTTATGAGAAGAAATAAACTAAAATAAAAAACTTGATGACAATTGGCAAGATTGAAAAAAAAAAAGAACAAGGGGGCGGCAGAGAAGTAAATATCTGGATGGCTTGGTCATGTAGCATTGTCAAGACAATAATACGGAACTGATCCATGACTATTGTGATAATAATAATAATAATAATATGGTGAAACATGACCGCCCACGCTTAGCGACATGGCACATGATGAGGGAATATTTGATTCTAATAGAAACGCCCCAGTTCCTCAGTTACAAGAGATGGCAACCCAACGTTTAGTTCAGTTTCAACACCAACAGCTCTTTCACATTTCTCCCTATGCCTGATTAGACTGCATATTTTTATCTTTCTAAACCCTGTTCTATTCTCAATGCTCAATATTTTTATTTATATTCACGTTACAACGCTTTCTAGTTCATGAAGTGTAAATTGCGGCCTATAAGGTCATTGAAATGACATGAATAAAACATTCACGAGTACATATCGGCATTCGTGGAACATAAGGAAAGAAGTAACCATAAGAAAACACAATAGGCACAATAGAGTTGAAACCTGCCGTCTCTTACGGCGACGTGCTGAATCATTTGGAGGCTATAGTTTTGAATAGCACTGTGCTCCGTTTAACAGATTCAGTGCCAAACAAAATGTAGTTTTGGACCTAACAAATATGGATGGCAGAAAATGGGAAGTAGTGGTATGTCACAGTTTTCGCTGTATTATATATGGTATTTATTATATAATATGGGGTTGCATAAGAAATTTACTGTATAAAACCCCATGGCAGATATGGGAAATTGCTTAAGACGATTAACCATCCGATGACACTTAATCAGTTAATTCTTATAGTGTCTACTGCAGTAGTTCCCAAGCTTTTCAAGCAGAGGACCATATCTACTATTTTCGGTAGTTAAGCGGGCCACAGCGTTATAAAATTATAAAAGTCTTACCTTTCTTAACTTTCGTCAACCAAATTCTAAAACTTTAAATGCAGTCAGTGTCAGTACTTCACTGCGGTAATTTGTTTGGTTTAAAATCAAAAGTTCATTTAACAATAAATTTTTAATCAGTTTCGAAAATCGCTTTTAATGTAATTAATTTATATTTGTAACTGTTCTTCATAACCAGTTAATTAAGTTCAGATGCCAGTTTATCAATGTCTGGGCACAAATCTGTCGTACCAAAAGTCATAAGCGCAGCTGTGTCAGAAATGTCAGTGGATTCATGCCAATGAAAAACAATTTACAATTTTTTATATGTGCTGCTACTTGACGATGAATTAGTTAGTTAGTCTTTCCTCTTGAGCCTAAGGCGGCGCATAGGGCAGAAGTCCTGTCTCTCCATGCCTGGCCGTTCGCTGCTATCTGTTGTAGATCTTGGATATTTACTAGGCCGTTGAATGAGCCTTCTCTAATGATGGTTCTACGCAGGGTCTCTCTTGGTCTTCCCCGTTTTCTTTTCCCTACTGGTGACCATATGAGGGCTTGGTAGGGGAGTCTTGACTTGTCCATTCTGAGTACATGGCCGATGTAGTTCCAACGGCGTCTTCTTATGAAATTGGATACTGTATCTTGCTTAGTCTCTTGTCTTATTTGCGAATTGGTTCTGAAGTCTGTCCAGTGGATGTTTAGAAGTCTTCTAAGACATTTGTTCTCAAAATTGTCTAGTTTTTTATCTAAAGCTACCGTTGATTTCCAACTTTCACATCCATACGTTAACACTGGAATCACACAAGAGTTGAAGATTTTAAGTTTTGTGTGTTTGCTGAGTGTCTTTGACTTCCAGATGTTTGACAGTTTATTGAAGGCACTAGATGCCAGTGCGATTCTAGATGATATTTCTGGTGTTGAGTCCCCTGTAGATGTCATTTTGCTTCCTAGGTATGTGAAGCTGTTGACTTTTTCAAGAACGTAGCTGTTCAATTTGGTGTCATCTGAACTGTTGGTAAGATCAATAGTCTTTGTTTTTGTGGTGTTAATTTGGAGACCAATTTGCCCTGAAACATTTTGGAGGTGGTTTATTTTCTCTTGGGTATCCGGGTGTGTTGAACTCTAAAGCACTATGTCGTCGGCAAAGTCCAGGTCTTCTAGAATTTTGTCAACCCAATGGATACCCATATTTGTGTTGTTTGTGCATTTGCGCATGTCCCAATCGATAGCTATTCCAAAAGCATCGGCGATAAGACACAACCCTGTTTCACTCCTGTTTCGACTGAGAACCAGTCAGAGTTGCCTGTTTCTGTTCTTACGCAGCAACGAGTTTCTTTGTAGAAAGATTTTATGACGTTGGTATATTTGGTAGGAAAACCATAGATGTTAAGTAGATTCCAAAGTGAAGGACGGTGGATACTGTCGAAGGCTTTTTGAAAGTCGACAAAGTTGGTGATTAATTTCGACTGGAATTCTACGGAGTCTTCAATGATTATTCTGAGGGTGAAAATGTGGTCTATGCATGACCGTTTTGGTCTGAAGCCTGCTTGTTCTTCTCTGAGCCTTTCATCTATCGCCTTTTTCAATCTCTCAAGTATGAAGTATGAAGTACGATGAATATCGTTGGCTAATTCTTCAACTCGCCTAGCTATAGTTTGTTGTTTTTTTTTTTTCCATCAAGAATGATGATGACCATTCATTTCATCCTGTGGGGTTGGAAGTATGGAGCTGTGAGTTCTAAGATGGCTGATAAGGCCTATTTTGGCTCAAAATGTTCTTTGACAATGTGGGCAAAGAATGATTGACGTTCCAGGAGGAGGATCTCCTGCCGTGGTTTTTCTGTTCAGCCTTTTCTTCACAGCTCTTGCAGTCCTGGTTGCTTTCACAAGTGAATGCACCCTTACGTAATGATGTACGCCACAAATTTCGGTCTTTGGCAGCAGTCTCCGAGGTGTCAAGATGAATTCCAAAAGCTTTCAGTGAGATTCTTAGAGTGTCTGTAAAGCGCTTCCTCTGGCCGCTTTGGGAGCTGTCGTATATTCTGAAGGGACTGGGTTCACTGCTGTGCCTCACCCATATTCTAATTTTAGAAGATGGGCCCCATCCTCTTCCAATATGTAAATAAACCAAGACTCATTTTTGGTAGTTTTGTCTAGGAGTAAGTGGTCCTCTTTTGGAAAAAACAATGAACAAATAGATCTGACTATGCCCCTTTCACCTGAAATATAATAGCTCTCGAACCCCCATTCAATCTGTGAAAATGTCTAAAAAGATTACCTCAGGGTGAACCAGGTGCAAGGAAACATGGGTCATGAACAGTAAAAGATCCAGAGTCTCCTCTTACTCTTTTGTTATAGAATTCATTTTTGAGCTAGTTTGTCAGATAATTAATTATTTCACAAACAATGAAACACATTGATGACTTGTCCACACAAATAAGACAGGAGATTTCAACAGACAGGATGGACTGTAATGAAATTAGGAACTTCAATAACAGTGTATAAATTTATTGACTGGCCTGATTTTCTTTTGGCATATTGATTGATCATTACACATTTTGGTACATCAGTTCATGGTGATAGTTACACATGTGCCAATGCAAATCATGGTCAATAATCAGTCCATCAATAAAGCATAATAATCAAAATGATCAGAATGTCTTATAGAAAAGCATCTTTATGTGAGACTAAAGTTTTCTAATCATTCTTAGTACTCTATAAAAAAAAAAGGTATGTGTGTGTTGTCATCAGTCCTCTGGGTGGTTTTGGGTTTAAACATATGAAAGGTCACCTATGAGTGGTTGGAGTGAGTTGAGCTTGGGTCCATCGACTGCTGGATCCCATTCAGGATGTGCCAAAGCTATTCTGAAGGCTTCTCATTCTCTGGTCAGGGCCTGAGGTCTCTACCATCTCATGTTTGGGACATCTTCTTTCATCTGCCTCCCTCTTCTGGTCTGGTTTCCACAGTGGACATCACTGTTTAAAATTTACAGAGGTATGTACAATCCTACCAAAGTAATTTTTGCAGCATGTCATAAGTATGAGAACAACATAACAGAAAGAATAAGATCAGAAGAAGTGGTGTTGTGATAATTTGTGTGGGTTCAGACATCATTTCACTGCATGCACCTGCCATCATCTGGTACCTGCTGTATGCATTCTCTCAGTGTACTTTTGGTTCATTGAGGAGTGTACAATCAGACATAGATAAGAGTGAGGATGTGTTGTTCCCTGTAGCATTGAAGTCAAGCAAATAATGCAAGATCAAGACAAGGACAAGAGGCATTTTTACAAATGACATACATCTTCATCATCTCTTTCAGTGTTGCATGGTGTGTTTAAATGTTTATCTGTACCTCCCAAATCAACTATTTATCTTCTTCTTCCCATTATCAATCGTGTTCTTGTTCCTGTTGTGGTTGTGGTGTTGGGTGGAGTGCTGTGTTGAGTATTGTGTTGAGTTAATTTCTGTTGTGTGGGGTTTTCATAGTTTGTACCATTTTGTCGTGTCCTCCTTTAAAGTGTCGTCCCTGGAGTGAGGAGATCCGACACCCACATTATAATATTTTTTTCCTCTCAATATTCTGGAGAATCCACCAGCTTCCGTCCAACACACTCCATCAGCCTATGGACACCTTTTCCTATCACTCGCACACTGTCGTACTATGCCCCCTTCTCATACTTCCCCAACGCAACATACTCAACAACTCTTGCTTCTAAAAATTAATAAAGATTAATTTATTAAAATAAAAGTGTAACGTATATGAGACGTGTATGTGAAGAAAATGTGTGACGTGTTCTATAAAGTGTGTAGACTCTGACTCTCAGACAGCAACCCAGTCAGCTGATCCCAGCAAAGATAGACCACAGCACGTTACGTCAGAACATGTACTTCTCACCCGTTGCCGAAACCATCTTGCCGGATACTGCTTTGCCTCTGTAGACCTCTGGTAATCCAATTTCATGAACATCCGAAATAGACACCGGTGGTATTAACAGTTAATCATGGACCGGTTGCACTCTACACAATGTCCGTTCCTAACGTTCCTTAACAAACTGCACAAGTCTTTTGTAGTGTGTACGCAGTTAGTTAGTTAGTTAGTTAGTCGACAGATCATCCTCGTTGCACATCGAACCATTCAGTCCATAAGTGCTAATTACTAATGTTAATTGTTACTGTACTAACACTAGGTACTCTTAGCCGGTTCTCGGTTCGTTACTACTGTCTGATGCTGTGTGGTGCATCAGTATGCATCACTCTCTTTGATGAATCAATTTCCTTCTAGCGTAAGTTACGTTTCTGTATGCAACTTTATTGACTCTTGAACTGGTGTTCTTCAGAATGGGTTTTTTAATTCTTTCCCAAAACTTGTAGAGTTTCCTTGGATCTGGTAGGGAACCTAGGATAGAAACAACACATCTGGTGATAGTACTAGTCACTGATCCCTTCGGCTGAGTGTAAGCCTATCACCTTGCTTAATGATCTTTAGCTAACTAGACTTAGTCATAGAGCAGATTAGCTACCCACCTAGAGCCGAATCAGGCTATGACAAAGAAAAAATCAGCAACCAGAATGCGGAACCCCGCCCACCAGGGACACCTACGGGAAGATCCCAATTATCCCTCATTACTCAATTCTCAACTAGTAAAGCTTATCAACACTTCACTAATCTATTTTAGCTAACAGAGCCAAGTATCACTTCACTACTCTAGCTAGTTTCCACTAACAGTGCTAATCATCACACTATAGTTTAACAAGGCTACTGCCTAAAGTAATTATAACGAATATATTATAATAGGTTATACCTTAAATGGCACTACTGCAGTCCTATCAATCATATCTACATCTGCCATTATAGGCACGTGCAAAATTAAGTCACTAATTAACACACGGTAGATATTATTTCCACTAAGCACTGCAGTGCCCTGGCACTCTGACTAGAGCATTTTTCAAGTCCACCCTAGTTGATCCCAACTCGGGTTTATATGGCAAACTACCAAAGTTGGCCACGTGACGTTATCCTTTATGCCCCCACACAGGTGGCACCGTGGCAGATCATCCCTTGTCAAGAATCCATTTTCCTGGCTTTAGTCCTGTCAAAGTTGTCAGTAATAGTTTAGATTCTCAAACAAGCCAGCGAGTTTCTGTCGAGTTACAACAAAGAGTTGCAAATAACCCCGTCAATCCTCTCGATGTGCCGGAAACCAAGAATTGACAGATGAACTGTTTTCTCCCTAGTCGGGCACTTCCGACCTGTTGATAAACTGTCAATCTTCTGTTCCGTGGTGACAATCCCAGCAGCCATTTCCGTCTGATGTCCGGCAGTATAGATGACAAACGGAACCATTCCGTATCCTAAGCCGACAATCATATGTGATTCTAACTGTTAATGAACTGCCAACTCGATGTATCCATTCCTTCTCACTCACCACCAAATGTGTTTATGGGCTGACACGATGTAACCTGTGCAGCTGTGTTTACTCTGTTAGTACGACTGTTGTGGCCTAGAAAATATACGCCACGCAAACGTCGGTATTATTAGCTGGTTAACTCATGGCGCTCGTGACATATTTCCCCCTCCATCATCAGTAGTTAATATGAGTTTAACTCATCAAGTGTGTTATTGTTATGCATGTCTGTCATACAGAATTTCTGATGTGTATTTGTTACCAAAGTAATCTATACAAGATCATGACAACAATCCATTAGTAAAAAGGTTATTACGTAAAGTACCTCTCCTAATTCCCTCCTTCTCTTCATCTTCATTTTATTCTACCACTACTATCACCAGTGCACATCATGTCCATTCTGTTGGCGATCACTAGTTGACAATAGACCGAGGTTTTATTCACCCTGTGGTCTCGACAGATTAACCAGGCCGTCTGTCACAATGGCGTCTTGTGAAGCGTATCCTGTTTCTAGGCAATGCGTTTAGTGAGTGCTTTGACTAATTAAAATCTGTCACATAAATACAATCAATTACTATCAACTACTATTATTTCAATGCGTAAAGATGAAAGAGAAGATATAATCCATCTCTCAGTTCCTTAAATTGCAAATAGACAGAAATATGTACGTTTTCAAATGAGGCAGTAGTTAATGTGCTCAAACTGACTTGTCTGCAGAAAGCAATTCAAATTGGTTTTTGATGCAATGCATTAACGTGCGTTTGAATTTTCACCTCAAACATTTTCCTGTGATAGATTGATGTAGTATGCACATAGTAAAGTCAATAGTTGATGTGGAGAATATCAGAGTTTGCAGTTTTGAGAAAGTTTGAGATGTCGGTTTCGCCGGGGGAAAAGGCTCAGTGTAGCTAGAAGTGGCAGTCGTCAATTTTTACACTTCAGAGATTTATTTTATCACTAATACACTTAATTTTAACGCACAACACTGGATACCTCCGCTGCACATGTCTGGGTATTACACTGATATTAGGATTGTCAAGCTTACCTCAGGTTTTGAATCAACCTGCAGTCATTGCACTCAGAAAGGACAGGTCTCACAAACTATCTGACCGTTCGTCAGAGCTGAAGAAGTAGGAGTGCGCGGGTTTTGACAAAAGGGACGCTCACTTGAGCCAAAATTAAATCACGTGACCCCTTCCTACCACTAGTTTTGTTTGTTGCAGACGCTGTAATTTCTATTAATAGATGACATCCGTCTATCTAATGTGTCAACTGGTGTTAGATTCTCAATAGTGCGTTCAAGTGTGTGACTTCTCTGGTTCGTGGTGCGAAATTGTTGACGCACTGTATAATGATGGTCGGTGAATATGTCACAGGAGAGTTTACCACAATGCAGTACGCCGTAAAAAAATTCGTTTAGTGAGCCTGTGATCTGGCATGCGAGTCAAGTGACCAGCCCAGCGAATCTGATTCTTCATTAGTAGAGTCTAGCTATAGTATCATTAGACAAAGAAACCTGATAAAATTTTGTTTCACCCTTTTTATCGCCAAGCATTCTAGCAGCAATTTTAAGGGAAGACTTGATTATTTCGTCTGCATTGGTGAACGACTTCTTTTTGCGAGCCAACAGAAGAACGACTTTGCACGACGCAACAACAGCACTCTTGCACTGTTCGTTAGCCTTGGTGAAAAATGACTGCTACCTGGTCAGAGAACTTTCTTTTTTAGCTATGAAATCTTTTCTTAACTCCGAATTGATAGGATATTGAGCATTTATGTCTGAATAGTAGTCGCGAAGTGTCGTTCCAGATTAAAAATTTTTTTGGTAACAGAAGCACAAAATCCGCAGATTAAGCAGACTGGTTTACCACTACGGCTAGGCATAATCATACATTTCTCCGCCCAATCTTTGTTGAATTCACAACAAGCAAAGTATTCACATTTTCGCTTTTTACCTTGTTTGATTTTTGATTTTCCACACTAATATTTATAGACTTTAACGGTAAATTTGTAATTGAAAAAATCTAATTTCAAAATAATACTACCGACTCTGCTAAACAGTTTAACAGACGACAACATGGCGCCTTGCGCACTCTGATTGGTTGACAAGGCTGGGATATGGGAACTTCATAACGTTCATGGCGCCTTGCG
>JACEFZ010021997.1:0-16255 GCA_014155875.1 Cepaea nemoralis | reverse complement strand
CGAAAAAAGACGGTAAAGCTTTTTTGATGGGTATACGAATTATGAATTCATACACTATTTTAACTTTGTGTTATACATTCTAATGCCGCGTCATTTCTTATCGGAACCAGAACAATTTTTTGCGTCATATCCTGTAATTCACACCCACGTCATTTTCTTGGTGTGGTCCGAAGTAAAGTCGATGGTTTCCAAACAGCACATCCTGGGTAGCTGTGATCGAGTAGTTAGGGTGTCCGTCTCAGACCCATAAGGTACAGGGATCGTTCCTAGCATATAGCTGACAATTTTCCCAGCATATAGCAGACAACCTTCCCAGAATATAGATGGCAACTTTCCCATTATATAGATGGCAAATTTCCCATCCTGTAGCTGTCAACTTTCCCATCATATTGCTGGCAATTTTCCCATTATATAGATGGCAACTTTCCCATTATATAGATGGCAACTTTCCCATTATATAGATGGCAACTTTCCCATCATATAGATGGCAACTTTCCCATTATATAGATGGCAATTTTCACATTATATAGATGGCAACTTTCCCATTATATAGATGGCAACTTTCCCATTATATAGATGGAACCTTTCCCATCATATTGCTGGCAACTTTCCCATTATATAGATGGCAAATTTCCCATCCTATAGCTGTCAACTTTCCCATCTTATAGCTGGCAATTTTCCCATTATATAGATGGCAACTTTCCCATTATATAGATGGCAACTTTCCCATTATATAGATGGCAACTTTCCCATCATGTTGCTGGCAACTTTCCCATCATATTGCTGGCAACTTTCCCATTATATAGATGGCAACTTTCCCATTATATAGATGGCAACTTTCCAATTATATAGATGGCAACTTTCCCATCATATAGATGGCAACTTTCCCATTATATAGATGGCAACTTTCCCATTATATAGATGGCAACTTTCCCATTATATAGCTGGCAACTTTCCCATCATATAGATGACAACTTTCCCATCATATAGATGGCAACTTTCCCATCATATAGCTGTCAACTTTCCCATCTTATAGCTGGCAACTTTCCCATCATATAGCTGGCAACTTTCCCATCATATAGCTGTCAACTTTCCCATCATATAGCTGTCAACTTTCCCATCATATAGCTGGCAACTTTCCCATCATATTGCTGGCAACTTTCCCATCATATTGCTGGCAACTTTCCCATTATATAGATGGCAACTTTCCCATCCTATAGCTGTCAACTTTCCCATCATATTGCTGGCAATTTTCCCATTATATAGATGGCAACTTTCCCATTATATAGATGGCAACTTTCCCATCTTATAGCTGTCAACATCCCCATCATATTGCTGGCAACTTTCCCAAGAACCGTTGGTATCTAATGATATTACACTCACGCCTGATCTCTTAGCTAGTGGGATATAATACCGAGTTTTCTAGGATAAGGGTGAAACACAGGAGGCGCCGTGTCCAAGCTGTACAAATTGGAAATAATACGGCAGTTTGAAATCGCAAAAAGAGAAGGCAGAAAGGCTGTTTCAATCGCAAAATTGTTTAAGGAACAGAAAAAAATACACGGAAACTGGTCTAGGATAATGCTCAGGCATTCGGACAGTTAGAGCATGGCTTTGCTGATCTGGCAGCTTCTGCAGCTTTTCTTTCAGATATAATGGTGTTACCTTTCCTTTGGAGTAAGCTAGGATGGCCGAGATAGGGATTGTGCTGCGTGGGCAAGACATTTCAGCTCAGGCTTTGTGCAATGGAGAGGTTATTATGTCTTTCTTAAGCACCATAACTATCGACTGTCACCACGTGTGCGAGTAATACTTGTCAGATATGTTCAATCTCATGTTATATTTTCCCCAACTATTTCTGTTTGTTGACTTGTTTAAAAATGTTCCCGTCCATTGTTATATTGTTATGATCTGTTTAAGTCCCCGCTAATCACTGGTATCATGAAGGCTAATAGACTACAATGGCTGGGGCATATAGAAAGAATGGAAGATAATAGGGAAACAATACTCGCTTACACTCAGGAAATAAATGACCGTAGACCCCGAGGTAGACCAAGAAGACGGCGGAGAGATAATATACATACAGACCTACAAGCACTTGGAATCAGCGACTGGCAAGAGAAGGTCCACCAGAGAGACGAATGGTAACGGCTTTTATCTGCAGCAAAGAACCTCAATGGCTGGGAATGCTGAAGAAGAAGAAGAAGAAGAAGAAGAAGAAGAAGAAGAAGAAGAAGAAGAAGAAGAAGAAGAAGAAGAGAGATTGTTATATCACATCTTAGCGTTATTTTTGTTCGCGATATTACAATTGTTTCTGTTTTCTTGATGTGCTAGGACAATACGCTTATGTGGACAAATAATAGACACGTAAGTTAAAGAAAACATAACGGCACATGTTGAAATCTATCACAGCTGGACACCAAACAATAAATAACATAGACTACAGTAAAATATCCTATCGGAGAGACTAGTTAAAAAGGACGTTTTTCACGGCTTAAAGCGCATCGAGCGTACAGTGCCAGGTAATTATTGTAATAAACGAATCGGCAATCAATCAATATAACAACAGACCTACAAGCACTTGGAATCAGTGACTGGCAAGAGAAGGTCAACCAGAGAGACGAATGGAGACGGCTTGTATCTGCAGCAAAGAACCTCAATGGCTCGGAATGCTGAAGAAGAAGAAGAAGAATCGGCACTCAGTAGTGATTAGGTCAGTGTCACATCGGTCGCCTTTACTGTCCATGACATTCTTGGTGCCATTTTAGACTTGGTCAACATGGGAGCCCAGGTCGATTAACAGTCGCTTAACGGTCGATTAACAGTCGTGATTAACAGTCGATTAAGAGTCGATTAACAGTCTCTGGGCAGTCCTTTAACAGTCGCTTAACAGTCGCTTAACAGACGACAGGGTCGACTTCCTTGCATTAGGTTGTATCCCATATTGCTTGGTCTCTTTCTGCAGCTCGGAAAGCGTCACACAAAGCACGAACTCCGTAGCTCCAGCGACGACCTCCACGAGTCTTCGAAATAATGCTCTCGTGAACCGAAGGACGCGGCCCGGAATCGAACCCACAACCTTCGGAGCCCGAGAGAGACGGCTTGACCACTTCGCCACGGAGACTCCCTGAAAGCCCAGGGCAATTTAGTTAAGTCCGAATTCGCTCGCTGCGAATCGAATCCATGACCTCCTGGTCGGAAGACACTCAAAGGATCATAATTATCAGTTTCCCCCACACCTGGCATTCAATGAAGAAAGAGCAAAACTTTGTCCCATTTCGAAGAATTATAGATTAAATGGAAGTTAGGAAAAGAAAGCTTGTACGTTACCTAGAACCAGTTTTGACACATAGCTGTGCATCATGGACAATCAGTAAACAAGCACAAACATCCCCATGGACCTTCATATACATAGAAGGGCAGAATATTAGACGGCCTGCGTGCCCAATTCTTAACCCTTTTAAAATAAAGTTCGTTCGTTCGTTCTTTCGTTCGTTTGTTCGTTCGTTCGTTCGTTCGTTCGTTCTATGTGGTTATACAGATGTCGGCGCTGTGAAGGGGTTACGGTCGCAGTTCGTACTCCCGCACACCGCGTTCATAACACAGTTACGGGTGATTAGGCAGCAGACCGATTTACGTTGAGTTTCATACAATGATATGAGTGCCGGTCGTTCAGAAAGCAGTGGCAAACTACTCAACGTAAACTTGTCAAGAAATCACAAATAACAACAAAAAAATGCTGGGATTGACTGCGACGTCCTGTAAACGATATGCAACTAAGTTTTACAGAAGAATTCTGAATATTCCTTGAGCAGCCAAGGGTAATCTAAACATTCTGAAAGGAGCTAGGCCCCAAATACAATTTAGAAACGTCAGAAAAAGGCTATTATTATGTATTATGTTTTGTTATAGCAATTATGAGAAGAGAAAATCTACAACATATTGTAACATCAGGACTGATTCGTGGAAAGAGAAATTGTGGAAAGCAAAGACTGAACATTCTTGACAGTCTTATCACGGCACGGAAGGGTGTCAGAACACTCAATGGGTCATGCCGTTGAGATCACCAGATGTAGAGAAGCATGGTCGTCCACGCCAGTAGGCAATGCACTTGATGATGATTGTAGTTTTAAGACATCTCAACGACTCTGAAGGGTTATATTTTAATCCTCTTTTCTCAGCACACACACAAATAAAAAAGTTACTTGAATATACTTTTTGTTACAGGACGTCGCAGCCAACTCCATTATTTTTTTTTTTTACTGTGTATCATGAAGGCTAATAGACTACAATGGCTGGGGCATATAGAAAGAATGGAAGATAATAGGGAAACAAAACTCGCTTACACTCAGGAAATAAATGACCGTAGACCCCGAGGTAGACCAAGAAGACGGTGGAGAGATAATACATGTACAGACCTACAAGCACTTGGAATCAACGACTGGCAAGAGAAGGTCAACCAGAGAGACGAATGGAGACGGATTGTATCTGCAGCAAAGAACCTCAATGGCTCGGAATTCTGAAGAAGAAGAAGAAGAAGAAGAAGTAATTTCTTAGCAAGTTTACATTCAGTAGTGTGTGTGTGTGTGTGTGTGTGTGTGTGTGTGTGTGTGTGTGTGTGTGTGTGTGTATGTATGTTTTTTTTTAAAAGGGCTGGCGGTTCCCCAGGGACTAGAGTCCCCCTATCAGGACCCAAGTCCCTGTGTGTAATTCAGATCATCGCCTCTACATGTGGCCATGGCAAGATCAAGGACAGATACTACACTTTGATCTTACCCAAAAGGTTCAGTACGAGGGTAAGTTGATAAGTAAGTCACAAATGGTTGTAGAAAAATAACTAAATACGATAACAACTTGAAACCAGTTTATTTATTTTTTTTTTACATACATTGTCCCTTTATTTCTCAACATAATTTCCACCAACATTGATGCACTTATCCCATAGTTTTATCAGTTCTCCCAAACCGGCTGCAAAGAACTGCGTGCTCTGTCTTCATCTACCTGCCATCCCACAGAACTGTGTGACTTACTTATTGACTAGCACTCGTAACGTTTTCTACCCAATTATGCACTGCTTTGCTTGAAATCGCTAGAGGCTAAGTCCACTGAAAACCTACATTGGCGAGAGACATTTCGCGAATGACGCCGAAGTTGAATGTTAAGTGAAACCGTGGTTTAGAAAACACATGTTAGGAGGATGGATGATGGTAGAATACCAAAGGACATCTTTTTTGGTGAATTACAGACGGGTAGGAAATCTCAGCGTCGGCCTCTACTAAGATACAAAGATGTGTGTAAGCGGGACATGATTGATACAGGCATTGATAATGCACATTGGGAGCAAGTCGCCGCTGAACGTGTTGCATGGAGGGCAACTATCAGAAATGGAATAAAGACAAAGGAGAAAATGATTGCAGATAAAGCACACACAGAGCGTGAGAGACGTAAGATGGTACAAAATGGTGGAAATGACCATGTTTTCACATGCATCTACTGTGGGCACACATTTGCAGCAAGAATTGGCCTTACCAGCCACACTCGCCACCGCCATGGCTCGTAGTTATTAAGCCTTTTTCAAGCACAATGTAACAAACTATCGTCTGTCAAGACGGAAAGGTACCAATGGTTTAGAAAACAGAGCACGTAGTTCTATGCTGCCGGTTTGGGAGTACTGATAAAACGATGGGATAAGTGCATCAATGTTGGTGGAAATTATGGTGAGAAATAAAGGGACAATGTATGTATAAAAATAAACTGGTTTCGAGTTGTTATCATATTTAATTATTTTTCTACAGCCATTTGTGACTTACTTATTAACTAACCCACGTAGTTTCAAAACAATCGGCTCCCTAATACCATTGTATGAAAACCAACGCATGGCGGTCTGCTTTCAAATCGGCCGCAGCTGTATTTCCAACGCAGTATGCGGGATTGCGAAATGCGTCCGCAACACCTTTGCCACATAACTCTGAAACATACAATTTCAAAACCACTGGTTAAATGTACCACACCCCACCCCTGTCGCCACAAATACAATCTCGCCAGCATTTATTGCTTTCTACGTCCATTGAATAAGCAATACATGATAGAAACTTCAAAGTGTTCTCCCCTATTTTTTCCCCTACTGAATTCAACCTACGCTGGTAATTTCCCCCTTTCTAGCATTCCATCGGGAATTAGAATTCAGTCTTCTAAGTATATGCTTGGTTCTTGTTGTTAACTTTAAGTGTGTTAATATTTCTCGTCGTGCGTGATTGCTTTCTGGAGGATTGGTTAATAGCACCAGGAAACTCCCCATAAACAGCTATTCCTTTCATGATTTGTATAAGTTTTTCAGTTCGTTTTAGGACACGACACATAGAGTTAGATGGAGAGAGGTATATTCTTTTATATACCGTAAGCTATGTTTAGAAGTCTGCAGGGCTTAATACACTTGCGCTTAAACTTCCCGTGAGCTGACGGTGGGGTCAGGGGTTAAGTCCTTACATGAGTAAGTTGGACTTCACCGTTGTTTTTCTGCAAGAAAGCAATATCAGAATGTTTTTTTTTAAGTTGCGTACCCCTTACAGGACGTTGCAGTAAACACCAATATTTTTCAGCTACTGTTGATGCACTTGGCAAGATTACGCCCAGTAGTTTGCCATTGCTTTCTGACCGACCGGCTCACATACCCCCGTAAGTAACCAACGCCACGCGATCCGCTACCAAATCTCGCGCAGCTGTGTTCCCCACGTGGATATACGGGAGTACGGAGAAAGTCGTTAAAGCACTTCGCCAGGGAGACCAGCAATATCAAACTACTGAAAGTAAAATTGAGAAGAAAATCAACAGAAGGCTGGGTTGATAGCAACTCCCTGAAACGGAAACATTATGTAAAGGTGTATTTGGGCATATGGTGGTGGACTCACATTTTGTAGACACTGCTTGGTGGGTGAGTTGGTCAATGTCTCGCGGAACGTCTTTACTTCTCACGACATTTTCAAGTATCAGTTTGGTTCTTCCCTTCAATTCTATCTTGGAGCCCAGGGCGGATTGAACCCAAAACCACCTGGGCGACAGGCAAATGTCTAGCCATTAACGTTACCGCGGGTCTTACATGCGTGGTGTGTGCTCAATTACGTAGATCAGGGTCAAATGGAAACTTAACACAGGCAGTTTTATGGCAAGTCAATTCAGCAGCAGCAGCAGCAGAAGAAGAAGAAGAAGAAGAAGAAGAAGAAGAAGAAGAAGAAGAAGAAGAAGAAGAAGAAGAAGAAGAAGAAGAAGAAGAAGAAGA
The DNA here is from genome assembly GCA_014155875.1 of Cepaea nemoralis. Lineage (NCBI taxonomy): Eukaryota > Metazoa > Mollusca > Gastropoda > Stylommatophora > Helicidae > Cepaea > Cepaea nemoralis. The sequence continues at coordinate 8,979 of JACEFZ010021997.1, read as the reverse complement.
AGAAGAAGAAGAAGAAGAAGAAGAAGAAGAAGAAGAAGAAGAAGAAGAAGAAGAAGAAGAAGAAGAAGAAGAAGAAGAAGAAGAAGAAGAAGAGAAGAAAAAAAGAAGAAAAAGAAGAAATGGATGAAGGAAGGCAGGCAGGCAGGAAGGCAGGCAGGCAGGCAGGAAAGCAGGCAAGCAAGCAGGCAGGCAGGCAGGCAGGCAGGCAGGCAGGCAGGCAGGCAGGAAGGAAGGAAAGAAGGAAGGAAGGAAGGAAAGAAGGAAGGAAGGAAGGAAGGAAGGAAAAAGAAGCGCGGAATAAAAGAAGAAAATAACCTGAATGCCCGCAGCAGACATAAGATGTGATGATGAAGTACACTGTATCTGCTTCACAAATAGATGTATATATAACAGAAAGTGTTTTAAGATTTCCACACGAGGCTACTACATCTGCAAGCTGTCAACTATTTATCACCTGTCCTGCACACAGCCACTCCGCCTGGTGAAACATAGCTTAAGAACTATGTCAACAGCTAGATCAACTCCTGTGTTGCCTGTCATGTCTTCCAGAGGTCGGCTAACCAGGACAACGAGGTCACGACTTCTTTAAGGTAAAGGCCGTCCCAATTATAAATTTCAATGTTGCATGGTCTTTGCAGGGCGTTGGGATAAACCCCCAATACCAAGTTGATTTATTAGGAAATTTTATGTTAAGTAGCTTGCCATTGTTTTTTAATGCGAGAATTTAACATCTAAGTTATAGGCTTAAAATTGAAAGGCAGTTAATCAACTCTCTGGGATGCATCCATCCAGCGGGAGTCAATATTGTTGTAGATGCAAGTGTAAAATTCTTCTGACTTCTCTCTACATATTAATATCCGACTGTTTGCACACCTTTGGCTACACATTTCTTATTTGGCACTTTTAACAGCTGAATTGGACTCAACATTTGTAGAAAAAGAGCACATTTCAAAACCCAACTGAACTCACCTTTGGTGCCTTCTTGACAAAGAAGTTGTGTTTTAATATTATTTTATAATTTCATGATTTTCTTTGTATCTGTATTGTCCCGTTCCTGATGAAGATTTATATAATCGAAACGTCGTTTGTCATATACTAGAATACTTATTTTTATTTTATTATTTTATTATTATATATTTTATTTTGGATTGTCTATATTTTGGTGTGATTTCCACTCTGTGATTTATGTTCACCTGTATGGAGTCCGATGTAAGGTATGCACACCGTGTCCGTGTTTAGTATGTCTCATCTTTTGGCGGGAGCTGCACATACCTAACCGTCTGTGTAGTCTAAGAACGATGCCCATTCTGTTTAAATGGTGTATGTTCTTTGCAGGACATTGCCATCAACGTCAGGCTAATCCTCTACTCATTTTTACGCATAGTAGTTTACCATTCAACTGTCAGGTCTTAGTCAGATATGACTGAGCTATCGCATGACAGTAGACGGTACCACCTGCTTTCTGTCAGCACCGAATGTTGGGCGGCGCTCACCAAACCTGACACCCCACATTGTGCCAACGGCTTCGGTTGGAAGATCGCAATTGGGAGAGTACAAGCCTTATCCAAATGCGATGAAATGCAACCTAAAGACTGAATGTCATGGCAGGGCAGACCAGGCCCTAAGCCATGGTCGGCAACTGGTCTAGGACCGAGGTTCCGACAGGAGGACAGTTAGAGCATTGCTTTGCTGATCCGGCAGCTTCTGCAGCTTGTCTTGTTCCAGATGTATTGGTGTTACCTTTCTTCTGGAGTAAACTAGGCAGGTCAAGAGAGGGATCGTGATATACGTGCAACACATGGTCTCTATAATTCAGCCCAGGCATGGTGCTATGGGAAGCACAATGTAGAAAACTACCGTCTGTTCAGACGACAAGGTGTCAGTACAATTTGGAAATCCCACCCACAAAACCAATATGTGTAGCATGTGTGGTTCTGATATTAGTTGTTTGTCCGTTACAAGACATCGCAGTCAACCGCAGTATTTTTTTCTTTCCTTTTGTAATTTTCTGAGCAATTTTACTTTCAGTAGCTTGCCATTGATTTCTGAACGACCGACACTCGTATCATTGTTAAACATCAACACACGGAGATCTACTTCCCAATCGCCTGCGGCTTAATTTGAACGCGGTATATTGGATTACGAATCTCGTTCACTGCCCGTTCGCCACAGACATCGGCGACTTTAATGTATATAAACTTAAATCTTCGCCAGTGCTAGGGGTTCGTGCACTTTACTGAGATACCTATGCGTGACATATGAATGAAGATTGGGATAGTAATAAAAATATCTGTGTAGTGAAAGTGATGCTTTACCACACACACAAACACACACACACACACACACGCGCACACACACACACACACACACACGCACACACACACAAACACACACACGCACACACACGCACACACCACATGCACGCACACGCACACACACACGCGCACACACACACGCGCGCACACGCACCACACTCGCACGCACACACACACACACACACACCCGTCGGCACGCACGCACACATACACACCCGTCGGCACGCACACACACACACACGCACGCACACACACACACACACGTCGGCACGCACACACACACACACACGTCGGCACGCACACACACACACACACACACACACACACACACACACACACCATGCCTGTTACCTACAACTTATTGCTTAGCCGCAGGTGTATGAAGTGCCTTTCATTCATTCACATTTGTGTAGCATAGACAGCCTAAGTTTGCGTTCCACGATCAAGTATGTTGCCTTGGTTGAGTCGTATCCGTATGTAAAAACGATATTGCCCCATGCAACCACAATGAAAAGATTAAGTGTAGCAACGTTTCAAGAATGCCCTATTCTCATCTCTACTTCCATCGTCGGATCGTGGCAATCAATAGGCGTGGCACCACCAGAAGCTGTCATATGCAGCATGCAGGATTCGGCGAACTGTTTCCAATTTTTTGTCAATTTGTTTTTCATCTCATGTTTCATGTCAAACCTGAAGCGGAGTGCATGAACATTCTCAAAATGTTCCTGTATGTAATGGTTTTATTATTGCTCGGCCATTTGGCGAAGATCAAAGTGTACATTTATCTACACTTGATCAGGATGAGGTGTAGAGGCGTTCATCCAAACTGCAAACTCGAATAACCAAATCACTGTCCACTAACACTGACAGACGGGCTTTGGTGGACTACAATGGGCCGAAAGATACATCATCATCATCAAGTACCGTGCCGACTGGCGTAGGCGTTCATGACTCTGCACAGATCTCCGTCTTTGGTATTCTGGATCAACTCTGCCGTTGATATTCTTCCATGCCACCGTCGCAATCCATCCAGCATCATTTCTCGTGGTCTGTCTCTGCCTCTCTTCCCCTCGATCTTTCCAGTTGTCACGATGTTCTCCAGCGCCTCTCTTCTCATCACGTGACTAAATAAAGCTGTTTGTCTCTTTCTTATTGTTGTAGATAATGTTCTAGTTTCGCCAGCCTCTTTAAGGCATTCGTCGTTAGTTACTTTAGCAGTCCAAGGAATTCGCAACATTCGTCTAAGGAACCACATCTCTGTTGCTTCCAATCTCTTCCTAATGTGTTCATTTATATTCCAAGATTCACAGCCTTACAGAAAAACAGGTTCTATATGGCTCTTTAGCACTCTCTTTCTTACATTCAATGATAGCGACTTATTGCATAAGATATTCTTCATAGGTACATAGTAGGACTAAAAGGCCTTAATAACTAAAACACAAAAAATGTTTTCATTAATACTGTATTTGTTTTTCACTTCAACATAGCGCGTGTACTTCTCACCCAGAAAGGCCTTGATCTCAACCTTTGTGTTGACATTTAGAGACCACCACGTTAATAGGGAAGTGAGTATCCACGGCCTGCATCTTGTACAGAAATCCACAGTGACTCCTTTAATCATGTTCTCGACATGAGACCACAGTGTTGACTGCAGCCAACTCTGTTTCCCAAACCACTTCTCCAACTTCAGCTGTGCTTGGTCGGCATCACATGTCATCTCATCGTGTTCCTCTTGTAACTTTCGATGTCTAGTCGGAGAATAAAAAGCGGGAGAGTGCCCGTTTATGGGTTTCATATATATCTAGATTACCAAGGACTGTGTTATTCCCTCTGTCCATCACTTACATTGTTTGCCCCCTTTTCTGTTCTCATTTGGTCTGTACCTTTTTGCTTGTTGTGGTATACTGTCTGTTGGTATCCTAGTTATATTGCCGTGCCATTTCTCTTGTTATTTATTTTTACTGAAATCTAGCACTGATGTTATTCCCACTGTAGTCCTGATTAATAATTTCTGAGCTACCATAAACAATTCTCGTATTCATGTTTGACTCGAGTACTCTTGGTGTTTCGCTATGATCTTGAGGAATAAATACGTGTTTTGTGTATGTTTTCTAGCATCAACGCGCTCAAATAAGGATGACAGGTCCAGAAAACAGGTTGAGAATTCATTTTTTCACGTACTATTGCTCACGAATTATGGAGCAAGTTGAAAGACAAGCATGATTATATGCAGAAAATTGAAAGACAAGCATGATTATATGCAGAAAATTGAAAGACAAGCATGATTATATTGCAGAAAATTGAAAGACAAGCATGATTATATGCAGAAAATTGAAAGACAAGCATGATTATATGCAGAAAATTGAAAGACAAGCATGATTATATGCAGAAAATTGAAAGACAAGCATGATTATATGCAGAAAATTGAAAGACACGCATGATTATATGCAGAAAATTGAAAGACAAGCATGATTATATGCAGAAAATTGAAAGGCAAGCATGATTATATGCAGAAAATTGAAAGACAAGCATGATTATATGCAGAAAATTGAAAGACACGCATGATTATATGCAGAAAATTGAAAGACAAGCATGATTATAGGCAGAAAATTGAAAGGCAAGCATGATTATATGCAGAAAATTGAAAGACAAGCATGTGCAAGACATATCAGTGCTCACGTTGAGAGGATATCGAACAAGCAAACAACAACAACAACAACAACAACAACAACAACAACAACAACAACAACAGCAGCAGCAGCAGTAGCAACAACAACAACAACAACAGCTAAGGTACAAAGCAGTCAGGAGATATTTAGCCCCACGACACTTCACTTCAAAAGTGGAAGATGACGATTTTACCTATCTATTGTTTTATTGGTCTTCTCTTGCTCTACATTGAGATCTCTGATTGTATGCTCTGTCGTTAGTTGATCTGATTTCATTCTCACAACGTAACCAAACTACTTCATTTTACATACGGATGAATTCGATGCACGACGTTATGCATGACATATTTCACATGTCGCTCCACATACTGCCTCTAAAAATAAAAGATACTAAACACCCCAAATCGCCCACATTTCTACAAAACATCCACCACCCCATATCCATTATCTTATCAATCGCACCACACCTGCTGACTAAACGACACGACTGCTAGTAAAAGTAAACAAATCCCTACTATCCACACAGATTCAAGGATAAAGAAGACAAACGACGCTTATTCCAACTTGACAAGCAAAAATAGCTCCTGGTGACAAGCAATGATAGATGTAGCCACGCCAGAATTCATTATCTATTCTTGACAGTTTTCCTTGGTTGATGAATGCAATTCCATTGGTGCATTTGTACAACAACAAGCAACCATTATTATTATTATTATTATTATTATTATTATTATTATTATTATTATTATTATTGTGGAGGTCAGCATGGCCGAATCAAAAAGTGCTCGTTCTGAAACTTCTGGTGTCGTGATATAGAGCTATACTCTCCAACCCGGTCAGTTGGATTAAATAGACTTCTTGTCGTTGACATGGGGACGTAATTAGCAAGGACCTCAGAAGTCAGAGGATACTGACCTTGCTATAGTGCGAGGAATGCAACCTAAACACTAACTGTCATACGGGGCAAACCAGACCCTAGGCCATGGACAGCACCTTGTTTAGGATGGAAACTCCGACAGGGGGACAGTAAGAGGCTTTGCTTATCCGGCAGCTTCTCCACTCTGTCTTGTTCCATACGTTTTCGTGTTACCTTTCCTCTTGGGTAAACTACGCAGGTCAAGAGAAGGATCACGCAGCACGGGCAAGATATGGTCTCTAAACTCAGCCCAGGCTTTGTGCTATGGAGAGGTATAGCTCCATTTTACCAACTGTAGTCAGCCAAGACGGTAGAGAGCAAGTCATGCCATTGAATGCAACGTAGATAACCGTCAGTGTGTTATCTGGACATGAGCAAAGCATAATAACAATACAGTATAGCATAATATATTAAAAGATAACTAAGGAGGGTTGGTAGGAAACTGGCTACTTCATCCATTAGAACAATTGCAGTTGTAAAAAAAAAATCCAGTGAATCATGAATAAATCTACGAAGTGTAGTTCGAGTGGTTGGTGGGCTAGACTCCATTGGAAGACGAGGACAGAAGAAGTAAAACATAGATAATCCATTTAAGAATAAGAGAAGATAACAATTGCTAAGTCTGGATATTGGTTAGCGCGCTGAATTTTTAAACAGAGTCAGAGTTCAATACACGCAAGTGGCATTGTTCTTTCGGTACGAGTTGAGCCAAGGTTGAAAAACAAAATGGGACGAACAAATGTTCACGTATTTCTGCGGATTGCCTGGGACGCACAAATGTTCACGTATTTCTGCAGATTGCCTGGGACGCACAAATGTTCTCGTATGTATGCGGATTGCCTGGGACGCACAAATGTTCACGTATTTCTGCAGATTGCCTGGGACGCACAAATGTTCACGTATGTATGCGGATTGCCTGGGACACACAAATGTTCATGTATGTATGCGGATTGCCTGGGACACACAAATGTTCTCGTATGTATGCGGATTGCCTGGGACGCACAAATGTTCACGTATGTATGCGGATTGCCTGGGACACACAAATGTTCTCGTATGTATGCGGATTGCCTGGGACACACAAATGTTCATGTATGTATGCGGATTGCCTGGGACACACAAATGTTCTCGTATGTATGCGGATTGCCTGGGACACACAAATGTTCATGTATGTATGCGGATTGCCTGGGACACACAAATGTTCTCGTATGTATGCGGATTGCCTGGGACGCACAAATGTTCACGTATGTATGCGGATTGCCTGGGACGCACAAATGTTCACGTATTTCTGCAGATTGCCTGGGACGCACAAATGTTCACGTATTTCTGCGGATTGCCTGGGAAGGGCATGCTCTATAGCGAAGGGTACACTATAGCGTTAGGAACACAGCTGTGGGCGATATGGTAGAAGACCGCCTAGCCTTGGTGTTTATAAAATGGAATAAATGCCGGTCGTTCAGAAAACAATGGCACACTGCTAAAAACTGTCAACTACTGCCTACTATAGTAACTTGTAGTGTAGGCCACTGAAGGTAAACTTGCCAAGAAGTAGCAAACAGCCAAATATGACTCTACGTGCTGTAAAGGATATGCACCGAACTAACCTGGGAAGGATACTAAGATCGAGGAAACTGGCCAGTTCACAACATTATGACGGTGGCTAGAATCAGTGAAAGCCTAACGTATCAAAACTACTTATCATCATCATGTGCCATGCCTATAGGCGTGGGGAATATTGGCTTGCCATTTCACATGATCACAAGAATACTGGATCAGGTCTGTTTAGCTATTTTTTTTCGATTATGTGGCTAAGTCATACATATTCTGTCATCTATTTGTCTGCTCTAGGCTTTGTTTTCATCATAATTGCTAGTTGTCACTGAGTTTTCAAGTTTATATCATTAAATGCCAATAAATCGTCTGAAGTCTACATCTTTAACGTTTTCATTCGTTTCTTGGATGAATGTGTCGTCAGTTTTTCTGCCTCTTCATGGTTTTTTTTGCAGTTTCATCGGAAACCATGTTTCCACGCCCATTAGATGTGTCTCAGTTTGTCAGCTGCTGTTTAAAACAAGCAAATTTGGTTTGGTTATATACAAGAGGCTCTACTCCACACACGGATATATTCTACAGTACTTGAGCCTGTTTCCAAAGAGAGTACCCACTAGGAGAATGTTTGACAAGATTGACAAGTAGTAGCAGTAGTAGCAGCATTACTAGAAGAGGTGATAATAGAAGTAGTTGTACTAGTAGTAGTAATAATATAAGTAGTTGCTGTTGTTCTTGTAGTAGTACTAGTAGTAGTAGTATTACTACTACTACTACTACTACTACTACTACTACTACTACTACTACTACTACTACTACTACTACTACTACTAAGATGTGTATAAGAGACAGGTAGTAGTAGTAGTAGTAGTAGTAGTAGTAGTAGTAGTAGTAGTAGTAGTAGTAGTAGTAGTTGAGATAGTGAAGGTAGTAGTAGTAGTGGTAGTAGTAGTAGTAGTAGTAGTAGTAGTAGTAGTAGTAGTAGTTGAGGTAGTGAAGATAGTAGTAGTAGTAGTAGTAGTAGTAGTAGTAGTAGTAGTAGTAGTAGTAGTAGTAGTAGTAGTAGTAGTAGTAGTAGTAGTAGTAGTAGTAGTAGTTGAGGTAGTGAAGGTAGTAGTAGTAGTAGTAGTAGTAGTAGTAGTAGTAGTAGTAGTAGTAGTAGTAGTAGTAGTAGTAGTTGAGGTAGTGAAGGTAGTAGTAGTAGTGGTAGTGGTAGTAGCAGTAGTAGTAGTAGTAGTAGTAGTAGTAGTAGTAGTAGTAGTAGTAGTAGTAGTAGTAGTTGAGGTAGTGAAGATAGTAGTAGTAGTAGTAGTAGTAGTAGTAGTAGTAGTAGTAGTAGTAGTAGTAGTAGTTGAGGTAGTGAAGGTAGTAGTAGTAGTAGTAGTAGTAGTAGTAGTAGTAGTAGTAGTAGTAGTAGCAGTAGTAGTAGTAGTAGTAGTAGTAGTAGTAGTAGTAGTAGTTGGGGTAGTGAAGGTAGTAGTAGTAGTAGTAGTAGTAGTAGTAGTAGTAGTAGTAGTAGAGAGAGTAGTTTTTA
>JACEFZ010021996.1:0-33159 GCA_014155875.1 Cepaea nemoralis | reverse complement strand
TTAACAATGGCAAATTTGATCAGGTTGATGGCAATCTGGCGGAAGGCTGGCTGGACTCCCTCTTAATATTTTGAAAGGTACAGCTGACTGTCTGGTTCTGTCCGATCTTACAATAAAGTTTACGATGCTATATTTGCTTGGTCTGTTTGACTAGGGCTTGACGCGATATCAACCCCTGATGCCTGGTTTCTTCTTTCTTCTCTGCGTTCATCCGGAGTGTTTTTCAGATGTGATTGCCGTGTGTCTCGTTAGGCACCATGCACCCCATGCCGGTCTCCCTGGTCGAGAGGTTAGCAGCTTTCTCCGTAACTTCGAATACTCTCGTGGTTGACGTGAGCACACGAGAACTGGAAGTGGTTCGAGTTGCGCCAGTGACTTATGAGAGTATGGAGCCGGTCGCTCAGAAAGCAATGGCAAAGTACTGAGCGTAATCTTGCCAAGAAATCAACAATCTGTTGAAAGATGCTGATGTTGACAGCGATGTCCTATAAAGGATATGCAAAACATTTTTTAAATGCTATCCCATGGTAATTTATGCTTGTCAGATCCCATTCCATACCATGATAATTTATGCCTATCAGATCCCATCCCATGGTAATTTATGCCTGTCAGATCCCATCCCATTCCATCGGATTCCCATTATAATATTAATATGGAATACAGTTCAAATAAAGTTATGAAATATATGAAAGTTTAGGTTTAGTGTCTACTAAATAGAACTGTATGTACACAGAGACATGTAAAACGACAGAATTTATTAATTTTAATATTCAAGGGTATTTTATTTTTACAAAGTTTAATCTAAATATGACAATTCAGTGTCATTCTGACACTATCATTCTGTTTCTGATTCACTCTGCTCTATCAGCACAATATTAATTTCCTGATGATCGACTGTTTTTAATAATTCATTAATCCTGGTAATCCCTGAACCATTTCCACGATTTTCAGCTTACATGCAAATCTGGTATACACAAAGTTTATAACGAGAGCTGGTAACATCCAAAATGTAATCTTATATAATAAAAGGCTATGCGTATTTATTTATTTATTTATTCAATGTCCCATCACATGATAAAGAATAGATACAAATATATAAAGAAAAAAAATGAAGGATAAAAAGCTTTAAAAAGGTAACAAAATATTTTTTTTTTTAAATTAAGTGTATCTCTGACCTAGATCAAGTTGCTATGACATGGGTACTGTCCCATGGGAAATATAAATGCGTGCTGTACCATTCCACCCCATCCCATGGGACCTTTCCCATAGGAATAATATTCCCATGGCCAAGCCTGGGGACACGACAGCGTTGAAAATAGGCGGACAATGACTTGCTCGGACAATGACTTGCTCGGACAAAGACAAGCTTGGACAATGACGTGCTTGGACAATGACTTGCTTGGACTCAGACTTGCTCGGACAATGACTTGCTTGGGCAATGACTTGCTTTGACAATGACTTGCTTGGACATTAACCAGTCAGAGCCCAACTATACCACTCAAGCCTTGTTTGACACAAACAAATTATCAGCCCACCCGATTCAACGGGCAAGACGGCGTTTACCTGCAAAGCGTTGTGGAACGTAATGAGCACGGCAAGGCACGTAGAGCGCCCTGGTCATCCACTGCACCTGTATTCGTCTCCAATCGTCTCGACTTTTCTTGCCACTGGACTCAGATGGACTCAGGCGAGAGAGTGAGGTCGACGAATTGCGCAACTCTTCCTCACTTTAATCCAAGTCATCGCGCAAGTCATTCTTCATCCAACGTCACATATCACCTTCAAGCCCTGTGGCGATGGGCGAGCGGCAAAGCGGCAGGCGTGGGTACGCTGGCAGCCGTAGTCGCAGACCTGCACACAGGCGGCTCAGGCCATATGGTCGTCTTCTACTGACCGGAGCAGCAATGGGATTCGGCAGCCCCCTGAGCGACTGAGCAGCCCTCTATAGGAACACACTGCTCACCTCCATAGCATGAGGAAGGGGCTAGAAAAGGTGCCCTAAACATTGTCTGCTTCATCACTACCTAACCAGCTAGCCGCGGTTGGTGGGTACCCTAAACTGCGGTCGACATACAAAGAAAGATAAAACAAGCAAAGCTAAAAGAGTAAACCATATTCCTTTAACAATTGGAACTTGGAATGTACGCACCCTACTTGACAGAGACGGCGCGTCGGGTCCAGAGAGACGAACAGCACTGATTGGGAGAGAGCTCGGCAGGTACAACATCGACATTGCAGCCTTGAGCGAGACACGACTTGCAGAAGAAGGCCAAATCTGTGAAATTGGTGCCGGCTACACATTTTTCTGGAGTGGAAGGAAAAGCGAGGAAAGACGCCAATCCGGTGTGGGATTTGCCATTAAGTCGGCCCTGGTCGGCAAATTAGCTGGATTTCCAAAGGCTGTAAACGACCGGCTCATGACCATGAAGTTGCCTCTGCTGAATGGAAGGAAGCACGCAACCATTGTGAGTGTCTACGCACCAACTATGACCAACGAAGATGATGTCAAGAATAAGTTCTATGAGGACCTGCACAATGTATTAACATCTGTTCCCAAAGGAGACAAACTTATACTCCTTGGGGATTTCAATGCCAGAGTAGGCACGGACACCACCTCTTGGAGTGGCATTATTGGAAAGCATGGAGTCGGAAATTGTAACAGCAATGGACTCCGCCTCCTTCAGACTTGTGCCGAACATGATCTCCTGATTACGAACACAATTTTCCGTCTCCCCATGAGAAATAGGACATCGTGGATGCACCCTCGCTCGAAACACTGGCACCTCATTGACTATGTCATCGTCAGGAGGAGTGACAGACAAGACGTTCGAGTGACAAAATCCATGTGTGGTGCCGAATGTTGGACAGACCATCGTCTCATTGTCTCGAAAATGAACATCCACATCAGGCCACCACGGCGTCCTCAAGGGGCGAAAATGCAAACAAAGCTAAATGTCACCCGCCTAAACAGCAAGAAAATGCAGCAGTCGTTTGAAAATATGCTGGAAGACCGCCTCAAGCCCAATGCTGTAGCTAAACAGGATACAGAAACAGAATGGAGAGCCCTAAAGGACACGATTTACAACACTGCTATGGAAATCCTGGGTCCAGCCCCCCGAAAGCATAAAGACTGGTTTGATGAAAATTCCGAAGACATCAACCAATTGCTGGCCGAGAAACATCTTCTCCTCAAGGCACATTTGAATGACCCAAAGTCAACATCAAAAAAAGATGCTTTCAAGAACATTCAGAGAGTAGTGCAGCAGAAACTTCGGCACATGCGGGACTCCTGGCTGAGCAGCAAAGCTGATGAAATTCAGGGCTTTGCTGACAGCCACGACATGAAAAACTTCTACGACTCACTGAAAGCGGTCTATGGTCCTTCATCACCAGGCATAGTTCCCCTCCTCAGTGCAGACGGGGGAACATTGGTCACCGATAAGAAAGAAATCCTCCAACGCTGGGCAGAGCATTTCAGCAAAATCTTAAATGCAACTTCCTTCTTCGATGATGAAACCATCAATTGCCTTCCTCAAGTTCCCACCAATGAGACTCTTGATGACCTGCCAACCATAGTGGAAATAAACAAAGCCATCCAGCAACTCTCCAGCGGCAAGGCACCTGGTCCTGACTCCATCCCAGCAGAGATATACAAGGCAGGTGGGCCGGTCCTAACAGAGCAGCTTCACCAAGTCTTCACAAACATATGGATGAACGAGACCATGCCCCAAGATTTTAAGGACGCGTCAATAGTCCACCTTTACAAACGTAAAGGAAACAGCCAATCCTGTGACAACCACCGAGGCATCTCCTTGCTTTCAATTGCAGGGAAGATACTCGCCAGAATTCTTCTCAATCGCCTCACGGCCCATCTCGATCAAGGTCTTCTTCCTGAGAGTCAATGTGGCTTCAGAAAAGAACGTGGAACTGTTGACATGATTTTCGCTGCAAGGCAGCTGCAAGAGAAATGTCAGGAACAGAACTGCGAAATGTTCTCCACTTTCATTGACCTTACCAAGGCTTTTGATACAGTCAGCAGAGAAGGACTGTGGAAGATTATGGCAAAATATGGCTGTCCACGAAAGTTTGTCCAAATAGTGCGGCTATTTCATGACGGCATGCAGGCAAGAGTACAGGATAATGGTGAGCTGTCTGAACCCTTTCCTGTCACCAATGGAGTGAAGCAAGGATGTGTCCTGGCACCAACACTGTTCAGCCTCATGTTTTCAGCCATGTTGATGAATGCCTTCGAGAACGACGACATTGGAATAGACATCAACTACCGTATGGATGGAAAGTTATTCAATCTCAGAAGGCTGAAAGCTAAAACCAAAATTGACAGCGGCACCGTCAGAGAGCTCCTGTTTGCTGATGATTGCGCTCTATACGCCAACTCAGAGGCGGACATGCAACATAATGTTTCAGCTTTCTCACATGCCTGTGCCAACTTTGGGCTCAATATCAACTTGGAGAAGACTGTAGTTATGTACCAGCCAGCTCCAGGGAATAATCACACTGTGCCGAATATCAAAGTGAATGATCATAGACTAAGTGTTGTGGACAAATTTACCTATCTTGGCAGCACCCTGTCACAAGCTGCCACAATCGATGACGAAGTGAATGCAAGAATCTCCAAGGCCAGTGCAGCCTTTGGCAGACTGTACAAGAATGTATGGGACAGAACTGGAATAAGCCTGCAAACAAAGCTAAAAGTCTACAAAGCAGTTGTATTATCCACACTGCTATATGCTTGTGAAACCTGGACTGTTTATCAGCGACACGCTAGGAAATTAAACCACTTCCACACAGTCTGCCTAAGGAAGCTACTGAAGATTAAATGGCAAGACAAGATTCCAGACACTGAAGTCCTAGAAAGAGCATCCATGCCCAGTATCCACACTCTACTGATGAAGAATCAGATTCGCTGGGCTGGTCACTTGACTCGCATGCCAGATCACAGGCTCCCTAAACGAATTTTTTACAGCGAACTGCGTTGTGGTAAACGCTCCCAAGGTGGCCAGAGGAAACGTTTTAAAGACACTCTGAAAATTTCACTGAATGCTTTTGGAATTCATCATGACACCTGGGAGGCTGCAGCCAGAGACCGAAATTCGTGGCGTGCATCATTGCGCAAAGGTGCAGTCATATGTGAGGCAACCAGGACCGCAAGAGCTGTGAAGAAAAGGCAGGACAGAAAAACCACTGCAGGAAATCCTCCTCCAGAGACGTCAAGCATTCTTTGTCCACATTGTCAAAGAACATTTCGAGCCAAAATAGGCCTTATCAGCCATCTTAGAACCCACGGCTCCACACCTTCAACCCCACTGGATGAAATGAATGGTCATCATCATTCTTGATGGACAAACAACATCAGCCCACCCACCAATTTCCAATAGCATTCACCCAAAACGGGAATCCACAGTGAAGAATCAAGCACACAGTCTTATGTTACTAAGCCAAAACTTGTGCATGTAGATTACAACGGAGTGATATAAATAATGACATTAACACTCATATTGTTAATTAATGTGTGATTTTTGATGCTCATTGTGCATACCATCCCAAATCATCTTTTAAATCTTCCAAGACGGAGTTAGTTAATTATTTGGCATAGTTATGTGTTGGTAACTGTGTTAAGCATTAAAGTGATAGTCCGACATCGCTATCTGGGGGAGACAGAACAAGATAGCTGTGTGGCAGGGATATTACTCCTCTTCAATTCTACAACATAGCCTTTACTGTGCTCTCTTGGCCTTCTACTAGAAAGTCTTACCTGATACCTTAGTGGAATCCTGCCAGATTGGTCTGGTCCAATACTAGGGAGACACACACACACCCTTCGACTTCTTCTGAAGTGGACCAAACTCCCATAGAATTGCACGGAATATATTGTCTCGCAGAAAACTCTGTAGCCCAAAAGCTGCGACGTCCTCCTCTGAATAGCACAAAGCGGGTTCGATTTACGTCATAGACTGTGTAGATTTTCACAAAAAATGATAGCGTGCTAAATCTAATTTTGGGGTTTTAGATTTGAAGTCTAACCTTCACGAACAAGGGCAAACGTGCAGATAACCATGTAATAGACTCTCTTGAAAACTGGAATTCGAAACGAGAACTTCATAGTTTGAAAACTGATGACTGCATATTTATAGCACGTGTGATTCTGATATTCACACATTCGGATGGTCACCAAAGTTTTTGGGATCCATTCACTGTATGGAGATCTCCTGGTGTGATCTATAGAAGAAGGCTGGAGCACTTAATGAAGTAACCGCGTGCAATCAAAGTACTCTTTGACATAGAAACATCATGTCCTATTTTCATCATAATCATCATAATGTGTTCTTGTATTCGGGTACCCATCGATGAGGGCATATCTTTTCGTTGATCTGGCCTGAAGAAAAAGCGTTATATTGACTATATCACCCATAGATTGATGATTGGTTTTATAATAAGAGACACACACAAAATACACCGTGCGTCTGAAACATGAAAAGAAGTCATTTATCTTAATTTGCCTTTTATTATTTATCATCATAAGTTTAATGCAACTACTATAAATGGGTTAGAACTTTCTCACGTCTGTTTACTTCTGGTGGACAGAAGATTATACTTGAGCTCTTGACCGTTGGCCAGTTCTAGAATTGTCTACCTTCATTTTTTTGTCTTCTTCTGCCCTGTGTTTCTACCTGATGGCAGGGGCCCGCACACAAACCAGTCCAGGCGGTCCTATCTTTGAACATCTACTGCAGCTCTCTCTATGTCCTGGCAAATCCAAACGCTCTGATCCTTCACGTAAGCATGCATAACAAGTCAGTTGCATGTCATTTGCATAACGTCTCACTCAACCCCGTGACTATTTAGCTGTTTGTGATTTACTAGGAAAGAGTATCTTCATTGTTTATCATTGCTTTCTGAATGACCGACACTCATACCATTCCATGAAAACTAGCGCAAGGCGGTCTCCATTCAAATCGTCTGTAGCTGCGTTTCGAACGCGGTATCTGGGATTGCGAATCGCGTTTTGAAACCCGTCGCCACAGCGCCGACTGAGTAATGCATGCAAGTGTTCATTGCATTGTGGCATGTTTTAATGAATACATTTGTAGGTGTTGATTCACACTTATAAAAGAAAACAGACAAAATGTAATTACAAAATTAACACACTAAAATAAAAAACAAACCAACATCTTTAAACTCACAGCAGCTACAATGTATTTCCATTAGAAACTTATTGATTCAACCAGCAACAAGATATATTTTTGGAGATGACGTGTTCAAATCCACTTACAACCTAATCATGTTCTGTTACTCAGTACTTTCTCTTACAGCTGCTTTATAACATTGCCTTCAATGAGCATAAATAAATACATATTTATCTTTTTTTTCCCAACTCTCTTACTTTGTTAAATTCACGCTGTCTTGATTGTTCTGTATTCAACTTTTTGTCTTCTTCTTCTTCTTCTTCTTCTTCAGCATTCCGAGCCATTGAGGTTCTTTGCTGCAAATACAATCTGTCTCCATTTGCGATCGACCCCGGGTAAATTCCTAAGCAACATTACGTTCATTAGTTCAAGTTAATTGAAACAGAACACCTAACATACATGTCATAGATGACTTCCAACAAAGAAGAATGTTTATATGGATATATAATTTCTGCATATGCTACACATATTTATGGGAATCACATATTTGAGAAACCGTGTTAGTTTCTTGCTCGAATTGGGGCTTGTTTCACATCTCTAGCTTCTCTCTACCACCCTCACCTCGTAAGCTTGTGGAGCAATGACAATGCTAGACTTGTATATTAACGGAGGAACTCCATAGGGGTTTGGTGGAAGAAATTTGAATCTTTGGAACATGGTGGAGAGAAACAAGAACAGTTCCATCCTGGCCAAACTCTCGCCCAGACAAACACGACGTCCGATGCTGAATGGGATGAACTGCTCGGGGTTCTTTAGCTTGCCGTTGTTGTCAACGAATCGTTCGGGTCTGAAGCTCATGGCATCTTCTCCCCAAGTGGCCTTGTCATGGAGGACGGAGTCCAGGTTTGGGATGACCCACGTTCCTTTAGGCAAGGTATAGCCTCTCAAAGTTGCCTCGTCAGAACACATGTGAGTCAAGGACATTGGGACAATACTGGCCAGACGTTGGGTTTCCATGATGGCAGCGTTGAGGTACGTCAACTGGGTCTTGTCCTGTATGGTCGGGGTTCGATCTGTTCCAACCTTAACCTTGATCTCATCATGAACCTTTGCTTGTACTTCCGGGTTGTGTAACATGTACAGTATAAACCAGTAAATGGTGGTGCTGGTGGTTTCTGTACCAGCCGCGAATAAATCGTTCATGATCTTCACCAAATTCTGATCATCAAGAGTAGTCGGGATGCCAGCGTGGAGTTTCTTGTTCCGTTCAATCATGTATGCATCGATCAAGTTACTGACATCCTCGGAGTCATCAATATGTCGTTTCGTCTCATTAAGTATATCTGCAAGCATATCAGGTATTCCTCATCTCATCTCAATCATGTTCCTTTTGTACCTTGCGGTGTCGAGGTGAAATATAAACATCGTGAGAGTGCCCGATTATGGGCTTCATATATCGATATTCCCATGGACTCTGCTATTCCCTCCGTCCAACGTTTACGTGGTCGGCCTCTTCCTCTGTTTCCATCTGGTATGTACATCATATGCTTGTTGTGGTATGCTGTTGACTGATAACCTATTGCATGGCCAAACCATTTGACTTGCTGCTTTCTAATAAAGTCTAGTGCTGCTTTAACCCCACTTTAGTCCTCATTTCTTCATTTCTGATCTGATCTCTTCTTGATACGTTGAGTATTCTTCTCAGGAACCTCATTTCTGTTGTTGTGTTTTTTTCTTCTCTTTTTCTGTCATTGTCCAGGTTTGGCATTGGCAGCATAGAGTTGGTAGGAAGATTGTGTTGTAAAGTCCTTTCTTTGTAGTTATTGATACATGTTTGTTCTTTAGTATTGGTGCCATTGGTCCAATGAGTTGCTTTGCCTTATTGCACCTATAATACACGTGTATTAGTGATAATTAATAACATGTAAACTATTCATAATTATATTTTGTTATCAATCAATCAATCAGGTGCCGTCTTCGCAATGAAGGTTGGCTGCAATGGAACTCCAACACTGTCTGTCTCTCGCCTTGACTGTACATTCTGTCAGGCTGATGTTCGTCCATCTCTTGATGTTAACCTCCCACTTTCTATCGTTGTCTATCTCTTGTCGCTTGCCCTCAACCTTGCCTTCCAGTATGGTTTTTATAAGAGTGTCATGTCTTTTAACGTGGCCAAAATATTTCATTTGTCTCCTCTTTATTTCTTTCATCAACTCTCTCTTCATTCCCAGTTTTCTAGGACCTCTGCAATTTGAATGTTTTTGTTTCCATGAAATACGACTATTCGTCTGTATACCCACATCTCCAGGGCTTCTATGCGACTTTCTAGTTGCTTCTTCAATGTCCAGGTTTCTGCGCCATACAGTAGCGTTGAATATACGTAGCATTTGACATTTCTCAATTTTAATGCATCATTAATCTCTCTGGATGTTAATACTGATTTCATGCCGTTGAAAGCATATTTGGCCATTCCTATTCTCTTTCTAATTTCAATTTCACTTCTGTCATCATCTGTTATTATATGCCCAAGATAAGAGAAACTTGTTACTTGTTCTATAGTATCTGCCCGTTTACTGTGATGTTCATTGATGACTTTCCATTTTCACTGCTAATTATCATAGTTTTTGTTTTTTGGATGTTAATATCTAAGCCACATTCTGCACTGTGCCTGTTTACTTCTTCCAGTAGGTCTTGCAACTCTTGCTCACTTTCTGCTAGTAACACGGTATTGTCAGCATATCTAAGATTGTTTATGATTCTTCCATTGATGTTGAGTCGAAGCATTTCAACTTGTTTAAAAATTCTTTCTGTATATAAGTTGAAGAGGCTTGGGGGGCAGTATACACCTCTGCCGTATACACATGTGCGGGTGAATGTGTGTGCTTGTGTAAGTATGATATTATATATCTATATGTATAGGGACTCTATATTCTTGGCATATGGGCCTCAGATACTCGTAACCAGCCCTGTGTCTGTGAACAGTTCCCTGTGTATATATCGGCTGTATGTATTCAGGTATTTCCGGGTTAGAACAAGCATACCAAGGTCACATGAAAGATATTGTAGAGATTTCACCTGTGTTCAAATAGTGTATTTTGTTTCTTGCTGTTTGAGAAGAGAAATTATAGCACTACAGGCAACCCCTAGAGAGCTCCGTCTCAAACAGAGAGTGTCGTGATGTCATAATGCTGATATTCACGTACATTCTGGTTTTAAAAAGATGTCAGATTCGTCCCCCCCTCATTCAGGACACAGTTCCTGAGAAGGTGGTAATTTGGTATGAGATGTGGAAGAGTCTCTCCGCAAAACTCGCTCCGAGAAAAGCCAGCCTATTCAGGGTTCAGGGTCACACCTCCAACATCGTGAGAAGAAAGCCCATTTCAGGTTCAGGGTCCACACCATCAACCTCGCTCCGATAGAAGAAAGTCCGTTTCAGGGTTCATGGGAACATGATCTTCAATGCATCTATTTTCCGAATCAAATCCCATAGACGTATAGAATATTTCGCAACTAATAAACAAACAATCCAGCATCCATCAATCAACATGATTTCAAACCAGCCTGCCGACCAACTAACCAACCAACCCAAATAACCCAAACCCAAACCCAAACCCAAACCCTCTAACCAACCAACCCAAACCAAATAACCAACCATCCCAACCAACCAAACCCCACAACCCAAACCCAAATATCCCTCCGTCAAACAATAAGCCCCAAACCCGAAAGCCAACCAACCAATCAAACAGTATATCAACCAATTTAACTAACCCAAACCCCTCAAAAAACTCATAAAATAATCATCTTCACGACCAGCCCAAATATCAAACCAACCAGCAAACTATCAATCCAAATACCCATCCATTTAACTAAATGACCAAAACCCAAAAAAGGGCCGTGTCGTGCTATGATATAGGAGGCGGGCCCCATCAGGCGGCACCGTAAGGCGGCGGCATAAGCAGTGAAGGAGGGCGGCCCGTTTTAAAAACTTGCAAATTTTTAAGGGGTGGCATTTCGAAGACGCTCATATTGAGAACATCTTCTGCACGGCCCCGCAGCAGCCCAAACACTAATGAACCAGCCAGCCAATTATTAAAACAAAAAAGCCAACCCAAATATTAACCAATTTTAAATAATCACATATCCATGCCATCTAACAATCTTCTTCACAACTAATTAAGCAAAAATCCAACCATTCAATCAACAAAGGAACCAACCCAAAAATTTATCAAAAACAACCAAACCCTCCAAAATTTCCTAGGAAACAACCAATAGCAAACCGACCCAAACAAGTATAGAATTCCTGCATGGTCTGGAGTCCCCGGATTTGAACATTATGATTCAAAAATTGGAAACTATTACTTTTCGACCCCATCAAAGAAAGGGAAAGACAGCCTTTTTTCACTGTCTGGGGGAGTGCTCCTTGACTACCTTCCCCTTTGGGCGTATTATGGACTCCACCTACAGTTTTAAAACCTTCTCCAGAAGTTACCAAAGGAAAAAAAAAAAAAAAAACTCAAGAGATATGGGTGTTTTCGAGAGACAATTTGGGCGTAGTTTAAAACCAAAATATGCGAGTCTGGCCCACTTGGTGATTTATGTCTGTCCACAGCTTCTGTCTCGTGTAAATGCCAATCTTCTTATTTTGTCCATACCGTGTGGCCCTTGGTGATCAAGGTCCACCGCCTTCTGTCTCGTGTACTGCCAATCTTCTTATAGTCCATACCGTGTGGTGTTGGTGATCATTTTTCCTTGTTTTTCCACCCAAAACGGGAATCCACAGTGAAGAATCAAGCACACAGTCTTATGTTACTAAGCCAAAACTTGTGCATGTAGATTACAACGGAGTGATATAAATAATGACATGAACACTCATATTGTTAATTAATGTGTGATTTTTGATGCTCATTGTGCATACCATCCCAAATCATCCATTATAATCTTTTAAATCTTCCAAGACGGAGTTAGTTAATTATTTGGCATAGTTATGTGTTGGTAACTGTGTTAAGCATTAAAGTGATAGTCCGACATCGCTATCTGGGGGAGACAGAACAGGATAGCTGTGTGGCAGGGATATTACTCCTCTTCAGTTCTACAACATAGCCTTTACTGTGCTCTCTTGGCCTTCTACTAGAAAGTCTTACCTGATACCTTAGTGGAATCCTGCCAGATTGGTCTGGTCCAATACTAGGGAGACACACACACACCCTTCGACTTCTTCTGAAGTGGACCAAACTCCCATAGAATTGCACTGGAATATATTGTCTCGCAGAAAACTCTGTAGCTCAAAAGCTGCTGTACGTCCTCCTCTGAATAGCACAAAGCGGGTTCGATTTACGACATTGACTGTGTAGATGTTCACACAAAAATGATAGCGTGCTAAATCTAATTTTGGGGTAGTAGATTTGAAGTCTAACCTTCTCGAACAAGTGCAAAAGTGCAGATAACGATGTAATAGGCTCTCGTGACAACTGGAATTCGAAACGAAAACTTCATAGTTTGACAACTGACGACTGAATATTTATAGCACGTGTGATTCTGATATTCACATACTCGGATGGTCACCAATGTGTTTGGGATCCATGCACTGTGCGGAGATCTCCTGGTGTGATCTATAGAAGAAGGTTGGTGCACTTAATGAGGTAACCACGTGCAATCAAAGTACTCTTTGACATAGAAACATCGTGTCCAATTTTCATCGTAATCACCATAATGTGTTCTTGTATTCGGGTACCCATAGATGAGGGTATATCTTTTCGTTGATCTGGCCTGCCAGATCTACGCAAGATTTGAATGGGTAGATGGCATTTCCTGTGAAGAAAAAGCGTTACATTGACTATATCACCCATAGATTGATGATTGGTTTTATAATAAGACACACACACACAAAATACACTGTACGTCTGAAACATGAAAAGAAGTCATTTATCTTAATTTGCCTTTTATTATTTATCATCATAAGTTTAATGGAACTGCTATAAATGGGTTAGAACTTTCTCACGTCTGTTTACTTCTGGTGGACAGAAGATTATACTTGAGCTCTTGACCGTTGGCCAGTTCTAGGTTTGTCTACCTTCATTTTTTTGTCTTCTTCTGCCCTCTGTTTCTACCTGATGGCAGGGGCCCGCACACAAACCAGGCCAGGCGGTCCTATCTTTGAACATCTACTGCAGCTCTCTCTATGTCCTCTCTGATCCTTCACGTAAGCATGCACAACAAGTCAGTTGCATGTCATTTGCATAACGTCTCACTCAACCCCGTGACTATTTAGCTGTTTGTGATTTACTAGGAAAATTATCTTCATTTGTTTATCATTGCTTTCTGAATGACCGACACTTATACAATTCCATGAAAACTAGCGCAAGGTTGTGTGCATTCAAATCGTCTGCAGCTGTGTTTCGAACGCGGTATGTGGGATTGTGAATCGCGTTTTGAACACCGTCGCCACAGCGCCGACTCAGTAATGCATGTAGTGTTCATTGCATTGAGGCATGTTATAATGAATACATCCGTAGGTGTTGATTCACACTTATAAAAGAAAACAGACAAATTGTAGGTACGAAATTAACGCACTAAAATACAAACAAATTAACATCTTTAAGCATACGGCAGCTACAATGAAACTGATTGATTCAGCCAGCAACTAGTTGTGTTTTGGAGAAGACGTGTTCAAATCCACTTACAACTTGATCCATGTTCTATCACTCATTGTGTTCTCTTACAGCTGCTTTATAACATTCCCTTCAATGAGCACCAATCAATACATATTTATATATTTTCTTATTTTTAAATTCTCTTACTTTGATAAATTCACGCTGTCTTGATTTTTCTGTATTTAACTTTTATGTTTTTCAAAATTGTGTATGTCCTTTGTGGGATTTGCGATCAACCCCAGGTTGAATTACTAAGTAACATTACGTTCAGGAGTTCAAGATTATTGAAACAGAACACCTAACATATACGTCATGGACGGTCTTCCAACAAAGAAGAATGTTTATCTGGATATATAATTTTTGCATATGCTACACATATTTATGGGAATCACATATTTGAGAAACCGTGTTAGTTCCTTGTTCGTAATGGGGCTTCTTTGACATCTCTAGCTTCTCTCAACTATTGGAGCTTGTCAGGCATCTCTGGCTTCTCTATACCACCCTCACCTCGTAAGCCTGCGGAGTAATGACAAGACTAGACCTGTGTATTAATGGAGGAACTCCGTAGGGGTTTGGTGGAAGAAATTTGAATCTGTGGAATATGGGGGAGAGAAACAAGAACAGTTCCATCCTGACCAAGCTCTCAGCCAGACAAACACGACGTCCGATGCTGAATGGGATGAACTGCTCGGGGTTCTTTAACTTGCCGTTGCTGTCATTAAAGCGTTCGGGTCTGAAGCTCAAGGCATCCTCTTCCCAAGTGGCCTTGTCATTGAGGACAGAGTCCAGGTTTCGATGACCCACGTTCCTTTAGGCAAGGTGTAGCCTCCCAAAGGGACCTCGTCAGAGCACACATGAGTCACGGACATTAGGACAATACTGGCCAGGCGTTGGGTTTCCATGATCGCAGCGTTGAGTTACGTCAACTGGGTCTTGTCCTGTATGGTGGTGTTCGATCTCTTCCAACCTTAACCTTGATCTCATCAAGAACCTTTTCTTGTACTTCCGGGTTGTGTAACATGTACAGTATAAACCAGTAAATGGTGGTGCTGGTGGTTTCTGTCCCAGCAGCGACTAAATCGTTCATGATCTTCACCAAATTCTGATCATCAAGAGTAGTAGCGATGCCAGATTGGAGTTTATTGTTCCGCTCAGTCATGTATGCATCGATCAAGTTACTGACATCCTCGGAGTCATCAATATGTTGTTTCTTCTCATTAAGTATATCTGCAAGCATATCAGGTATTCTCATCTCATCTCAACATGTTCCTTTTGTACCTTGCGGTGTCGAGGTGAAATATAAACATCGTGAGAGTTCCCGATTATGGGCTTCATATATCGATATTCCCATGGACTCTGCTATTCCCTCCGTCCAACGTTTACGTGGTCGGCCTCTTCCTCTGTTTCCATCTGGTATGTACATCATAGCTTGTTGTGGTATGCTGTTGACTGATAACCTATTTGCATGGCCAAACCATTTGACTTGCTGCTTTCTAATAAAGTCTAGTGCTGCTTTAACCCCCACTTTAGTCCTCATTTCTTCATTTCTGATCTGATCTCTTCTTGATACGTTGAGTATTCTTCTCAGGAACCTCATTTCTGTTGTTGTGTTTTTTCTTTTCTCTTTTTCTGTCATTGTCCAGGTTTGGCATTGGCAGCATAGAGTTGGTAGGAAGATTGTGTTGTAAAGTCCTTTCTTTGTAGTTATTGATACATGTTTGTTCTTTAGTATTGGTGCCATTGGTCCAATGAGTTGCTTTGCCTTATTGCACCTATAATACACGTGTATTAGTGATAATTAATAACATGTAAACTATTCATAATTATATTTTGTTATCAATCAATCAATCAGGTGCCGTCTCGCAATGAAGGTTGGCTGCAATGGAACTCCAACACTGTCTGTCTCTCGCCTTGACTGTACATTCTGTCAGGCTGATGTTCGTCCATCTCTTGATGTTATCCTCCCACTTTCTATCGTTGTCTATCTCTTGCTCGCTTGCCCTCAACCTTGCCTTCCAGTATGGTTTTTATAAGAGTAGTCATGTCTTTTAACGTGGCCAAAATATTTCATTTGTCTCCTCTTTATTTCTTTCATCAACTCTCTCTTCATTCCCAGTTTTTCTAGGACCTCTGCATTTGAATGTTTTTGTTTCCATGAAATACGACCTATTCGTCTGTATACCCACATCTCCAGGGCTTCTATGCGACTTTCTAGTTGCTTCTTCAATGTCCAGGCTTCTGCGCCATACAGTAGCGTTGAATATACGTAGCATTTGACAATTCTCAATTTTAATGCATCATTAATCTCTCTAGATGTTAATACTGATTTCATGCCGTTGAAAGCATATTTGGCCATTCCTATTCTCTTTCTAATTTCAATTTCACTTCTGTCATCATCTGTTATTATATGCCCAAGATAAGAGAAACTTGTTACTTGTTCTATAGTATCTGCCCGTTTACTGTGATGTTCATTGATGACCTTTCCATTTCACTGCTAATTATCATAGTTTTTGTTTTTTGGATGTTAATATCTAAGCCACATTCTGCACTGTGCCTGTTTACTTCTTCCAGTAGGTCTTGCAACTCTTGCTCACTTTCTGCTAGTAACACGGTATTGTCAGCATATCTAAGATTGTTTATGATTCTTCCATTGATGTTGAGTCGAAGCATTTCAACTTGTTTAAAAATTCTTTCTGTATATAAGTTGAAGAGGCTTGGGGGCAGTATACACCTCTGCCGTATACACATGTGCGGGTGAATGTGTGTGCTTGTGTAAGTATGATATTATATATCTATAATGTATAGGGACTCTATATTCTTGGCATATGGGCCTCAGATACTCGTAACCAGCCCTGTGTCTGTGAACAGTTCCCTGTGTATATATCGGCTGTATGTATTCAGGTATTTCCGGGTTAGAACAAGCATACCAAGGTCACATGAAAGATATTGTAGAGATTTCACCTGTGTTCAAATAGTGTATTTTGTTTCTTGCTGTTTGAGAAGAGAAATTATAGCACTACAGGCAACCCCTAGAGAGCTCCGTCTCAAACAGAGAGTGTCGTGATGTCATAATGCTGATATTCACGTACATTCTGGTTGTAAAGATGTCAGATTCGTCCCCCCCCCCTCATTCAGGACACAGTTCTTGAGAAGGTGGTAATTTGGTATGAGATGTGGAAGAGTCTCTCCGCCAAACTCGCTCCGAGAAAAGCCAGCCTATTTCAGGGTTTAGGGGCACACCTCCAACCTCGTAGAAGAAAGCCCATTTCAGGGTTCAGGGTCACACCATCAACCTCGTTCCGATAGAAGAAATTCCGTTTCAGGGTTCATGGGACATGATCTTCAATGCATCTATTTTCCGAATCAAATCCCATAGACGTATAGAATATTTCGCAACTAATAAACCAAACAATCCAGCATCCAATCAATCAACAGGATTTCAAACCAGCCTGCCGACCAACTAACCAACCAACCAACCAACCATCTAACCAACCAACCAACCAACTAACCAACCACCAACCAACCACACAACCAACCAACTATCCATCCAGTCAAACAATAAGCCAACCAGAAAGCCAACCAACCAATCAAACAGTATATCAACCAATCAACTAACCAACCACTCAAACAACTCATAAAATAATCATCTTCACGACCAGCCAACTATCAATCCAACCAGCAAACTATCAAACCAACTACCCATATATTCAACTAAGTGACCAACCAAACCAGGGCCGTGCCGTGCTATGATATAGAGAGGCGGCCGCATCAGGCGGCACCGTAAGGGGGCGGCATAAACAGCGAAGGAGGTGCGGCAGTTTAAAGACTTACATTATTAAGGGGTGGCATTTCGAAGACGCATCATATTGAGAACATCTTCTGCACGGCCCTGCAGCCAGCCAACACACTAATGAACCAGCCAGCCAATTATTAAAACAAAAAGAGCCAACCAACTATTCAACCAATATCCATGCCATCGAACAATCTTCTTCACAACTAATTAAGCAACAATCCAACCATTCAATCAACAAAGTAACCAACCAAATATTCATCAAATCAACCAACCATCCAACTTACCTAGGAAACAACCAATAGCAAACCGACCAATCAAGTATAGAATTCCTGCATGGTCTGGAGTCACGGATTTGAACATTATGATGTTCAAACATTGGAAACTATTACTTTTCGACCACATCAAAGAAGGCAAAGACAGCCTTTTGTCACTGTCTGGGGTAGTGCTCCTTGACTACCTTCCTCTTGGTCGTATTATGGACTCCACCTACAGTTAAAGCCTTCTCCAGAAGTTACCAAAGGAAAAAAAAAAAAAACAAACTCAAGAGATATGGTGTGTTTTCGAGAGACATGTGTCAGTAGTTTACCATATATGCGAGTCTGGCTCACTTGGTGATCATGTCTGTCCACAGCCTTCTGTCTCGTGTACTGCCAATCTTCTTATAGTCCATACCGTGTGGCGTTGGTGATCATGTCTGTCCACAGCCTTCTGTCTCGTGTACTGCCAATCTTCTTATAGTCCATACCGTGTGGTGTTGGTGATCATGTCTGTCCACAGACTTCAGTCTCATTTACTGCCAATCTTCTTATAGTCCATGCCGTGTGGCGTTGGTGATAATATCTTTCCAATGTATAGCAATACTACGAGTCTGACTCACTTACAAAATTTAAAAAAAAAAAAACCCCACTTTATATATTTTTGAAAAAATAAACAAAATGTCTAGCTCACTATAAAAAAAAATATAAAAAAAAATAATAATAATGGATATACCCCCCTGGGGAAAATCACCAAGTTTTAAAAAAAAAATTATTGCTTTTTAATTATAGTCTAACAGGATGATAATATGTAATACATTTTAGTGTATTTTTATTTGAACGATTTAAAAAAATAATAAAAAATAATAATATAATATTATGAAATAATAATAATGTGGAACTTCACCAAACACAATCGGAAATTTCCGAAATGATTTTGTTTACATGTTGCTATGTGTAACAAAGGAGAGGTCTTTAAGGACCGCTGTTAATGATATTTTGAAGAATAAAGGTGCGAGGTGTGTATTATATTTATCCTATGGTAAAATTATATGCAAGTAGCTGCATAATTGATTGGTTGAAGAGTGCTATTCAATGTAATTTTGTGTGCGTCAGAGTGTGAAAGGAATGTTTCTACCATTTACTTTGTGTGTGTGTGTTTGGTTTCGTGTATTAAATTATTAAATAACAGTATTTTACATCTTGTAACATTTTTTGTTTGTTTGTTTGTTACCATATTATTTAATAGATTTAATTCATCTGCATAATAATAGAATTGTTAATATGTATCAGTGGTGTTTTTGTTTGTTTGCTAGAAATCTATATTGTAGGATTATTTTTATACAAAATCAGCGGTTCTATAATTATTCATTTTAAAAATGAGTATTGAAGAATTCTCATGGAATGAAAACACATCAAACAGAAATAATAATTATCTACTACCTAGAAGTATAAGGGGGCTCATTGTTGGTAAATCAGGTTGTGGAAAAACTAATTTACTTTTAAATCTACTTCTAAAAGATTTCTTAGATTATGATAATCTTCAAGTCTTTGGAAAATCTCTTTTTCAACCAGAATCATCATCATCATTGGCACCTTGCCGTCTTGACAGACGATAGTTTGTGCTCTAAAAAGGCATAATAACTTTTAACTATGGCGGTAGCGAGTGTGACTGATAAGGCCAATTTGCGCTGTAAATGTCCGTTCACAGTGGGTGCATGTGAACACGTGGTCATTTCCACCATCATGCACCATCTTACGCCTCAAACGCTTGGTGTGTGACTTTTCTGCAATAATTTTCTCCTTTGACTTTATTCCATTTCTGATATTTGCCCTCCACACAACACGTTCAGCGGCGACTTGCTCCCAATGTGCATTATCAATGCCTGTATCAATCATGTCCCGCTTACACACATCTTTGTATCGTAGTCGAGGCCGACCCTGAGATCTCTTACCCATCTGTAATTCACCAAAAAAGATATCCTTTGGTATTCTACCATCATCCATCCTCCTAAGATGTCCTATCCATCTAAGTCTACGAAGACTGAGCATGGAATAAACTGTCACACAACCTGATCTTTCCAATACTTCAGTATTTGTGATTTTGTCTTGCCACTTAATACCAAGAATTCTTCGCAGACACCGCATATGAAAGCTGTTTAAATTGTTCTCTTGGTGTGAGTAAGTTGTCCAGGTTTCACTGCCATAGAGAAGAGTACTAAGGACACAGGCTTGATAGACAAGGACTTTTGTTTTGGCAGTAAGCTTCCTGTTCTCCCAGACTCTTTTTCTTAACCTGTTCATTGTTGTTGCTGCCTTACCAATCCGGATGTTGATTTCCTGATCTAGGGATAATTTGCTATTTACCACTGATCCTAGATATGTAAAATGGTCTACTATCTCTAGTTCGGCGTCGTCAATAAAGATTGATGGTACCCCATGTGCACCTTGTGACATAATCTGTGTCTTCTTTTTGCTAATTGTTAAACCAAATTCAGAACAAGCATTGGAGAATGCAGATAGTAGACATTGCAATTCTTCCTCAGAGTGGGTCGTAACTGCAGCATCATCTGCAAAAAGCAACTCTCTGATCAGTACCCTCCTAATTTTGGTCTTAGCCTTCAATCTCTGAGCATTGTAGAGGCCGCCATCTGAGCGTGAGTGAATGTATATACCACCATCCTGATCACGAAATGCATATTTCAGTAGAAGTGAAAAGTATATTCCAAAGAGGGTGGGAGCTAGTACACAACCTTGCTTAACTCCACTCTTGATTTCAAATTCTTCAGAAGTTGCACCATCAAACTTGATTATACCCTTCATGCCTGTGTGGAACGATTCCACAATGGACAGAAGAGTTGGTGGGCAGCCAATCTTCTTTAGTGCCTTGAACAGACCCTCACGACTGACCAAATCAAATGCCTTTGTGAGGTCGATGAAGGCAATAAACAGTGGTTGATTCTGTTCACGGCATTTTTCTTGCATTTGTCGCAATGAGAATATCATATCAGTGGTAGACCGGTTCTGTCGAAAGCCACACTGTGATTCGGGGTAGACTTGATCTCCTAGGACTTGAAGTCTGCGCAGAACAATTCTGGCAAATACTTTTCCAACAATACACAGAAGTGAGATACCCCTATAGTTGTTACAGTCGCTCCGATCACCCTTGTTCTTGTACAGCGTTATGATGTTTGAATCTTTGAAATCCTGTGGGACTTGTCCTTCACGCCAGCATAGCTCTATTAGCTGGTGGATCTGTAGAGTGAGTGTTTCTTGCCCACTCCTGATAACCTCTATTGGAATCCCATCCTTACCTGGAGCCTTGCCAGATGCAAGTTCATTTATAGCACACTTAACTTCTGTTATGGTGGGAAGTGTGTCCAGGTGGTCAAGAGTTGGTAGAGCCTCTATGGCATTTAGGGCATCATCCGCTAGTTTGGTCTCACTTGAGTAAAGCTCCAAATAGTGCTCTACCCATCTGTCCATCTGCTGTTTCTTATCAGTGATGACTTCTCCATTCAAGGTTTTCAGCGGTGCACTTCTTTTGATCACTGGACCACAGGCTTTCTTTATTCCTTCATACATGCTTCTTATGTCTCCCTTATCACTTGCGATTTGAATGGACTCACATAACTTGATCCAATAATCATTTGCACACTGCCTGGCAGCCTTTTGCACATCCTTCCTAGCTTGCCTTAGCTCACTCAGAGTGTTACGCGTTGGTCTTTCCTTGTTTCTTAAGAGAGCTTTCTTCTTCTTATCAATCAAGGGCTGCAGAGTCTCGCTGTTGGCCGCAAACCAGTCCTGCCTCTTATGATCCACAGTGCCGTAAACCCCTACGGCAGTTTTATAAAGAGTTTCCTTAATTTGACCCCACTTTTCATTTACTGTACAATTTTCTGGTGTATCAGTGAAAGCGTCTTCAAGTTGCTGTTGAAACTGAAAGCACTTTTCAGGATCATGAGTGTTAATAATATTAATCCTGGGGCTAGATTTGTGTTTAGCTGTGTAGATTCTCTTTGGTCTCAGTCTAACTCTTGCAACAACCAAAGAATGATCTGTATCACAGTCAGCACTGTGGTAACTACGAGTCAATGATATATGGTTCAGATGTTGTCTCCGTGTGATGATGAAGTCCAGCTGGTGCCAATGGCCGGATCTTGGATGTTTCCATGTGACCTTATGCATCTCTTTTGTTTTAAAAAAAGAGTTTGTAATACATAGGTCATTACTGGTGCAATGCTCCAGCAGCCTTTGCCCATTTTCATTCATGCGACCGATGTTGTATTTTCCAAGGGACACTGGCCATGAACTCGAGTCCTTGCCCACACGAGCATTGAAATCACCGAGCATATAAATGTAGTCAGATTTTGGAACTGCCTTGATCACGGAGTCTAACTCCTCATAGAACAAATCCTTCACATCATCAGAGGAATCGAGTGTCGGTGCATATGCAGTAATAATGGTGGCAAACCCACAAGAGGTTGCCAAGCGCAGGGATAATAGTCTTTCATTTCCTCCTGCTGGAATTTCAATCATTCCCAGTAGCGAATTCTTCACTGCAAAGCCCACACCGTGTTGCCTTTTTTCTGCCTGCCCTCTACCCTTCCAGAAAAAGGTGTAGTTGTTTTCCCTGAGTGACCCTTCCTCAGCGAGGCGAGTCTCCTGCAGGCCAGCAATATCAATGTTAAGACGATTGAGTTCGGCATCAATCACAGCCGTTTTTCTCACATCGTCAATATTGGTCAAGTCAGTGGAAAATCCTGGACACATGGTTCTCACGTTCCAGGTTGCAAGCCGTAGCTTGAGGTTTCTATTTTTATTTTTGTTTGTACCTGGTGCATTGGTTTTACAGCCTGCGATTCAGATTTTGTCCTAGCCCCAAGCACCCATTGAAGCAGGCAGGCTGTGGCGGATCAGCACCCAATTGGCTGGGGGCTGCCCAGCTTGAGGCGGGCGGTAGCTGATCAGTGACACCTATAGGTGTCTCCCACCGTCAGAGGCAACGCGTGGCGCCCCATGTCTACGCCAACTGACAAGGACTTATAACCCGTAACAGTTGCCTCTCGCTTTGATTCCGAGACCAGTTAAGACCAGGGATGGAGTTATTGCCTCTCCATAGCACAAAGCCTGGGCTAAAATATAGAGATCATGTGTTGCCCATGCAGCATGATCCCTCTCTCGGCCTGCCTAGTTCACTCCAGAGGAAAGGTAACACCCCTACATCTGGAACAAGACAAGCTGCAGAAGCTGCCGGATCAGCAAAGCATTGCTCTAACTGTCCGCCTGTCGGAGCTTCGATCCTAGACCAGTCGCCAACCAAGGCTTAGGGCCTGGTCAGCCCTGCCATGACAATTTTGTCTTTAGCTTGCATTTCCTCGCACCAGGGTAAGGCTTGTACCCTCCCAATTGTGCTCTTCCGCCCGAAGCCGTTGGCACAATGTGGGGTGTCGGGTTTGGTAAGCGCCGCCCAACGTTCGGCGCTAACAGAAACCAGGTAGTACCGTCTACTGTTATACGGTAGCTCAGTCATATCTGACTAAGACCTGACATATCAAACCTGACAGTTTAAGAAACTGTGCAAAATATGCTGGGAAAAACCTTATGGTTTTATCGTTATAGATAATTCTAGTCATAAATATAATGGAAAATATAGATATAAATTAGACACCCAGAATATAAAATAATTAAAACAGGCTTTGAACAAAGATTACCGAAAGAAATTTTACATCAATTATTTAAAAATAAAGATTATATAATTGGTAAAGGTGTATCACCACATCAATTATTGCAAGAAGCTGGAAAACAATATTATAATAAATCACCAATGGCTTCACCTGTGAAATGTTGTTTTTATGAAAATGCTAACGATGTTCCCGACCCTTCTGATCTAAAATCCACAGATAAAAATCTTATGATATTTGATGATCTTTTATTAGAAAAACAGAATAAATGTGAAGATTATTATGTCAGAGGCAGACACAGCAATGTAGATTGTTTTTATTTGGCTCAAAATTATTTCAAACTACCAAGGCAAACTATCAGAGAAAATACAAATTTCATATGTTTATTCAAACAGGATGCAAAAAATTTAAATCATATTTACAACGATCATGTAAGTACTGATATGCCAATAGAAGAGTTTAAGAAACTGTGCAAAATATGCTGGGAAAAACCTTATGGTTTTATCGTTATAGATAATTCTAGTCATAAATATAATGGAAAATATAGATATAAATTAGACACCTTTTACTATCCAGAGGATAATTCCCGAGAACTATAATCTTTATCTCTTAAAATGGAAGACATTTTAAATAAAATAGAAAAGAATACAAGACATAAATGGTCTACACAAATCATTGTATCCAGTAATAAAGCAGACTTTAATACTATATTTGATCCTCCGTTAGAACTTCATAGAGATAAGAATTATGAGATTGCATTAATTAATTTAGAAACATATTATTCTTTCCCTAATATTAGTAAAGATAATCATCTATTTGAATATTCAAAAGAAAATGGTAAAACATGGTTGAGAATAGTAATACCAGAAGGTGCTTATGAAATAAATGATTTAAATGCATCCATCCAAATATTTATAGGAGATACTGAAAATCCTCCAATAACAATAACCCCAAATAATAATACTTTAAAATCTATTTTAACTATTAAACCCAATTATAAAGTAAGTTTTAGAAAGAAAAATACACTAGCTAGTTTACTTGGTTTTAATTCTAAGGAATACAGTGCAGGTACTCATGAATCAGAACATATTATAAACATTCTTAGTGCTAACAGTATTTTAATTCAATTGAATATAATCACAGGAAGCATAATAAATGGGCAAACGTATCCTGTAATCTATAGTTTCTTTCCTAATGTATCTCCTGGATATAAAATAATTAAGAACCCAGCAAACCCAATATATCTTCCTGTTTCTAATAAAACTATTAAAGATTTTAAAATAACAATTACAGATCAAAATAACTACTCCTCTAAATTTAAGAGGGGAAACTTTAACGATAGGTTTTCATTTAAGAGAGATCTAATTTTCACTCTTAAAAAATGGCTTACCAAGAAGTAAAAGTAAATATTACCGACAATCAAAAAGATAAAATACAAAAAGCTTTGAAAGATAAAACACCGGTTACTATTAGAATTACAGAAATAGGTAATGATGTATTAGCATTAACACAAAGACAAATAAATGAATTAGAAAAAGCATTTGCTCAAAATAAGGGAGCTGATATTACTCTGAGTAGCAAACAAATTAAATATAATATGAAGATTGAAGGGGGTTTTCTTCCTGCACTGGCTGCTATGGTATTACCATTATTAAGAACAGCTGTTCCTGCTATAGCAAAATCTTTAGGTATTGGTGCCTTAACAGGTTTAGCTTCTAGTGGGGTTCAAAAACTAATAGGGAACGGACTTCGTCCTACCATAGGGAATGGTTTGTATTTAAGCAGAGGAGGATGTGTTTGTAAAATTGAATCTGACGGAAAAGATCTTTATTTACCGCATATAAAAGGAAGTGGATTAGAATCTTATGGTGATGGTTTATATTTAGCAAGAGAAGGAAAAATGTATGATGGTAGTGGGATTCTGGGTGGTTTAGTTAAAAATATACCATTACTTAATGTTTTATTTTAATCTATTAAAATGGAAAAAAGAATTTACCCACCAATTCCAACAGCACCACCAGAAAACACAATAGAAGCCAACAGTTATAGAATTCAAAAAATATTAGATATACAAAATTGTTTTGAAAAAAATAAAGAAGATAGAAGAAAGACATTGAAAAAATATACAAAAGTATTATCTGCTACAAATGCTACTGATACAATTTTAACCACTGCTTCAATAGGTCTTGGTGTTACAGGTGTTGGATTATTAACAACAATTGTTGCTGCTCCAATAGTTTTAGGAATGGAAATTGCTGCATTAGGGTTAGGAACAGGAAGTATTATTTTAAAATTTATAAATAAAAAATTACAACAGAAAGCTGATAAACATAGACAGATATTAATTTTATCAGAAGCAAAACTTAATACAATTCATAATCATATTTCTAAATCACTTGAAGATGGAAAAATATCTGAAGAAGAATTTAAACTTATTTTAGAAGAAGAGACTAAATTTAGAGATATGAAAGAAGCAATAAAACATCATGATCGCATAACTACAGCAAAAAATCTTGAGAATCATACAAATGAAAAACAAGATTTAATAAATAAATTAAAACATTTTTTAGAAGAATAAAAAAAAATAGAATTAAGTATAAAATTAAAAATTAAAATTAATTATTAAAAATGTTCTTAAATATTACAGATCCTATAAAAAGAGAACAAATGTTTAATGAGTATTTAAAAACAAAAAGAAATATTCAATTAAATAATATGAGTGAAAGACTTGGAGATATTGAAATGAAAAGAGAGTTTACTAAAGTATTTTCTCCTATAACAGAAAGTCAACAAAAAGCAGCTGAAGTTACTACGAAGGGTTTTCAGAAAGCAATATCTGAAATACCTAAAATAACTCTAAAACAATTAGCATTAGAAGCTCCAACAACATTATCATTAGCAACAAAAGGGTATAAAATAGGTGATAAAGCATTTGGATTATATGATTCGGAAGGTAAAATGTTTATAGGAAATAAAAAAGTTAAAATAGATGATAATGGTGATTATATAATAAATGAGAAGAGATACATAGTAACTCCAGGTTTGTTACAATTATTAACTCGTAAAGAACCACAAGGTTATACGGAAGAAGATAGAAATACATATAAAGAAATACTAATTACAACTGGTGCATTATGGGTTCAAAATGACCCCACTACCGAAAAAGCTAAATCAGGTAACGGTTATAAATATCATAATATCATAGTACCAATAAGGAGAGAAATGCTTGATGAAAACAAGGACTTAATGAAAAGGTTTAATCTCTTAAGGAAGAGTAAAGAAGATGGTGATAGTAGTGTTCTTCTTGAGATGAATGATATAGCAGATAAACTTTTTCAAAGATTAGCTGTTGCTAAAGAACAATATGAAGAATATTATAAAGAGCAAAATTAAAATCCTTTAAAAATATCTTTAAAAAAATGCCTTTAAAAATAAGAAAAAGTAATAGGAAAAAATATTTTAAAGGAGAAGAATGTTTTGATAGTTTTTTTTTATCTACTATTACTTCGAAAGTTGTACAAGATGCTGCAAAGGAAGTAGTTGTAAATGTTTGTAAAAAAGCCGCAACAGAATTAGGTAATAAAGCTAGTGAGAAAGTTATAAATAAAATATTTCCTCCATCCAATCCTTCTAATATAAATAACACACTAGAATGACGGAGAGTTAGTGAAAAAATTAAAGAAAATAAACTTTTGGCAGAACAATTATTATTGGGTTACAAACTCCTTCTATTAAAAGAGTCTGAAAATAAAATATTAAATTTAGTAGTCAATTTGTCGACTTTTAAGTAGTTCAAAAATTTCACTATAATTTTTAATAATTTTTCTATATGTTAAATTACAAAATAAAATTTGCTCATACTGTTTACAAGCATTATAAAAACGTATATAATCTTTCAAAGTTGTTAAACTTCTATCAAATTCTTTTTTTAGCATATGCAAGAAACTCTTTTTCTGTTTCAAATTTTGATTTAAGAATAGTATAATAAGAACCAACAATATAATAAAATCTTTTATTTCTTTTCTTATTAATATCCAAATAATTTAAAATGTTTTTACATACATCAACTATTTCTTCAACAGAATTATTACTATTAATATTTTTAATTTCTTTTTCAAGTTTGTTTCTTTCATCATATAATTCTTCATTACTAATATAATTAATAGTTTCAAATAGTCTTTTTTCTAAATCAACCGGAATCTTTTTTTCTTTTTTTTACAAAAGGTCTATATATTTCATTCATATTCATATCAATATTTAATTTTATTTGATTATTTTTCTCAAATTGTTTTACTGTTTTCTTAAAGTCACTTAATTTATCTTCATGTATAAAATATTTAATTTCATTCAACATTTGAGCAATTTCATTCAGAATTTGTTCTTCCATTTTTATAATAAAAAATAATATCTTTTTAACCCATTCCCAATGCCACTTTAGCTTTAATAATATTACTAACAATTCCTTTATCTATTCTTTCTCTTAAAGTAGGATTTAAAATATTCAGATCTTGTAACATCTTTTTATCACAAACTTCATTTCTAGTTTTCTTATCTTCATTTTGTAAGTAACAAATGTCATGATGCATAGCAGCTTCATCTACTCTGTTAATTGGTTTACTCCATGGTTGGGGTGTAAAATCAGGAGGATTTCCATAAGGATTTTTAAATCTTTTCTTTAAATTAGTTCCTGGTCCTGTAAAATTATGTCCTGGTAAATGAAGTTCAATTGGAAGTTTATTTATTAGACTATTTAAGTTACCGCCAGTCAATTCAGAAGCTTTAATAAATTTATTTTTTACAGTACCACATACTACACATTTTCCTTTTAACATATCTCTATTATTTTTACTTTTAGTTTGTATTAAATCTAAAGTATCTGTTTTCTTTTTACATTTTACACAAAATATCTCAGCCATATTTTAAATCTTACTTTGTCTATTTTATATAGTTTAAAATGACAGAACAAAGTTCTGGCCAGGTTATGCAAATAAAAAACATATCTTTACCTAATGAACCTCTTTCTAACTTTCAATTACTTGATGCTGTTAAGAAGTTAAAAATACCTAATTTTAGAGGAGTTTTCATAAGAACAGAATTACCTAAAAAACCAAGAAAAAAAGAATGTGGAATAATGAATTTAGATGGTGATCTTACTGATGAAACAAAAGGAACACATTGGGTTGCTTGAGCATGTATAAATAATAAATAATAATGATAAGATATATTTTGATAGTTTTGGAATTCAACCTCCATTGGAAATGATTGATTATCTTAGAGAAAAATCAGGAGATATAGAATATTCTACTGATCAAATACAACCTTTTAATACAGTAATTTGTGGACATTTATGCTTATATGTTTTAAAAGAACTTACGATGGTAGAAGTTTTCAAGAGATAATTTTTTCTCCTATTAAAATGTCTGTAGATACATCTGGAGATGAAATCAATTCAACCCATACATCATTATGCTTTAAATCTAGATGATTTAGAAAATGTAGAAGGATTTGATGATATTGGAAAAAAGGATAGTGTGTATGGTTTTAAACTTTCAGATAATGGAACATATATTAGACATGAAATATCATCAACTAGTGGTGTTTTAGATAAT
This sequence comes from Cepaea nemoralis, assembly GCA_014155875.1. Taxonomy (NCBI): domain Eukaryota; kingdom Metazoa; phylum Mollusca; class Gastropoda; order Stylommatophora; family Helicidae; genus Cepaea; species Cepaea nemoralis. The sequence continues at coordinate 4,024 of JACEFZ010021996.1, read as the reverse complement.
AGGGGTATAGAAAACCAACCTTTAACATTTTTGTTTTCAAAAAGAAAATGGATTCCTTTACCTCTAAAATATGATTGGGATATATAATTTAAATTAAAAGCTAGTAGATTTATAAACAATGGGGATATTAAGATTATAATTAATTCAGGAACAATACTAGGAAGTTTAGTTTCTCTACCTCCAAGTGGATTAATAGGACAAGCACTTTTAATGAGAAGATCTGACAAAGGTTATTGTATTTCTTCACAGGAAAAAAAGGAAGTGCATCTTAAAATTGATACTGAGCATTCAACAGATACAAATACTATTAATAAAATACCTGTTGGTTCAACAATTATAATTGAAGGCAAAATTCGTAATATAGGTCAACAAAAAGAAATACTACCCGGAATACTAATCACAAGTCTCCAAAAATCTAATTATGACTTTCAAATCATACTAATGAAAGAACGCAGGGATGAAAATGCAAAATATACAATTAGATTTGTTATACCTGGAGTAAATCTAACTCAAGTTGAAAACAAAACTTTAGGTGTAAGTCCAATTAAAATTCATGATTTTTATTATATTTGTCATATAAGATTAACAACCCAACCTGTAAGTGATAATGAAATTAAATATTTATAAAACTATTTTCTTACCAGTAAAAATGCCTGTAGATAAATTTGGTTTAATGGATGATGATCCTTCTACGCATATAACCAATATACAACCCTAAGAAATTATGCGTAAATCTGGATGATTTAGAAAATGTGGAAGGATTTGATGAGGAAGGTGGAAAAGATAAATTTTATTGCTTTCAGTTAAATGAAAAGGGAGTGTATATAATAGAGCTGAAGTGCCATCTAATGGTTCTCCTTTAGATAGTATTGGATGGATAGAAAATAAACCGTTAACATTTATGCATCATCCGGTGTTGAAATGGATTCCTTTACCTAAAAAATATGATTGGGATATCGATATTCAAATAAAACCAACAATTTCTACTAAAGGAACTGATCACACAGTATTAAAAATATTTAATTCTGGAACAATGATTGGAAGTTTGATTCCTGTAACTTTGCAAAGTCCAGTATTTTTGGTAAGAGAAAACAAACATTATTACCTTAATTGTCATGCTACTGTAGGAGGTAATCTTTTTTTTAATACTGAATTTGAGGAAGATAAGAAAATTATTAATGAACCTCCCTTAGGATCTACACTAATAATTGAAGGAAGAATAATTAGTGAAAACCCTGCTCCAGTCGAAATCTTACCCGGTTTACAAATACAATATACTCATCAACCACCAAGAGAAGGATTATTTCCAAGTCTTCCGTTTGATTTTAGAATTGTTATAGAAAAAGGAGAAGGTCAAGAATATTGTCTTAGAGAAATTACAGAAGGTGTACAAATAACAAAACAAAAAGATGAAACTATTAATTATAATCCTATTAAAATTTATAAGTTTTATTATATTAGTCGGATACGGTTAACGACTCAACCAGGAGTATAAAATGACTGAAGAAAATTTGCAAATCAATGAAAAATTTACAATTGATGAAAGTATAGAAGAATATGAAGTAAATGAGTATACTCCAGTATCAGGAACAACAGATTGAATAAAGGAGGAGAAATAAGAATAGTTATACAACATCAAGATGAATGGGTTCTTATCAGTGAAAGCTATTTGCTTATTGAAGGAAAGGTGACAAAGAAAGATAATACTACATTTTCTGATACTGATAAAATTGCTTTTTGTAATAATGGTTTAATGCATATGTTTGAACATATATCATATAGATTATCTGGAACAGAAATTGAAAATATTAATTATACAGGACAGGCGACTACGATGTTTGGATTGTTAACATATTCAGATGATTATCAAAAATCATATGGTTTAAATATGATGTTCTATAGTGATCATGATACTACTGGTTTCTCAATTAGAAATAAACGTTTGATTATCAAACCTGATCCTAAAGGATATTTTAGTTGTGTAGTTCCATTAAAACATATCTTTGGATTTGCTGATAATTATAATAAAGTGATATGGGGGTTTACACATCAGATGACCCTAAAAAGAAAATCGGAAGATAGTGATGCTTTATTTAAAGATAATCCAACCGCAGAAGGTAAAATTACTTTAGATAAATTATCATGGTTTGTTCCTCATGTAAGAGCTAGTGATGAACAAAGACATCAATTGTATAAAATTATAGAAAACAAATCATCTTATCTTATTGGATTTCGAGTAAGAGAATGTGATTCAAAGTCTGTAGAAGAAACTAAACAATTTTCATGGAGATTGTCAACAAAAGCTTCAGCAGAAAAACCAAGATATATTATAGTGGGTTTTCAAACAGATAAAATTTCTGATCAAGATAAAAATACTTCAATATTTGATAATTTAGATTTTAAAAATATTTATGTAACTTTAAACAGCAGAAGATATCCTAAAGTAGATTATGATTTATCTTTTACTCAAAATCAGTTTTCTAAAGCATATTTAGATGCTGCAAGTTTTAAATCTAAATTTTATGGAAGAGAAGATGATTTTCCAGTACTTCATGAAGATACTTATAGAGACATATCCATTGTTTGTTTTTGATGTAAGTAAACAAAGTGAAAACATTAAATATAGTATAAGTGATATTAGTGTTAAAGCATTTTTTCATAAAAATGTTCCTGCAGGAACACAAGCTTATGCTTTGGTTATTTCAGATAAAATATTAAAATTTCTATCAGATGGACAAAAGTTGAGTGTTATGATTGGTTAACTATTAAAAATATATTTTTTTATAAATTAAAATGAATTCAGAAGATATCTGGCAACTATGTTGGCGAAGTATTTATAATCCACATATTTTTGGAAAAGGTATTAAGAAATCTATTCTATGGAGTAATTATCTAGCTGATGAATTGCTGTCACAGTGTTGGATCTCTAGGGGATCTGAACTCGGGCTCAAACAGGCAACAATAACTCCGTTAAATATAATATAGCAACATTTATTGAACTTAGCTATACAGTGCGCTGGCGCAGTGGGTTTAACAAGCCCGCACTGACACGTTGCATATCACAGAGGTTTAACATCACACATGATTATAACAAACATTCTAAGCAAACTATCTAGCATATGTCTATGACCCTAAATACACATGGGTCTGAACTATTAAGTCCCTCTAAGGCAGGCCCTGTTGCCTCTCCGATGTCCCGTCTGTCTCTGCCGGTTCACACGTGTCGCAATCCGACACGGGTGGTAACTCTGTCCGAGTTCCTCGTGGACCCCGCAATAGGCGGGCCACATCAGTGTCCACGGGACAGTGGACTCACTGACCAGTCCTTCGAGAAGGCTCTGGATTACTCTGGCCTTCGAGTGTCTTACTTCTTTCCCTTGGGCGGGAGTTGTAGCCCTTCGCCAGTGTCTATTAACTTATGTTGGTTTACCGTATAATGTGAGGCTGTGACAATTGCATAAACCAGTTATTAAAGAAATTAAAAAAGAAGAGTTATTGTGAGAGGAATAGATCAAATATGGGCAGCAGATTTAGTTGATATGTCTTCTTATTCTAAACAAAATAAAGGATATAAATTTATTCTTGCTGTTATTGATGTTTTTAGTAAATATGGAATGGATGATTCCATTGAAAAATAAAAGTGGAATAACTGTTGCTGAAGCATTTAAGAAGATATTTTCTAGAGATAATAGAAAACCAGAAAAACTTTGGGTTGATAAAGGAAAAGAATTTTATAACAAAGATTGTAAAGATTTTTTAAAAGTTAATAATATTGAAATGTATTCTACAGAGAATGAAGAGAAAAGTTCTGTTGTAGAAAGATGGAATAGGACTATGAAAGAAAGAATGTATAAATATTTTACTGCTAATAGTGTAACAAAATATTATAACATATTGGATGAATTAGTTACTGATTATAATAACACATATCACAATTCTATAAAAATGACTCCTGTTGAAGGTAGTAAAATATCTAATGAAAATATAGTAAGACAAAACTTATATGGAGTAGATAATTATGAAG
>JACEFZ010021995.1:0-16468 GCA_014155875.1 Cepaea nemoralis | reverse complement strand
GGCAAAGGTGAAATAGTAACAAATTTTGCTACCGATGAAAAGTCACAAAACTAGAAAACCAGGTAATAGTACCAAATAGTTGCGTAGCAGCTGCAGGTAGAAATTACCTAATTTTTCAGTACACTGCGGGTATAATTACACAAATAGTTGCGTAGCGCTGCAGGTAGTATAGTACCAATAGTTGCATAGCAGCTGCAGTAGTATATACACTAAGGGTTTTGCAGCAGCGGGTTTGAAATTACACTAATAGTTGCAGTACAGGGGGTGTAATAGTCACTAATAGTTGCAGTAGCAGCAGCAGGTAGTAATAGTACACTAATAGTTTCAGTAGCAGCAGAAGGTTGTAACAGTACACTAATAGTTGCAGTAGCAGCAGCAGGTTGTAATAGTACACTAATAGTTGCAGTAGCAGCAGCAGGTTGTAATGTATACTAATAGTGCAGTAGCAGCAGCAGGTAGTATAGTACACTAATAGTTGCAGTAGCAGCAAGCAGGTTGTATAGTACACTAATAGTTGCGTAGCAAAGCAGGTTAGTAATAGTACACTAATAGTTGCAGTAGCAGCAGCAGGTTGTAATAGTACACTAATAGTTGCAGTAGCAGCAGCAGGTTGTAATAGTACACTAATAGTTGCAGTAGCAGCAGCAGGTAGTAATAGTACACTAATAGTTGCAGTAGCAGCAGCAGGTAGTAATAGTACACTAATAGTTGCAGTAGCAGCAGCAGGTAGTAATAGTACACTAATAGTTGCAGTAGCAGCAGCAGGTTGTAATAGTACACTAATAGTTGCAGTAGCAGCAGCAGGTAGTAATAGTACACTAATAGTTGCAGTAGCAGCAGCAGGTTGTAATAGTTCACTAATAGTTGCAGTAGCAGCAGCAGGTAGTAAGAGTACACTAATAGTTGCAGTAGCAGCAGCAGGTTGTAATAGTACACTAATAGTTGCAGTAGCAGCAGCAGGTAGTAATAGTACACTAATAGTTGCAGTAGCAGCAGCAGGTAGTAATAGTACACTAATAGTTGCAGTAGCAGCAGCAGGTAGTAATAGTACACTAATAGTTGCAGTAGCAGCAGCAGGTAGTAAGAGTACACTAATAGTTGCAGTAGCAGCAGCAGGTAGTAATAGTACACTAATAGTTGCAGTAGCAGCAGCAGGTAGTAAGAGTACATTAATATTTGCAGTAGCAGCAGCAGGTTGTAATAGTACACTAATAGTTGCAGTAGCAGCAGCAGGTAGTAATAGTACACTAATAGTTGCAGTAGCAGCAGCAGGTAGTAATAGTACACTAATAGTTGCAGTAGCAGCAGCAGGTAGTAATAGTACACTAATAGTTGCAGCAGCAGCAGGTTGTAATAGTACACTAATAGTTGCAGTAGTAGCAGCAGGTTGTAATAGTTCACTAATAGTTGCAGTAGCAGCAGCAGGTTGTAATAGTATACTAATAGTTGCAGTAGCAGCAGCAGGTTGTAATAGTATACTAATAGTTGCAGTAGCAGCAGCAGGTAGTAATAGTACACTAATAGTTGCAGTAGCAGCAGCAGGTAGTAATAGTACACTAATAGTTGCAGTAGCAGCAGCAGGTAGTAATAGTACACTAATAGTTGCAGTAGCAGCAGCAGGTTGTAATAGTTCACTAATAGTTGCAGTAGCAGCAGCAGGTTGTAATAGTACACTAATAGTTGCAGTAGCAGCAGCAGGTTGTAATAGTTCACTAATAGTTGCAGTAGCAGCAGCAGGTTGTAATAGTACACTAATGGTTGCAGCAGCAGCAGGTTGTAATAGTACACTAATAGTTGCAGTAGCAGCAGCAGGTTGTAATAGTATACTAATAGTTGCAGTAGCAGCAGCAGGTTGTAATAGTATACTAATAGTTGCAGTAGCAGCAGCAGGTAGTAATAGTACACTAATAGTTGCAGTAGCAGCTGCAGGTAGTAATAGTACACTAATAGTTGCAGTAGCAGCTGCAGGTAGTAATAGTACACTAATAGTTGCAGTAGCAGCTGCAGGTAGTAATAGTACACTAATAGTTGCAGTAGCAGCTGCAGGTAGTAATAGTACACTAATGGTTGCAGTAGCAGCAGCAGGTTGTAATAGTACACTAATAGTTGCAGTAGCAGCAGCAGGTTGTAATAGTACACTAATAGTTGCAGTAGCAGCAGCAGGTAGTAATAGTACACTAATAGTTGCAGTAGCAGCAGCAGGTTGTAATAGTTCACTAATAGTTGCAGTAGCAGCAGCAGGTTGTAATAGTACACTAATAGTTGCAGTAGCAGCAGCAGGTTGTAATAGTACACTAATAGTTAGCAGCAGCAGCAGCAGGTTGTAATAGTACACTAATAGTTGCAGTAGCAGCAGCAGGTAGTAATAGTACACTAATAGTTGCAGTAGCAGCTGCAGGTAGTAATAGTACACTAATAGTTGCAGTAGCAGCAGCAGGTTGTAATAGTACACTAATAGTTATAGTACACTAATAGTTGCAGTAGCAGCAGCAGGTAGTAATAGTACACTAATAGTTGCAGTAGCAGCAGCAGGTAGTAATAGTACACTAATAGTTGCAGTAGCAGCAGCAGGTAGTAATAGTACACTAATAGTTGCAGCAGCAGCAGGTTGTAATAGTACACTAATAGTTGCAGTAGCAGCAGCAGCAGGTAGTAATAGTACACTAATAGTTGCAGTAGCAGCAGCAGGTAGTAATAGTACACTAATAGTTGCAGTAGCAGCAGAAGGTTGTAACAGTACACTAATAGTTGCAGTAGCAGCAGCAGGTAGTAATAGTACACTAATAGTTGCAGTAGCAGCAGCAGGTTGTAATAGTACACTAATAGTTGCAGTAGCAGCAGCAGGTTGTAATAGTATACTAATAGTTGCAGTAGCAGCAGCAGGTTGTAATAGTTCACTAATAGTTGCAGTAGCAGCAGCAGGTTGTAATAGTACACTAATAGTTGCAGTAGCAGCAGCAGGTTGTAATAGTATACTAATAGTTGCAGTAGCAGCAGCAGGTTGTAATAGTTCACTAATAGTTGCAGTAGCAGCAGCAGGTAGTAAGAGTACACTAATAGTTGCAGTAGCAGCAGCAGGTTGTAATAGTATACTAATAGTTGCAGTAGCAGCAGCAGGTTGTAATAGTTCACTAATAGTTGCAGTAGCAGCAGCAGGTAGTAAGAGTACACTAATAGTTGCAGTAGCAGCAGCAGGTTGTAATAGTTCACTAATAGTTGCAGTAGCAGCAGCAGGTTGTAATAGTATACTAATAGTTGCAGTAGCAGCAAGCAGGTAGTAATAGTACACTAATAGTTGCAGTAGCAGCAGCAGGTTGTAATAGTATACTAATAGTTGCAGTAGCAGCAGCAGGTTGTAATAGTTCACTAATAGTTGCAGTAGCAGCAGCAGGTTGTAATAGTACACTAATAGTTGCAGTAGCAGCAGCAGGTTGTAATAGTACACTAATACTACTAATAGTAATAGTAGCAGTAGCAACAGAAGCAGTAATCATCAACAAGTATCATGCGCAGATTGTTTTCTAGCTCTGCTTATAATGTAATAATGTACATAGAAACTTGAACGAGATCACGTTAGATTCCATATTGTCAGCGCTGTCAACATTTTTCCTACAGTTTTAGTAATAAAGAGAAATGAAACGTCATTTCATTTGTTTGCAGCCTAACCTAATCCTATGTAATACTAATCAATCTTTGTAACCTATCTGGAATCTCCTATTTAAATTTATTGCTTACATAACTTGAAACACGTGATGCGACTTTGAAGTAACAAACACGGCGTAGCTATAAAATATATATATATATAACTTGATTCGGCATTGTAAAATAAAATGGAAAAAATGTTAACTGTAATCCGATGACCAAGACATGAACTGTGAAAGTACTGTAACAAACATCTCAACGTCTGTCGTCTGGTGCCATTCACGGACTGCCGAAAGATCTGCCCTACTAAGTCAGTTTTTCTGGGTAATCTCTAGTTTTTGTGCATTATGTCATTCATTTTACCGCAAAGTGAGGTACATGGTGTGTAACCGGCACTGTGGCTTAGGGGATACTGAGATCACAGATTCCTACTGTCCTGTCATGTCGAAATAAAGGGTTCGAAATCAGCTGCGATTTGGAAGCGGGCCGCTTTGCGTTGATGTCGATTATTTGAGACGTCGTCTGTTCAGACGCAAACCCAAACTACGGAATTCAAAATGCCTAGTAAATCAGCCTATACATGCTTGGGTCCTCACAATATTATTCATCTCTGTAGTTCTCTTCGTGTGTTTTAATATGTCTCGCTATTGTGCACGCTATTGCCAGACAAGAGGGTACCAAGTTACGAGGGGAAGTCAATAAGTAATGTCACAAATGACTGTAGAAAAATAACTAAATATGATAACAACTTGAAACCAGTTTATTTGTATACATACAATGTCCCTTTATTTCTCAACACTTATCCCATAGTTTTATCAGTCATCCCAAACCGACTGCATAGAATGGCGTGCTCTGTTTTCTAAACCACGTTTTCACTTCACATTCAACTTCGGTGTCATTCGCGAAATGTCTCCCGCCAAGTGGGTTTTCAGTGGATCAAAAAAAGGAGGAAATTGCTATGGGCTAAGTCGGGGCTGTAAGGTGGATGTTCCAGAAATTTCCACCTTAGTTAGTTAATTTTCTCCTGAGTTAATCGATCCGTATGTGGTCTGGCATTGTCATGAAGAAGCAACACTCCTCTAGACAGCAGCCCTGGACGTTTTCTTCGAGTTTCATCAAGAAGCATCGATAGAACTTTACAGTACGATTCCGAATTCACATTGTCACCTTTCTTCTTGAAATTGGTTAAAAGCACTCCTTGACAATCCCAGAACACTGTCAGCATAACCTTCCCTGCTGATGGCGTAACCTTGAATTTTTGGACACGGCGAAGAAGGATGTTTCCATTGCATTGAATCACGCTTTGATTCGGGCTGGTAGTGATGCACTCATGATTTGTCCCCAGTAACAATCCTGTTCAGCATGTCTTCTGCTTCATCTTCGTATCGACAGAGATGATGCAAGGACAGGCCAAATCGGTTCATTTTGTGTTCCTCCTTCAATTGTCTGGGTACCCACCTATCGATCATGCATTATGCTGTATGCTGAACCATGTGAGCACCCTATTGCAGATGCTACAGAGTCTATCGTTACTCGCCTGTCACCTCTAATCATCTCCTCCACCCGCTGCACGGATGCTTCTGTTGCAATCTCAACAGGACGACTAGATCTGATTTCATCAACAATTTTAGAGCGTCCTTGAGAAAACATTTTCTACCCAGCTATGCACCGCTTTACGGGAAAAAACATTTGTCAGCATAAACAGGAAGCATTTCCTTATGAATGTCCTTTGCAGGCAGTCCTTCTGTCCACACAAAAAAAAAAAACGGACAACAACACGTTGTGTGGAAATTGTGTTAAGAAATAAATGGAAAATGTATGTACACAAATAAACTGGCTTCAAGATGTTATCATATTTAGTTATTTTTCTCCAACCATTTGTGACTGACTTATTAATTTACCCTCGTAGCACTTCAGCAGTCGTTTTCTTACATTCAATGATAGTGACTTATTGCATAAGATATTCTCCATTTTCTGACATGCAACTTGTGCTTGCCCTATTCTGCTCTTAATCTCTGTTGTGCATCTTCCATCCGACGTTATAAATGTCCCTAGATATTTAAAACTATCCACTTGTTGAAGAATGTTCCCTTCTATCTCTATTTTACAATTGGGTGTCGTCTGTTTCTGTGATATCTCCATTGTTACTGTTTTCTTGATATTCAATGAGAGTCCTTTCTTTGCACCCTCTATTACTACAATGTCCAATAATTGTTGTAGATCTGTTGCATTATCCGCTATCAATACTGTGTCATCTTCAACGCGTAGACTATAATATATATATATATATATATATATATATATATATATATATATATATATATATATATATATATATATATATATATATATATATATATATATATATATATCTTGTTTTTTCATGTTGCATATCCCTTGCATGACACTGCAGTCAACACCAGAATTTTTCAGCTGCTGTTGATGTACTAAGCAAATTTTACGTTCAGTAGTTTGCCATTGCTTTCTGAACGACCGACTCCCATACCAACATGTTATAACACAACGCGACATGGTCTGCTGCACAAATCGGTCGCGGCTGCGTTTCGAACGCCTGGTAAGCGGCTCACGAACCGCATTCGCAAGCCTTTGATAACCTCCGAATGTTATTCCTGGCTTTTCTTTGATCTCTCTCATTATTACTTCGCTATAGAGGGATAAGAGATCCGGTGACAAAACACATCCCTGTCTTACTCCCAACATTTTAGCGTTCATAATTGCCTTCTTTATTTCCCATTTTAAATTGCTGCTATTTGGTTACAGCAAATATTTTTTTTTTAATTATTCTGAGATCTTTCCCATCACTGTTAATATCTTCCAACATTTTAATCAGTTCATCATGTTTTACTTTATCAAATGTCTTAGTGTATAATCTGTGGCATGGGGAAAAGGGCATAATCATGATAAAATAGTCACCAGTAAGTCTGCATTATGTCCCTTCCCTAAAGTAACCACAGTTTCCTCAAGACTTGTAGTGGTGTGAGTTGATAAACCTTCACACTTCACTAAGGACCTTATCGCGCCATGAAACATATCGGGTATATGGTGCTAGCTCCATATTGCTATACTTTCTTGGCACTCGATGGGCAATGTGATCCCAGAATATTCCTATTTTAGGATTGGGTCGACCAGGAAGACCATCTCTATGACAAGAACAGAAATCTCGCTTTGATGGGCATTCAAATACACGACAACGCGCCGACAGGCAAGCACTCTAACCACTGCACTACCTCGACTTTCCTCAAATGTTATCATGTTATATAAATCTCAGTGATCTAGTAGATGTTTTCGAGGGCATTTATTCTAGAAATGTCATTGTAAAGAAATATAAAGCAAAGGAGGTGACATGGCACACAGTAGTGGTGATAGGCAGACGGACACAGAGAGACAAACAGGCACAGAGAGACAGGTATTGGGAGAATATACGGAGAGACAAATGAAGAGAAACAATTGTTATAAAACAGATGTTATGGTCGTCTCCATGAAGAAAGTTCCACAATGCAACAAACAAGTCAAGTAAATGGGGACATTCTTAAACAAGTGAATCGGTATACTGTCATAACATCTTATGGAAGGTGACTTGAAGAAATTAGAACAAGAATCATTATGGCAATTATACCCTTTTGCGAGATGGAAAACGGACTCACGAATACAAAACTGGCAATTAAATTAAGAAAATGTGTGTTTGGTTGCTATATAGAACCCTTACTGATGTTTGTGAAACATGGACAATAAATAAGAAAAGATGTGAAAATGTGATGTCCGAGGAAGATGCAAAGAACACTACGGACTGGGGGGGGGGGGGGGGGGGGGGGGGGAACAATGAGAAAATCATTTAAGAAACAAATGAAACCATAAATTTATGAAAGAAATTAGACGTAGACAAGACTTTTCCGGCATGTTATGAGGAGAAATACACTAGAAAACTTAGGGAGAATATGAAAAATTGACGAGAAAAGAGCAAAGTTAAGGCATAGAGATAACATTCTGGATGGCTCGACCACATGACATAATCAGGACAAGAAAACAGACCTGATCTAATACTCTGGTAAGCTTGTGAGATGGCAAAACCTGACCCCTTCACGTTTATTCGCAAGGCACATGGTTAGACAAGACAGACATACAACTCACAGAGGTATATGAAGCAGTAAGTAGGATGAAAAAACAGACCCAAAGACTGTCAGACATGCAAACAAAATTACTGGCAAAAAGTCAGACAAGCAGGAAAAAGTACTGACAAGAGAAGCAGACATGCAGACAAACTTATTAACAGGCAGACAAGACAAAGAGAAAAAAGAAATACGTAATGCTTACCTTCATTGGGTTCACCATTCTGTGCGGATCATCGCGGATTGTCTCAGGAGCCGAGTAGACGGGTGTTCCTCCAACATAACTCAATGGTATCTCGTCAACGCCCTCTGGAATCTTACGACACAAGCCAAAATCTGCCAGAATAACATGATCAGGTGTGAGCAGCAGGATATTTGGCAACTTGATGTCGCAGTGAGCGTATCTGTTGTCATGCATGTGTTTGACGGCAGAGGCCAGCTGAACCAGGTATTTCTCGACAGCTCCAAGAGATAAATGTCTGATATAATTACTCAGACTTCCCAGCGGACAGTAATCCATGCAGATAAACAGATGTGTCGGGTGTTCATAAGCACAAATCGCCTTCATCAAGTGGCGGTGATTGAAAATTTGCATGGCTGACACTTCACTATAAAAAAGTCTTTTCATCAGGTCATCATTGTTGTTCAGAGATATAATCTTCACGGCCCGGGCGTCAAATGGTGGCATCGGAGACGTGGCCAATACTACCTGAGAAGACATACCCGAACCTAAACCTTTCACCACCTTCAGTTTGCCGTGGCCAAACACACTTTCCGTGATGTATTCGTACACAGGGCATAATTCACCTTCTGGTAGAAGTGCCATGTTCTCCATCTTCTTTCTGGATCTCAGTGTGATGTCACAATATCAGTGTATAATAATCCAAATATGAACTTGGCGATGAAACGGTAGCTAAGGTGTATTCCAAGACCGACGTGTGCTCTGCAAGTAACGACTGTAGAAATGCTGAATCTTGCGTCCGATGTAGCACGACCCTGTAAGTACAGAACATTGTTATGGTGAAGCTAACATCGACGAATCAAATCACTTGTGTATGCAGTTGAGTCGCCAAACGTGGCTGACCATTGTCCTCCCGAAGACATTGCGCGGTGGGCCGGCTGGTCAATTGTTCTCGTGACGACATTGCGTGAGTGACAGTCCATCCCACCTGGAAGCAGGCTAATACCATTGGTTATCTAACTTAGGGAGGAGTGGTAACTCAGTGGCTTGTATCGCGGGCCTGTCGGCGCCTGGGCTTGTGTTCAAACCTCTCTCGAGGCGAGGGATTTCTAAAACTTGACCTGGGGCTCTGATGTCCACCCACCGTAAAATAAATGTGCATTCTTTTTTACTGTCTGTCTGTCTGTCTGTCTGTCTGTCTGTCTGTCTGTCTGTCTGTCTGTCTGTCTGTCTGTCTGTCTGTCTCGTCTGTCTGTCTGTCCTGTCTGTCTGTCCGTCCGTCCGTCCGTCTGTCTGTCTGTCCTGTCCCGTCTGTCTGTCTGTCTGTCTGTCTGTCCGTCCGTCTGTCTGTCTCTCTCTCTCTCTCTCTCTCTCTCTCTCTCTCTCTCTCTCTCTCGATCTATCTATCTATCTCTCTCCCTCGCAGTTGATACTTAAATATGATCCTTTTTGGAATCAACGTGAGACACTTAATGTCCCTCTCTCTATCTATCCCCTCTTCCCTCTCTCTCTCTCTCTCTCTCTCTCTCTCTCTCTCTCTCTCTCTCTCTCTCTCTCTCTCTCTCTCTCTCTGTTGTTCTATAATATGGTCTTTTTAAAACTCTCCCTCTCTCTCTCTCTCTCTCTCTCTCTCTCTCTCTCTCTCTCTCTCTCTCTCTCTCTCTCTCTCTGCTCTCCATCTCGTATCTTTCGTAAGTTGCCCTAGTTTAAAATTAAGAATTTAAGGAATAATGGGGAAAACCCCTGAAAAACCCTTTTTTAAACTCTTGCATGTTTCTCTGTTTTTTTTTATGTCTAGAAAAAAAAAGTTGAAACTGGTAATGCTTTCTGCCAATGTATCAAATATAAGATTTAAAATTCCATGGGATTCACAACCAACCAGCCATAATAACCACCCGCATGTTACGAGGCCCATAAAGGAATCAACGAATAGTAACACTGTAAGCTCTCATGAAAGTCGTAAGATGAGATTGTGTGTGTGGGGGGGGGGGGGTGCCATGGCTTAAGGTTGTCTACCTCATCATGTAGAAAACTTTAACTTTAATTGTAAAATCCAACCAATAAGGAACAATCCAACAAAGGCCTTGGCATGAGTTAGTTATGGGCCTGTGCTTGATTGGGAGATGAAAGGTAGATGCAGCAGAAATATAATAATAAATCCTTGAATCAACAGTGGTCGTGGTGGGGTGTGACAGAAAGATGTTCAATCCTTGAATCAACAGTGGTCGTGGTGGGGTGTGACAGAAAGATGTTCAATCCTTGAATCAACAGTGGTCGTGGTGGGTGTGACAGAAACATGTTCAATCCTTGAATCAACAGTGGCTCGTGGTGGGGTGTGACAGAAAGATGTTCAATCCTTGAATCAACAGTGGTCGTGGTGGGGTGTGACAGAAACATGTTCAATCCTTGAATCAACAGTGGTCGTGGTGGGGTGTGACAGAAACATGTTCAATCCTTGAATCAACAGTGGTCGTGGTGGGGTGTGACAGAAACATGTTCAATCCTTGAATCAACAGTGGTCGTGGTGGGGTGTGACAGAAACATGTTCATAATAAATCATAATAAATCCTTGAATCAACAGTGGTCGTGGTGGGGTGTGACAGAAACATGTTCATAATAAATCATAATAAATCCTTGAATCAACAGTGGTCGTGGTGGGGTGTGACAGAAACATGTTCATCTCAAATAAGAAAAACAAACGGGCCGGAATCCAACTATATGTGTTTACGAATTCTTGCAACAAATGTTTATCCTTCTATGTATCAGTCCCACAGTTACATTCATCAATTTTCTATATAGCTTAGTGAACAAGCCTGTTGGACCAGTGCGAAGTCTGAAGATAGCTACTTATTTACTTCGTTCAAGATGGCAATACTCATCGTCTTTCGGGTCGCCTGAATGCTCGGATTCCCACTTGGTTACATAAGTGCTTCTTATAAACCTCTTAGTCTCATCATAGCTTATACTGTCTAAAATTTAAGGATTAAAACATTGAAGTAATAACTGTCTATGCTTGCAGAATTCAAGAAAACTGAAGAAACAACTGTCTAGGTTATTTTTTTTTTTTAAATTATTTTTATGTTGCATATCCCATACAGGACGTTGCAGTCAACATCAGCATTTTCCAGCTGCTGTTGATGTACAAGGCAAGATTACGCTCAGTAGTTTGCCATTGCTTTCTGAGCGACCGGCTCACATACCCCGTAAGTTACCGACGCGGAGCGAACCGCTACCGACTCTCACACACATCACGCCACCCACGAGAATATACGGGATTACGGAGAAAGTCGTATACTCCTAGACCAGGGAGACCGGCTGTTTTGTTATGGAGAAGTAAAAAAAAATCTGTAGTAACAACTGATGGGATTGAATAAGTCAATAAACCTGAAGTAATAAATGATGCGAATTGCTTATACATTTTCCTCATTTTAGACTGGTACTACATGGTTCCGTCGCCCTGCTAATGAGATGAGTGTGTAGAGCGACACTGTGAGCTGTGGATTTCATGTGGCGTGCTTTTACAACTAGTCTGCTGTATTTTGAGTCGTGAACTGCATGTTCGGAAAATGGCGGCCGCGGGTTGCTGAACTATCTGGGTTTGCCTTATCCAGTAATGTGTTGCTGCTGGTTTTCTAGTGACTGCCGCTTCCATCGTCGATGGAACTATATTTTTCGTGACGCGCTGCAACTCTGAACAGCGAAATGGCAGGTTTGCACCTCAAAGAGAACATTGGGACAAGGCAGGGAGTTTTCGTGTGAAACATTTACTAATTAAACGCCGCTCCTATATCTCGCGGGCAGTTTAATAACATGCGATAACTATGCGCTGTTATTTGTTCCGCCCGACACGAAATAAAAGTGTGAGTATTGTTTTCTTTGGAGTCGTCTGATCATTCGTCACATTGTTCAAAGCGTAACGAGTTGTTTATCAGTCAATGGGAGGAATTACCTATTGGCAACTTTTGTGTTGGCATTCTGGCAGCGACATTATGCACAGTATACCAGTGGGAGCTGTTGGTTTGTCGAGACTCCTGTCTGTTCCACTTTTCACATGGGGCAGTGAGGAGCATTTTGTGTGATATTCACTGGCGCAGGAATGAAGTATTATGGGGCAACCCTTTGCCATGAAGTTGAAACCGCGACTAACTAACTAACTTGAAAGTTAATTGCATGTCCTTTATAGGACTTAGCAGTCAATCCCAGCATGTTTGGCTGTTTGTAATTCCTGGACAAGTTTATGTTCAGTAGTTTGCCATTGCTTTCTGAACGACCCGCACCCATACCATTTAATAAAAAGCCAACGTAAGGCGGTTTGCTGCTAAATCACCCACAGCTGTGTTTCGAACGTGGGTATGCGGGATTACGAACTGCGTCCGTAACCCCTTCGCCACAAGCCGGCCCAACTAACTAACTTACTTGATTGGTTTATTGATTGGTTGGTTGGTTGGTTGGTTGGTTGGTTTACTGGTTAGCAGACTGACTATTTGATTGGTTGATTGATTTGTTTGTTGGTTTGTTACTTTATATCAGGCCGTCACGCGAACCCATTACGACTTCAGAGGTACTTGTAATTTACGTCCCCAAGTCAAGGGCGATTGGTTAACATTTTAGTCCAACTGTCCGTTGTAGGGGTTGAACCGCCAACCTCGGCATCAAAAATAAATAACAAATATCGGTTTGCACAAAAAAAATAACAATTTAATGCTAAATCAAAGACATTAAAACAAAAAACCCATTTTGTACTGTTTTAGGTAGGGCGACGCTGGTTACATAAAGAGTACCGAGCGTCCCATGTACGAATAAATAGTTAGTTGCATATCACTTATCAGACAACATAATCAACCCTAGTATTCTGGGGCTTTTTGCCATTTAAAAGGTACGTTACCATTGTTTTCTGGACAACAGACACCCATGTTATCGAGATAAACGCTCAGTAAACTATTGAACGTAAAACTGCCTATAAAATAAACACGCGGTTGGGGTTGATTGCAACGTCCTGCAAAGAACATGCAACATTTCACTTTACCATTACTTTTTCAATGACCGATGCCTCATCCCATTAAAATCAACACTAAATGGTCTGCTTCCAAAACGCCCGTAGCTGATTACGGGCCCTCGAATTGGTGCGTCGGGGATTTGTGAAACGCTTTTACTGCCTCCAAACCACAGCGCCGGTCTGTACGACTACACCGTTGTTTTTCCATTCAATTGCTGTCACCTGTGACGAGTGAGATGTTGATAGGGATCATGTTTGACGCTGAAAACAAAGTGATGTACGAATTGATGCAACCACGTCTGTAATTGACGCTGGTAACAAAGTGATGTATGAAGTGATGCAGCCACGTCTAGATTTGATGCTGGTAACAAAGTGATGTATGAAGTAGTGCAGCCACGTCTAGATTTGACGCTGGTAATCTAAGTGATGTATGAAGTGATGCAGCCACGTCTATATTTGATGCTGGTAACCTAAGTTATGTATGAAGTGATGCAGCCACGTCTATATTTGACGCTGGTAACCTAGTTATGTATGAAGTGATGCAGCCACGTCTATATTTGACGCTGGTAACCTAGTTATGTATGAAGTGGTGCAGCCACGTCTATATTTGACGCTGGTAACCTAGTTATGTATGAAGTGATGCAGCCACGTCTATATTTGACGCTGGTAACAAAGTGATGTATGAAGTGATGCAGCCACGTCTATATTTGACGCTGCTAACAAAGTGATTTTTGAAGTGATGCAGCCACGTCTATATTTGACGCTGGTAACAAAGTGATGTATGAAGTGATGCAGCCATGTCTATATTTGACGCTGGTAACAAAGTGATGTATGAAGTGATGCAGCCACGTCTATATTTGACGCTGGTAACCTAGTTATGTATGAAGTGATACAGCCACGTCTATATTTGACGCTGGTAACCTAGTTATGTATGAAGTGATGCAGCCACGTCTATATTTGACGCTGGTAACCTAGTTATGTATGAAGTGATGCAGCCACGTCTATATTTGACGCTCGTAACAAAGTGATGTATGAAGTGATGCAGCCAAGTCTATATTTGACGCTGGTAACAAAGTGATGTATGAAGTGATGCAGCCAAGTCTATATTTGACGCTGGTAACAAAGTGATGTATGAAGTAGTGCAGCCATGTCTATATTTGACGCTGGTAAACCTAGTATGTATGAAGTGATGCAGCCACGTCTATATTTGACGCTGGTAACAAAGTGATGTATGAAGTGATGCAGCCACGTCTATATTTGACGCTGGTAACAAAGTGATGTATGAAGTGATGCAGCCAAGTCTATATTTGACGCTGGTAACAAAGTGATGTATGAAGTAGTGCAGCCATGTCTATATTTGACGCTGGTAACCTAGTTATGTATGAAGTGATGCAGCCACGTCTATATTTGACGCTGGTAACAAAGTGATGTATGAAGTGATGCAGCCACGTCTATATTTGATGCTGGTAACAAAGTGATGTATGAAGTGGTGCAGCCACGTCTAGATTTGACGCTTGTATCAACGTGATGTATGAAGTGATAAAACCACGTCTGGTGGGTATGACACTGGTAACAAATTTATGTATGAAGTGATGCAACCACACTTATTGGGTTACAGCGAGCCACCGAGGTGGTGGTGAGGACAGAGACAAACGGCCGGAGACAGAAGCTGGCTTTCCCGTGGTCAGTTAGGGCGCAGTGATAATTTTGGCAGATGTACCGGGCTCATGATGTTCGCCTGTCTGAGGGCAGGATGGCTTCTGGGCAGACACACATGGCTTTGTTAATATGGGATAAGTGAGATACACGAAACATCTCCAAGTGGCCAAGTGAACCCACGACAGGAGAAACATGTCTGGGAGGCTTGACCCAGGTTGGCCGCCCACTGAGGGTATAAAGAGGTTAAAGAGGCCGAAACAGTCGGCGAAGAGGTCCACTTCTGGTGATCGGAAGCCTCCTGTCGTGCTTGCTCCGCGGCTGAGATTTTACCACTTACCGCACTTGTCTATGGAACGATTCTGACCACAGCTGGAAAATGAACTGCAATTACCTAGGAAAAGATTCTGACCACAGCTGGAAAATGAACTGCACTTGTCTAGGGAAATATTCTACCCACGGCTGGAAAATGAACTACACTTGTCTAGGGAAAGATTCTAATTACAGCTGGAAAATGAACTGCACTTGTCTAGGAAAAAATTCTGACCACAGCTGGAAAATGAACAGCACTTGTCTAGGAAAAGATTCTGACCACAGCTGGAACTGGACCGTAGCACGATGCTGTGTTGGTTGCTGCCGTGGTGCAGGGCTGGTACCCCTGAATGACGATGGTCGTGTGTTCAAGTCCCCACAGAGACGGGGATCTGTGTTTACATGTATGTTCATGGAGCTGGGTTCCCAAGTCGTACAAGTAAATTATAACCAAATAAAGGTCCCTTGTACAAGTAAAATATAACTAAGTAAAGGTCCCTTGTACAAGTACAATATAACCAAGTAAAGGTCCCTTGTACAAGTAAAATATAACCAAGTAAAGGTCCCTTGTACAAGTAAAATATAACCAAGTAGAGGTCCCTTGTACAAGTAAATTATAACCAAGTAAAGGCCCCTTGTACAAGTAAATTATAACCAAATAAAGTCCCCTGTACAAGTAAAATATAACCAAGTAAAGGTCCCTTGTACAAGTAAAATATAACCACATAAAGGTCCCTGCTCCAAGTAAATTATAACCAAATGAAGGTCCCTTGTACAAGTAAAATATAACCAAGTAAAGGTCCCTTGTACAAGTAAAATATAACCAAGTAAAGGTCCCTTGTACAAGTAAAATATAACCACATAAAGGTCCCTTCTCCAAGTAAATTATAACCAAATAAAGGTCCCTTGTACAAGTAAATTATAACCAAATAAAGGTCCCTTGTACAAGTAAAATATAACCAAGTAAAGGTTCCTTGTACAAGTAAAATATAACCAAGTAAAGGTCCCTTGTACAAGTAAAATATAACAAGTAAGAGGTCCCTTGTACAAGTAAATTATAACCAAGTAAAGGTCCCTTGTACAAGTAAATTATAACCAAATAAAGTCCCCTGTACAAGTAAAATATAACCAAGTAAAGGTCCCTTGTACAAGTAAAATATAACCAAGTAAAGGTCCCTTCTCCAAGTAAATTATAACCAAATAAAGGTCCCTTGGACAGCTTCCCCATTAAAGCCCGGGGCAATAAATTTTTATAACCAATTAAATCCTGGTAAGAAAAATATAACCCAAAAGTTTTCCCAAGAAATTTCCAAAAAGGTCTGTACATAATTATTTTTTTTTTTTTTTTTTTTTTTTTTTTTTTTTAAAAAAAAAAAAAAAAAAAAAAAAAAAAAAAAAAAAAAAAAAAAAAAAAAAAAATTTCCCCAAAAAAGTTTAAATAAATTCCCCGAAAGGGTCCCTTGACAATAAAAAAAGAAGGTTTTTAAAAGTAAAATTCCCCAAAAAGGCCTTTAAAAGTAAAAAAAAAAAAAAGGCCCCAAAAAAAAAAAACCC
>JACEFZ010021994.1:0-30822 GCA_014155875.1 Cepaea nemoralis | reverse complement strand
GCACCAACATCTTTTCCTTGCCTCTTCCTACAGATGTTTGTTTAGTTCTTTCCATGAGCCCTACATGGTGTTCTTCATCCACTTTAGTCCTATTCTATGCAGGCAACAATAATGAGTTTGTAGTTATAGTAATGCTTCAATCCTTGAGAATACAAACATGTACATATTACAGTTTTGTGAGTAATAGGGAGGCAGCATAAGTAATGTTCAGTCCTTGAGAAAAATATGTGCAACATATTTTACAGTATATGTGAAGTTGTAGGGAGGCAGCATAAGTAAATTTCAGTCCTTGAGAAAACATATGTGCAACATATTTACAGTATATTGGAGTTGTAGGGAGGCAGCATAAGTAAATGTTTCAGTCCTTGAGAAAAATATGTGCAACATATTTACAGTATATGTAAAGTTGTAGGGAGGCAACATAAGTGCAACATATAAACAGTAGTGTGAAGTTGTGGGGAGGCAACACAAGTTCACAAATGCCATGATGAAGTCGATTTTACCCTAATGTAATGGGGGCCCATAAGAGAAACAAAGAATAGTAACCTTGTAATAAACCCCCGCATGTTGTAAGAGGCAACTAAGAAAGGGTGTCAAGCAACTGGCTACCTCCCCATAGACAACTTTAGCTGCAAGATCCAACCATCAACAAAAGACATGGCATGTTTTGATTGTGAGCCTAAGCTCCTTTGCAGGATGAAAGACAGAAGAAGACAATGAAGGATGTGTCAGCTGGAAGGTGGAAGTATGGAAATATGAACAGACACAAGAGGAGAAGATGCAACTCACATTGAAAAAAGTAGTCAGAGTGGGTCAGCAGATCCACCATGATACTAATCTCCTTGCTGGCAGCGTCAGACACCATGATTGGCTGCTGAAAAAACCCAATAGCACAACAGCTGTATGGGTAATGTGGGAGAATACTTGTTCTTTGAAGGATAACACTGGGCTGTCTATGTCTGCTGTGTAAATATGAATACTGTATTTTCAGATATACAAAGTACATAACCAATATTACAGTTATGTTTATACAGGCTATTTGTAAAGTCTTACTACATTTGTTGTAGAAAAAAATTTGAAAAATAAAGTACAAGACATCATCAAAACATGTGCTCCACAGTCCATCGTGAAGCAAATCCAGCGAATAGCTGTCATCTGCTGTAGTATTCTTTTGCACTCCAAAAAGAAAGGTGTTATCAATGGAAGAAAACAGGTTCCAAAAGTTGCTGTTATGTAGCCAGGGGCGGGGTTCGGGTGAGCGCCCAACCTTGCATAAATATCCCAATGGCTCGTGCATTCATCACCACTGCAGCAAATTCCAACTACTGGCCTTCTCGTGGCGGACCCGTTTAACTAACAGGATAAGGGGCGGCGGCGAGTCACTGGCGCTGAGAAACAACCAGAACGCTCTAGATGTGTATGCACGTACATGCATGAGCAGATATGTGTGCTTACACACCTAAACTCGTGTAAGACCACAGTCTGCTCTAGCAAATGAAAGGTGCTGAAGATGGAGGCAACCACGCATGAAATATGTCAACTACTGCTAAATGTTATGTGCTCGCCCTGCTTTGGACCCCCAGGCAGGTACAGGGCCCTATGCCTTGAAAGCGACCAGCCACAATACTGGAGGTCTTCTCAAATGTTCTGTGGAGCCAGGCGGACCTGAGAATAGAGCGTCTGGCCATACCAAATAAAGACTAAAAATAATGCACTGGAATGCGGAGGGAGTCTAGCAACAACAAAAAAATAAAAATAAAACTAGAAAACATCTTGGACCAAGAAAAAGTAAGCGAATGTAGCTTGAAAAAATTCACCTCAATGAAAATATAGCCTTCAAAATCAGAGGCTACCAGTCTTACCGATCTGACCGAAAGAACAGGTGAAAGGGTGGGATGCTAACCCTTGTAAAAAATAACATCACTGCTTCCAAAACTGAAGATTACATGGAAGGGGCTGAGTATCAGACACTTAAACTTAAGACAGGCAATACAGACTTACATCTGATAAATTACTACTGTCCACAGGCACTGGACACACTACCATTAAATGAAAAAAATGATTGTGTGTGGTGACTTCAACAGCCACTCACAGAGCTGGGGCTATGATCACATGGACCAGAGAGGAGAGAGACTAGAAGACTGGCAGGATAAGAAGAGATTCATATTGATTAACAAGCCGTTCGACCCACATACTTTCTACTCGAGATCATGGCACACCATTTTCAGAAAAAACCAATGCAAGGTGGTCTGTTGCCAAATCACACGCAGTTGTGTTTCGAAAGCGGATATGCAGGATTACAAAATGTGTCTGTAACCCCTTCGTCATGCACCCGACATTTCTATGCTACAGTTACATATAACTATATGAATGTAATACAAGCTAGCGTTTGCAGTTCTGCATCTCAGTCAAGATTCTTAAATGACTGCTTAGGAGACATTTGCAGCATTGTTCTCTTGTCTATCCTTGGGAGTTTCAATGGAAAAGGGATTCAGTCTCTATGTCTATCATTGTATCAAATGTTTGGTACTTTGTGAAGACATTAAAGATGTGAAAATTTCCACTCACTTCATCTGATACAGTCCTCATTAGCGTTGGTCCAAAACATGAAGCTAAGTTGGCAATTGACATCAGATTACGATTCTCATGCTGAGACACTCTGTAAAATAAGAAAATAAAAAAAGAAAGCTGGGAGTAATGTTAACAATAATAGGAACGATGACATTTTGTAAAATTAAAAACAAAAGAAAGCTGGGAATAACATTAACAATAATATAAACGCTGACAGACTAAAATTAACAATAATCAGAATGCCGCGAGACTAAAATTAACAATAATCGGAATGCTGAGAGACTAAAGTTAACAATAATCGGAATGCTGAGAGACTAAAATTAACAATAATCGTAATGTTGAGACACTGCAAAAATAACAAATATAAAGTTAGAAATAACAGCAAAATTAACAAATCTAAAGTTAGAAATAACATTAACAAATATAGGAATGTTGAGAGACTGAAATTAATAACAATACAAATGTATAGAGATTAAAGTTGACAACAATAAGAATGTTGAGAGATTAAAGATTACAACAATAAAAATGATGAGAGATTAAAGTTTACAACCATAAGAATGTTGAGAGATTAAAGATGACAATAATAAAAATGATGAGAGATTAAAGTTTACAACAATAAGAATGTTGAGAGATTAAAGTTTATAACAATAAGAATGTTGAGAGATTAAAGTTTATAACAATAAGAATGTTGAGAGATTAAAGTTTACAACAAAAAGAATGTTGAGAGATTAAAGTTTACAACAATAAGAATGTTGACAGATTAAAGTTAACAACAATAACAATAGGAATGTTGAGAGATTAAAGTTAACAATAGGAATTATGAGAGATTAAAGTTAACAACAATAGGAATGTTGAGAGATTAAAGTTAATAACAACAGAAATGTTGAGAGATTAAAGTTAACATCAAAAAGAATGTTGAGAGATTAAAGTTAACAACAATAGGAATATTGAGAGGTTAAAGTTTACAAAAATATGAATGTTGAAAGGCTAAAATTAAAAACAAAAGGATAAGCTGAGAAACTGAAATTAACAAAAGGAATGACAACTGTCATGTCTTTCTGCTTGCATAATGGTGGTTTACCCAAGCGAATACAGTCACTTAGGCATTTCTTTTGTGCTTTCCACTATTAATAACCAAAAGTTAGCATGATAAGCTGAGGCCTCTGCTATTCACTCGAATAAACTACAATTATGCAAGCAGAAAGATATGATAGTGTCTTTAAAACTATCATGGTGACACTGAAATATTTGACGATATGTTTTGTTTATTTTGGTTGAAAGGATTCATCACGCTACTTCATTATATGTTGAAATTTTGTCTGTTGTATGCATCTGGTGAGATATAGCGAAATGTGTCAGGCAATAAATTGTGCAATGTACTGTTTGTGTCTCAATCAGGTGCCGTCTCCACAATGAAGGTTGACTGCAATGGATCTCCAACACTGTCTGTCTCTCGCCTTGATTGTAATATTGTTTTTGTTTCCATCTACACCTCCATTTAACTTTCTAGTTGCTTGTTCAATGTCCAGGCTTCCGCTACATACAGTAGCATTGAATATACGTAGCATTTGACAATTCTCAATTTTAATGCGTTGTTAATCTCTCGAGATGTTAGTACTGATTTCATGCTGTTGAAAGCATTTTTGGCCATTCTCATTCTTGTCTTGATTTCTACTTCATTCTGCCATCATCTGATATTAAATGTCCAAGATAGGAGAAACTTGTTGCTTGTTCTAGTATCTCCCCATTTACAGTGATGTTCATTGATGACATTTCCTTTTCACAGCTAATTATCATAGTTTTTGTTCTTAGGATGTTAGTATCTAAGCAACATTTTGCACTATGCCTGTATACTTATTCCACTAGGTTTTGTAACTCTTGCTCGCTTTCTGTTAGTAACACGGTATCCTAAGATTTGTGTCTGCATTATTCAAATTTACAATGTAAAAACATTATTTTGAATGATAGGAACAATGATAGACTAGCCTTAACAATAACAGGAAGTTCACGCAAAACACAAAATTAAAGATATAGGCTGTGTGCAAGTAAACAAACAGAACCCAGAAAATAGACGTTAAAAATAGGAAGCTAGAAATGATGGTACTTGGAAGAAGAAGAAGAAGGAAGAGGAGGAGGGAGAGGAGAATGGGGATGAGGAAGAAGAAGAAGAAGAAGAAGAAGAAGAAGAAGAAGAAGAAGAAGAAGAAGAAGAAGAAGAAGAAGAAGAAAGAAGAAGAAGAAGAAGAAGAAGAAGAAGAAGAAGAAGAAGAGAAGAAGAAGAAGAAGAAGAAGAAGAAGAAGAAGAAGAAGAAGAAAATTCCCCACACTGATGAAGTAAGAGAAAGTAACAATGATCACTTACTGTAACAAGTGTAGAATTATTCTCTTGAGAGTTTGAAAGTTCACCTGTGGCAGTTTCTCCAGGTAATACTTGTACCACATCAGTCGATGGTTGACATCTTTGCCAGCTGAAATATGGCCAAACATTTCTCATTCTGAGTCCCGTCATCATAAAGCCAAGTATTGCACTGTTTATACTGTTGGGGTGGGAAGTGTTAGCTCTTCATATATTCTAGGCCATGGCATGAGGTGGAGTGCCTAGTTCCCTTTCTCCATGCCTCTACTTCCCTGATAATTTATTTTGAAAATTACTTGGTACCCATTTGATGAGGCTGGTTTGATACCAGGCCTGACATCTTGCTGTCTTGACAGACGATAGTTTGTTATCCATCCATCATGTGCCATGCCAGTAAGTGTGGGCGGTCATGTTTCGCCATTTCACTCAATCACCAGAGTCATGGATCAGCTCAGTGTTCTCGTCTTGACCATACAATGTGGCCAAGCCATTCCAGGTATTTACTCCTCTGCCCTCCCCTTGTTCTCTTCCCCCTCAATCTTGCCAGTGTCACCAAGTTCTCCAATTTATTTCTTCTCATAACATGCCCAAAAAATTTTGACTGTCTACGTCCAATTCCTCTAATCAGCTTATGATTTTCATTTGTTTCTTGTAGGACTTGGTCATTGATTTTTCTGTCTGTCTATGGTATTCTTTGCATTCTCCTCAGAAACCACATTTCCACAGCCATCAGATGTTTTTCAGCTTGACTTCTCATTGTCCACGCTTCACATCCATACAAAAGTACAGGTTCTATGTAGCACCTCAACACTCTTTTTCTCCTAGCAATTGACATCTTTTTAATGGTCAGTATGTTTTTCATTTTGCAAAAGGCTACCTTCACCATGGTGATTCATGTTCTAATCTCTTCAAGGCATCTCCCATCAGATGTTATGACTGTTTCGAGATAATTGTACTGATTCACTTTTTAAAGAAATATTGCCATTTACTTATGTATTACATTGTGATATTTCGTTCTTCCTAGTGACGACCATAATCTGTGTCTTCTTACAATTTAATTCTAACCCTAGTTGTTCACTGTGTGCAACAACCACATCTACTAAATGTTGTAGATCCTGCTCATTGTCTGCAATCAATACTGTATCATCTGCATATCTAATGTTATTGATGTTTCGTCCCCCTATGATGATTCCTTTCATATATTCTATATTTCTGAAAATATTTTCACTGTACAGGGGAAAAAAATCTGGAGACATTACGCATCCCTGTATCACACAGCTCTTAATAGGCTGATATTGAACTACTTCATTATCAACCCTTACGGCAGTTTGTAGTTTCCAATATATGTTTTTTTTACAAGTCTAAGGTCTTTTCCATCAATTTGAAGATCTGCAAGCGTCTTTACCATGTTGACATGTCTGTTACATTGTGCTAAAAAAAGCATAATAACTACAACCCACTGCGGTAGCAAATGTGACTGATCAGACCAATTTGCGCTGTAAATATTCATCCACAATGGATGCACGTGAACACATGGTAATTTCCACCATCACACACCATCTGACGTCTTACACACTTGGTGTGTGACCTATCTGCAATCATTTTCTTCTTTGTCTTTATTCCAGTTATGATCTTTGCCCTCTATGCAGCGTGATACGTGGTGACTTGGTCTCAAGGTGCAATATCAAAGCTTGTACCAATCTTGTCCCGTTTACACTCAAATTGTCACACATCACAATCTTTACAATACGTCACTATTGTTTATTTGTCTTGCCATTTAATATCAAGTATTATTTGCAAGCACCGCATATGAAAGCTGTTTAAACGTTTCTCTTGGTTAAGTTGACCAGACTTTACTGCCATAAAGAAGAGTACTAAGGACACAGGCTTGATAAACCAGGACACTTGTTTTGGCAGTAAGCTTCCTGTTCTCCCAGACTTTTTGTTGACCTGTTCATTGTTGTTGCTGCCATACCAATCCTGGTGTTGATTTCCTGTCAAGGTTGGTTTGATCCACTTTTGTTGGTAAGTAAGTGCACAAACCATTATACTGCCGCAGCTTGCGTATGGAATCATTTTCAGAATCTGAAGAGAAGGAAAGCTGAGAAGGAAGGGGAAGCTGTCCGTCACATCTTACTATAATAGAGACCTAGAATATATGACTCTGAACAACTATAAGCTGACTATGAACAATTATAATGTGACTTTGAACAACTATAATGTGACTTTGAACAACTATAATATGACTTTGAACAACCATAATATGACTTTGAACAACTATAATATGACTTTGAACAACTATAATATGACTTTGAACAACTATAATATGACTTTGAACAACTATAATATGACTTTGAACAACTATAAGCTGACTATGAACAACTATAATGTGACTTTGAACAACTATAATGTGACTTTGAACAACTATAATATGACTTTGAACAACTATAATATGACTTTGAACAACTATAAGCTGACTATGAACAACTATAATGTGACTTTGAACAACTATAATGTGACTTTGAACAACTATAATATGACTTTGAACAACTATAATATGACTTTGAACAACTATAATATGACTTTGAACAACTATAAGCTGACTATGAACAACTATAATGTGACTTTGAACAACTATAATATGACTTTGAACAACTATAATATGACTTTGAACAACTATAATATGACTTTGAACAACTATAATATGACTTTGAACAACTATAATATGACTTTGAACAACTATAATATGACTTTGAACAACTATAATATGACTTTGAACAACTATAATATGACTTTGAACAACTATAATATGACTTTGAACAACTATAATATGACTTTGAACAACTATAATATGACTTTGAACAACTATAATATGACTTTGAACAACTATAATATGACTTTGAACTATAATACCACACAAAGGCAATGATGTGATCAGGTGTCAAGATACAAGAGTGCACGTACTGGAACAGTCATAGAAACCATGAAGAGAGGAAGTTGAAACATGTGACAGCAAGAGGTCATGTTCAGAAATGGACAGCATAAACCCTAGCAGATACTGAAATGCTGGCAAGAGACAAGACCTGTGGAAACAAGTCATACAGACTGCAACTGGGGATAGTGCCTTAATGGCCCCTAGACTACGGCAGAAGAAGGATCAGCATATCTAAATACTGCAATATTTATAACAAAAACGTCCTGTGGAATGAATGAACAAACAAACAAACTTAATTTTCAAAGGGTTAAGAATTGGGCATTCAGTCCTGTCTATCATCCTGCCCTTCTATCACTCTCTTTCATACATTATTTCATCCACACATTATCCGAGTACAGGATGTGATACAGATGATACAGACAGAGATATTAAAATAAGAATGCAAAGCTGTCATAGCACTAGGAAATGTGCAGAAGTCAAAAGAATATTTCACTCTGATTATTTCTAGATCACGTTAATACAAGAACCGATTACTTGATACTGTTTTCCCTATATACTTTACGGTTCTGTACTTCTCGCTCTTCTGAAATTCATTTTATAACGTAAGTAGACCTGCAAATCACATTTTATGTAGACGTCTAGACTTGTTTTAGTATGTGTTATTTAACCTAGCTTCCATTTTTACGTATAGTGTTGGGGGGTGGGGGGGGGAAAGAAGAGATTTATAGGAAGGAAATACGAAAGGGTGGGGAGGGATGCCATTCTGAACATATGGTGAAGGGGTGCATGGGCCAAAAAAAAAAGGTTGAGAACCACAGGAATAGAAGGACTTAAATGATATAACAGAATCACCAATGTGGAGCTTGGGGAGAGAACATGGCAGATTCCACTGAACCAAGAGGTGAGAAAAGTTGCTAGCACTGGATAGGACACACATGAAGAAAACCTGATAATAGATAATTAGAAACCCCTGTCTCTAAAACCCACAGGGAAAATGAAATAGAGGGAGACCTAAACAAAACATCATCAGCCAGTGCCTTGCCGGCTGGCATGGGCGATCACGCTTCTCCACAAATTACGGTCTCCGATGTCATTGATCAATTCGTGTGTTTGACTCCCTTCCATGCCATGACACAAAGATTGTCAAGAAACTTCACACGCTATCTTCCTATATCAATTTTTGCGCAAATCTTTCAGGTTGTCACAACATGCTCCATTTTGTGTCTTCTCATGATGTAGCCAAAGAAAAAAAAAAAGATGTTTGTGAGAAGTTGTCTTTGCGACTTAGCTTCCCTCAAATTGTCCAGATTCCTCATTTTGGCTGTCCAATTAATTTTCAGTATTCTTCTATAAAACCACATCTCCAAGGCTTCCAGGGATTTTTTTCGCCTGTTTACTAATTGTCCAGGATTTGCAGCCGTATGTTAAAACTGGTCCTATGTAACATGCTTTTTCTAACTTTCAAGGATAGTGGCATATTGCACAAAATGTTCCATGGAGAAGAATATTAGAGACAGAGATGAATAATTTGGGGAGTATATGGAGGGAACTGCAGGAGATAGGACAGCTTGGCTTGACTTGGTTGAGGTCCCATGCTTCACTGAGGGTTTAGGGACACAAGGGGAAGAACTGGACCATATCTCACCTGCCATGTTGATCCAGGAGCTGTAGTTGAGTCTTCCAAACACAGAGTCATCCAGCTCTCTCAGGAACCTCTTCAAGGCATTGCTGACATCCTGTACTGTGTAAGAGTTTAAGCTCACAGCCCACACATCTAGTCAAGTACAAAGAGAAGCAAAGCATGATAAGTTATATGACTTTCCATTATGTGCCAACGGCTTTGGGCAGAGGAGCAGAATTGGGAGGGTTTACAAGCCTTACCCTACTGCAAGGAAATGCAACCTAAAGACAAAGTATCATGGCAGGGCAGACCAGGCCCCAAGCCTTGTGGTTCGGCAGCTGGTCTAGGATTGAAGGTCCGACAGGCAGACAGAGCATTGCTTTGCTGAACCGGCAGCTTCTACAGCTTGTCTTGTTCCTAACATATTGGTGTTATCTTTTCCCTGGAGTAAAGTAGACAAGCTGAGAGACGGATCATGCTGCATGGGCAACACACAGTCTCTACATTTTAGTCCAGATTTTGTGCTATGGTGAGGTGTAGCTCCATCGCTGGTCCCCCATTATGGGGGTTGTAGTTATTATGCCTTTTTTAAGCACAATGTAACAAACTATTGTCTGTCATGACAAGGTGCCAGTAGGAGTAATGTATATGACTTCCATAAAGCAAACAATGTCTTGGTTTCTAAGAATGCCCCATCTCCCCCAACAAATGTGACAAGGTGTAGATGATGGTCATTCCAGTAATACATTCCAGTAACACTTTCCAGTACAGACATTTGTCTGCTCATATGTTCCTTCCTCCTGGAACAACACTCAAGGATCCTTACATACATTTATTCATTTGTTATTTTACCCCTAACTAGCAATCGTTCAACAATAGTCTATAGAATGTCTGCCTTGTCCATCGTGAGTGTTCCGATAGCCTTCAGAATGTCTTCCTTGTCCATTGTAAGTGTTCCAACTACTGGCACTCTTGAAGGCAACATGTCTGCTAGTTCATTACTTTGTACTCCAGTATGATCCAGACACCATATTCAGGTGACTCTTTGTAAGAGAGTAGTGTCGATTCTTTGTACCCTTGCATCCATCCGATGGTAATGACTATTCCAAGATAGTTGTACCGATTCACTTGTCTAAGTATCTTCCCATTTACTTTGCTGTTACCTGTAGCATTCTTTTCTTCTTGGGGATGACTATAATATCTGTTTTCTTAAATTTAACTCTCTCTTTGCTCACTGTTTAATAGGCTAGACTGGTTGCTATACACAGCCAGTAAAACAACTCTCTGACACACACACACACATTTTCACACAGTAATTTCAATTGTCTACATCTGCAGTATGTACCTGACGAGATGAAGCAAAATATGCCAGGCAATAAAAAATGCAATCTATTGTTTGTGTCTTCGTTATTCAAATTCACTACGGGAAAACATTGTTTCGAATCTCTGACATACCTTTTCTGAACTCATCAAGCAGAGACTGCACCCGACTGTTCTGACCAGCCACTCTGTATATTCCTTTCTCCTCGAGCCCATTCATGTAAATATGAGTGATGCATTTCTCGACAATGACGGGCACGTTTTCATTGGTCAAAGCCTGGTCAATTAAGGTTCGGCCACTGCTCTGTGGATATTAAAAGAAAAAGAAGATAAATATAGTATTAAAGCAGATACTGCCACAGGGGCGCGAAGCATTAGATCTTCACACATTCTAGGTCACAACATATGAGGTGAGTGGTCAGTTGCCTTTCTCACTGCCTTTCCATCTAAAATAATTCCCCAGGTACCAGTCAGTCAGTATATTGTCCATGTACAAATAACAGGCTACACACAATGACCCCCCAAGTATACTGATCCCCATCATCTTGCTCACTCTGATGAGCTACTTTGGGCTCAGGTGACCTGGGTGTACACCAACACCAAAGTTTTGACCCAGAAAGGCTAACCTGGTAAAAAAATGCAAGATATTTAAACATGGATGTGTCGGTCAAATGACCAAAATATTGCAGCAAATAAGCACATCACAATTATGTCAAAAAAACAACTAACAATATTGGACTAATGAGGAAAAGTAATACTATTGACTGGCACTTTGTCTTGAGAGACGATAGTTTGTAAAACAGAGTTATACCTCTCCATAACACAAAGCCTGAGCTGAATAGAGGCCATGTGTTGCCCATGCAGCATGAGCCCTCTCTAGACCTGCCTAGTTTACTCCAGAGAAAAGGTAACACCAATATGCCTGGAACAAGACACGCTGCCGGATCAGCAAAACAATGCTCTGTCCGCCTGTCAGAGCTTCCATCCTAGACCAGTTGTTGACCAAGGGTTAGAGCTTGGCCTGCCCTGCCATTTAGTCTTTAGGTTGCATTTACTCGCACTAGGGTAAGACTTGTACCCTCCCAATTGCACTCCTCTGCCAAAAGCCTTGGTACAATGTGGGGTGTCGGGTTTGGTGAACGCCACCCAACATTCAGAGCTAACAGAAAGCAGTTAGTACTGTCTACTGTCATACGGTAGCAGTGTCATATAGATGTTAATGAAAATAGCACAAAAAACAAGAATACTGACCACAATTGCGTCTAAAAACGCATTATACATTCTCTCAGTGTCCCTGGTCAGTGTGGCTTGCAAGTACACAGACCTGTAACAAGTCAACATAATCAATTTATATCACACAAAGAAATACTCTACAAGTAATTGCAATGACACAGAGACATAAACAAGAAATGACAGCAACAGTACAAGTAACAGAAAATGATGCATTAGTGGCAAAGTTTGTACACAAATTCAAAACAATATATTCCCTTAGCGAATTTAAATACAGACGCCACTAACAATTGATTGCATGATTTATTGCCTGACATATTTCTGCCTAAATATGATTAACCTATTCACCTCATATGATATATAACTCTGCGCATTATTTGCCTGATGAGATGCAACAAATTATGCCGGGCAATTTATCATGCAAGCTATTGTTTGTGTGTTTAAAGTATGTATAAAAAAACTGTGTAATAGGGTGGTAACCACTTGAGGCCACACACAGAGAGATTTTGGATACCATCAGGGAAGGCAGTTGATTTTCGAAGTTGTTTGATTTTCCATCAGAACGGACATACAAATTATCATTTACTAAAGGGAGAATCTTAACTGTTTAGTGTCTCTAACGTAGAAGGTACTGAGGTGATCACTAAGGGACCATTAAAATGGCATAACGAGGTACGAACAGGATTACAAAAGATGAGGAACTTCGGGCAACCCGGAATCCAACTATATATTTGTATACGACCATTTTCTTCGTTATAACCTTGAAAAGTGAATGCTGAAATCCTTTTTGTATCGCCATGATTGTAACTAACTCCCAGGGAAACAAAGAATATACTATGATGGAGAATAAAGCAAAGTAAACTCGACAATGGAACTGCATGTCTTCCTTTGAAGATTTTGTGAATTTGCGATTTTGATATTCAAATTTATATTTTTGATGTTGAAATGTTGCTTTACAACCGATGAAGTACGACGATGGCATTATACCTCAACCACTTGCGATATCAGCTGGCCTATAATATCTACCTAGCAATTCTTGGCACAACGTCATCAATACTGCGCTTCTTAGTGCAAGTATTTTGCACCGCCTGTATTGCATGCCTCGACCACCTGCTAATTATGGGGCGTAACATCTATTTTGTTATATATTGCATCTGTCCGTGCTTGTTTTTCGCATGAACTGCATGTTCGGAACGATGACGGCCGGCTGTTGCTGGATTGAATGGTTTGCCTTTTTGGTTCATGAGTGCATTTTTCAGGAGACTCCTGTTGCTGTAGCTACGGAGTTCGTGCTTTGTGCGGCGCTTTCGGTGGGTCACCCTGCAGAAAGAGACTGAGCCATATGGGATAAAACCCCGGTCAATGAAGTCTTTCTGGTGACTGCCGTTTTCATCGACGATGAACTGTATTTTTCATGGAGGACTTTTGTGTTGGCATTCTGGCGGCGGCATTATGCAGAGTGTACCTGTGCGGGCTGTTGGCTTGCCGACACTCCTGTCTATTCCATTGTTCACATGGGGCCGTGAGGAGCATTTTGTGATATTCACTGGCATAGGAACGGAGCAATATGGGGACGATCCGTTGCCGTGAAGTTGGAACCGCAACTAACTAGCTAACTAACTAATAAAAAAACTACACATGCAAGCAGGCACGCATGGTTCACTGATGTGGATCTACCATGCTGGGTGCACCATCTCTCTTTAGTTGTTCCATCATTTCTGTTGTCAGACACTGTCGAAGGCCTTAGTGTAGTCTGTGAAACAAGTATGAAGATTTACATGTTTCTCTCTGTATTTCTCAAAGATGGTTCTCATATTGAAGATATGGGTCTTAGTTCCTCTGCCCTATCTGAAACCTGTCTGTACTTCTTGTAATTCATATGCACTATAAAGACAGGATCTGATGCTTGCCCTTGTCCAAGACTGAGCATTTGTTTGGATGCTCCAAGTGCAGTGACTGATTCTACAACAAGATAGCAAGCAAACATTAGGAAAACATAAACATAGACCCAACATGTTGACTTACTTCCCGGTTGAGCTGATAACAAAACAAGGACCTTGATGCTGGTAACCATTACTGGAGTCCTGCATTTCTGCAAAATCATTAAATATGCACACATGATTTGACTTGAGAGAATCAACAGCTGCAGCAGGATATAACAATAGGAAATACATAATTAGGTGTGTTCACCTTTATGGAGTTCGTTGTAAGGTAGATACACTGTGTCCTTGTTTAGTAAGTCCCATCTTTTTGTAGGAGCTACAGATACCTGTTTGTATTTCCTATTATTTGACTGGGTGGCTTCTGTAAGAGACAGTGGTTTCTATAGGAAACATACTGTGGCGTATGTACAGGATACATTTGACGGTGGAGTGGCTTAGAGAAATACAATATATTAGAACACTGAGCCATGAGGGAAGAGATTATGAAAATAGAAAGTACCACATTGTAATTTGTATGCAATGAGTTTCTTCTTCCTCTTCTAGGTTCACCCAGAATATTTTTTGGACGTAATT
This sequence comes from Cepaea nemoralis, assembly GCA_014155875.1. Classification (NCBI taxonomy): domain Eukaryota; kingdom Metazoa; phylum Mollusca; class Gastropoda; order Stylommatophora; family Helicidae; genus Cepaea; species Cepaea nemoralis. The sequence continues at coordinate 16,273 of JACEFZ010021994.1, read as the reverse complement.
GTGTTGTGCCTGTTTACAGCAGAGCTGCGATATTTGCACCTTTCAGCCGACACATCCAACTTCTACAGGCATTTATTTATTGATCGGGTTAACCTTCCTGGGTGTTTCTTAGGATTGTCAACTCTCACTGTTGTGGTGTTATACTCATCCCAGCTGGTCCATTTAGAACAGCCGAAGACATAACGGTCAGCCCTCTAGGGAAGGCAGGTGCAGACCATGGGCATTCCCCACCATCCAAGGAGGCTTCTGTAATTGCAGAGCTGACACATAGCACTCTGGTACTGGGCTCACCCAAGGAATCGTCATGTCCTGCACATGGCTGCTTAGCCTCACTTCCGTATAATGGGCCTTCCGTTCACCACAGGTTCCTTCGGGAACCAGGAGAGATCAGTGCAATGAGTTTTATGGCAAGGGATTGAGAACTGAGCAATTCCTTTATATTTAGGTACAGATGCCCAGCCATTCATTGTAGTTTATGCATAATAATCAACATAAAACATTAACTGAAGTAGGTCCAACTGAAGCAGAGTAAGCTGTAGATGGCACCTTTTTCTTATCATTGGTTTTGTGTTAATGTAAAGTGTTGCAAACTGTATTATATTTAAAACTAGAGGTAGTTGTAGTCTGCTATGAGCATTTGGTATTTGTGGGGTGATATAACAGGTAAATAACTTGGATCAGAGGAGTTTATTGTTAACTTAAATGGGTTTGTAGAGATGATAGGAGATGAGACTGATGCCAGATGTGCAGGATAGTGGGATGGGTTAGTGTCGCAGCCACAGAATGATCATTGTGTCTTATAAACGAGGGAAGATAACATAAAGAATTCCCACAAAGTTTCCAGTTAAAGAAGATTTATGCTGAAAACTAAGAAAACAGTGCCATCAGAAGACTTCCCGTGGCAAAGAAAAGAGACTTCTAAACAGACAGTATAACCAGGAAGGCCCAGCCTGTGAACTCATATCTAAAAGACTTAAAATTTCCCCACCATTAGGTTAAATCATAGGGTTCGGTGGCCCCACAACAATGGTGATCCTGGTGGTTTATGCTGTATGAAAGATTTATGTTACTTAAGAAAAACAATCACTCACTGACATTCAACACTGTTAACATATATAGAAATAAACACAAGATGTGATGTATAGTTAATATTGATCTACTGGATCAAATGTCATCTAGAATCATGGGACAAGGTGTGGTCTTAGAGATAACTGGCTGTAATGTGGTCACTAGTTTGCAAACTTATGTTTGGTGGTAGCTATCTGGGTCTGCTACTTCCAGCTACAATTTCTACACTGGTCAACTGGCTTGGCTTGTCAACTTGGATAGAAACTCCAGCACCTTCAGCTAAACTCAATCTGGAACCCTGTTAATGTGTGCCATTTGTCCACTTCTGGCTGGGAAGATGGACCTTGTAACTAAACAGTCGTCCCGTAAATTTCCAGATGGTTAAACAAACAATTAACCCCCAAAATTCACCAATAAAAATGTTCTACTTACTGATGCCACTTGCTTTCCTCAGGTCCAGGTGGTCGAACCTGAGGTCTCTGTTCATGAAGTAAATGCCCCGCCAGCTGAACACAATAAATGTTTGATGCCAGTCCTAGCATGAACCAAAATACCTAGAGGTTATTGTTAAACCAATCACACTGAACATCAGGCATCACGGACAAGTACTTTCATATTTCTATAATACAAATAAAGATACCTATTGCTAAAAGTGCCACATACAAACGGTTCTCATTGCTGAATGATCTACAACATATGAGACATTGGCATACATTTCCAATACAAAAACTATTTGGAATAATTAAATATGGATACATTTAGGATAGCATTCAAACTGAGATACCAAATCTGATAACATTAAGTATTAGAAAGGAGACTCAATATGGTTTCTAGTAATATGGGTACATAAAGCTTCACAATTCATTCAGACCTACACAATGTGATGATACTAGGACATGACAGACCCACGGCAAGTTCCTGCTTCGGGGTCATATTATATACACAAAATGATAAACAGCACCAGAAAGGCAGGGCTGTGTGGACTTGAGCACCCGTGCCAGGCAACAAGGCGCCCGAAGAAGAGAACGACTTGAAGATAGTTTTAAATATGCTACAATCTGAACAAATACAACATGAACTACTCACATCAACAAGGCACTCCTTCATGAAAGCGTAGCCGGCCAGCTTGACATCAATCATTCCCACCTGCTCCATCACAGGGACTGGGGCCATCAACTGACGAACAAAATGTTTGGGACTTTACAAACTTTGAACGAGAATAATGATAACACGTGACCAAATAAAGGTGGTATATATAAAAGACTTCATACACGTATGATAATATATTTTATGAAATTCTTCTATCCTACAGAAAGAGTCATCATCATCATCTTCCACTTTTGCCATCAAGCAATGTAGGGAGGAATAGTTGATGCTTCAGTGCCCAACAGGTGGCACTGGATAGTGTCATTTCGTGTGATTGTATAGTGTCTTTTATGTCCTCAATCTGTTTTCTTCTCAGGTGGTATTTTGCTCTCATATCAGATCTTCTTTGATGTAGAGCAGTACTGGTAGTTGACAGTGTTGAATTCTAACGAGATGGCCGAACCATTTGATCTTCTGTCTTTCAATACATGTGGCACAAGGTGTTGATCTCACAGTTGTTAAATAATATTTCTACACCAGGTACATCGCAAGGTACCATAGGCAGTTGATGACAGGTTTTTGACAATTAAGTAAAGGACAAAATTTAAAATGGTATGACAGAATCATCCAAGTCAAACTCATAGAGAGAACTAGACAAATAATAATGAATCAAGAGGTGAAGAAGAAATGACACAGGTGATGGATACGATACACATTGAGAAAAACTGAGAAAAGCACAACTAGAAAGACCTTTGCCTGGAATACACAGGACACAAGATATAGAGGAAGACATAAGAACATAGAGAGAGAAGAAACATACAGACAGAAATGAATAGTATGAGGAAGGCATGCACGGAGCTATGTGGGATAGCTAAGAATACGACAGCTTACAGTGGGTTGGTTGAAGGGCTATGCCCAATGAGGGATAAAGGATGAGATAAAAAGAAACACAGTTGTGTTTGTTAATCCTACCTTGGCAATTGTGCGGATCCACTCGCCACAATCATCTCTGCACTCAGAAATGAATGTAAAAATGCGGTTATCTTTTAATCCTGTGCTCAACTCAAAAGAGCAACTAATTCTGCAATGAAAAAACAAACAATCAAGTTGTACAATCCTATAATGAAAAGAACACCATGGACAGATAAAAAGCACAATGAAGATATCTTCAAAGAAGTCAACTCATACAGAGAACTGGTTCGTCACCAAGCAGCTGGTCCTTTACAGAACATCTCTCCCATCACATCCACTGATAAGCCTCTCCATCTCTGGCCATGTTTCCTGCCCCATAAACCCTTATGCCCGAGGTGTCTGCAACATCCTGTGCCCATTTTAGTGCCCCCTGGCTCTTTCTCCAGGAACCAGGCCTCCCATAACTGTTCTCTCCCAGCCTTAGTGAGTTTTAACCGAAAACTCTTTCAATACTTAATCCATACCGACTATATGCAACCATAATTCATTTACTGGTATAATTGATCAGTATAATTGTTCATTATAATTGTTTAACTATAATTGTTCACTATATATGTGTGTGCGTGTGGGAGCGAGAGAGAGAGAGAGAGAGAGAGAGAGTGGGTGTCAGTGAGAGGGAGAGAGTGAATGCGTGTGTGCGCACGTGCATGCGTGGTGTGGAGAGAGTGATTGAGCGAGAAATGGTGGGGGAATGTGTCAGTGCATGCATTCGTACGTGTATGTGTGAGAGTGAGTGAGGGAGTGTATGCGTGCGTGCATGCGTTCATGTGTATGTGTGAGAGAGTGTGATTGAGAGAGTGAGTATGTGTGTGTGTGTGTGAAGGATTGTGTGTTAGAGAGTGAGACAGTGGGAGAGTTGATGTGTTAGTGTGTGTGTGTGTGTGAGCGCGCGCATGCGTGTGAGTGTGTGTATATGAAAGAATACAGAGAGAGAGAGAGAGAGAGAGAGAGAGAGAGAGAGAGGAGAGAGAGAGAGAGAGAGAGAGAGAGAGAGAGAGAGAGAGAAAGAGAGAGCTGAGCAGATGCATGTCATGTAACACGCATGTTATGTAACACGCGAATCCATATGTTTGTGTATTCTCATCTGTCATATTATCAGTTAAATACCATTTGATTTTATCATGCATAATATAAACTCATGTTCATTACTGTAGTTTGAGTGAGTGAGTCAGTGAGTGTGAATGAGAGACAGAACGAGTGAGCGTGAGAGTGAATGAGTGAGCGGGAGAGTGAATGAGTGAACGGGAAAGTGAATGAGTGAGCGGGTGAGTGAATGAGTGAGCGTGAGAGTGAATGAGCGGGAGAGTGAATGAATGAGCGGAAGAGTGAATGTGTGAGAGTGAATGTGTGTGTGTGTGTGTGAGAGAGAGAGAGAGAGAGAGAGAGAGAGAGAGAGAGAGAGAGAGAGAGAGAGAGAGAGAGAGAGAGAGAGAGAGAGAGAGAGAGAGAGAGAGAGAGAGAGAGCATCACTATTTTTACGTCACATGCATTTTATGTACACATTTTTCTCCATGTTTAACATTTTTATGAGACTGCTCATGACAAGTGTCAGTGTATGTGTGTGAGTAAAGTGTGGGAGTTTGTTCATACTAGTTTCAATACTAACGTGAGACATTTTGTATGTGTCTAGATGTGAGGAAGTGTGAGTGTATGTGGAGGATGTGTGGGTGGGGGTATGCATTTGGATGGGTTGGGGTGTGTGGGTTTTGGTGGGTAGTGGTATTTGTGGGTGTTGGTGGGATGTGTGGATGGATGTGTGGGGGTGAAAGTAGGGGTGTTGGAATGGGTGTGGGGGATGTGTGTATGGGTGGAGGATATGTGTATGGGACGGATGCAGGGGATGTGTGTTTATGTGGGTGGAGATGTGTGGATGGTTTGAGGAAGTATGTGTGGGAGGCGGGGTTGTGTGGGTAGGGGATTGTGTTGGGTGGATTTGGGATGGAAGGGCGGGTGGGGAGAAGTGTATGGTGTGTGGGTTTGAGATATGTGTGCGGTGTGTTGGTGGGGGATGTGTGAATGATGTGTGGGTGGAGGGTATGTTTGTGGTGGTATGGGTGGAGGATAGTGTGTGGTGTGGGGGATGTGTGTGATGGGTGTGGGGAATGTGCGTATGGGTGGGGTATATGTGTGGGTGAGCAGGGGATTGTGGTGGTTGGGGTAAGTATGTGGGGGAGTGTGGGTGGGAGATGTGTGTATGTGGATGGGGAATGTGTGAGTGGCTTAGGGATGTGTAGGTGGGTGAGGGAGTTGTATGTGTCGGGGTGGGGTGTGTAAGTGGGTGGAGGATGTGTGTGGGGGTAGGGGTATTGTGATTGAAAGATGTTTGGTTGGGAGTGGGTGGGTGGGGGTGTGTGGGTGCGTAGTGGAGGATGTATGCGTGAGTGAGTGTGTGTTGGTGGACGGGTAGGGAATGCGTGTGTGGGTGGGGAGAGGTGTGTGGTGTGTTGGTTGGTGATATTGTGTGGGTGAGGTATGTGTGTGTGGGTGGGGGATTTTTGTGGTGTGTGAGTGGGGGTATGTGGGGTGGATGGGTAAGGGTATCTGTGTGGGTGTGGGTGGGAATATTGTGTGGTATCTGGGTGGGGGATATGTGTGTGGTGTGTAAGTGGGGTTGTGTTGGTGAGGGATATGTGTGTGTGTCGTGCGTGGGTTGGGAATAGTGCGTGGTAGGGGGTGTATGTGATGTGCGGGTGGGGGATTGTGTGGTGGGGGATTAGGTTAAGGCATGTGTGGGTGGGTGGAAGTTGTATGTGTGGGTGGTGGGGTGTGTGTGAGTGGATTGGGGATGTATGTGTGGTTAGGGAGATGTGTGTGTGTGTGTGGGGGGGGGGGGTAGGGACATGTCAGTTGGTGGGGATGTGTGTGTATGGTTTGGGGATGTGTGAGTGGATGTGCGATGTGCGGGTTGGTGGGGGATTGTGTGTGTGGGTGGGGAATATGTTGTGGATGGAGATGTGGCTGGGGGATTGGTGGTTTGAGGTGTGGGTGGGGAGAGGATGTGTGGGGTAGGATGTGGATGGGCGTGGGATGTGTGGGTTGGTGGAGGAATGTTTGTGGGTGGCGAGTGTGTTTTGGTTGGGGGATCAGGTGAGCGCAGTGTGTGTGGATGGGGGATGTGCGGGAGGGGGATGGGTCGGTTGGTGGGGTATGTATGTGTCCCTTGGTGTGCGTGTGTGTCGGTAGGTGGGGGTGTTTATGTGTCCCTTGGTGCGCGTGTGTGTGGGTAGGTGGGGGTGTGGGTGGGGTGATGTATGGATAGGTGGGAGATGGGCCTCATAACATGGTAATTAGCCTTGTTTATGTTTACAACATTCATTTCACAATGTTTATTTTTCTTCCTATGTAAATGTATAATGCTCTTGATGAACGAAAGACGAGTGATTGGAAGGGCCGAATGTAAGACGGGCCTGCGCGCCCAATTTGTGACCCTAATAAAGTTGATTTAAGTTGATTTGATTTAATATGGTCACAGTATTTTAGTTTCCCAGACATGATAATGTTCATGAATCGGTTGTCTTCGGTGTTCACATTTGGTAGAACTCCAATGTTTCTTTTCTCTTCTTGGTCTACGATATGCTAAGAACTTTTCTGTAACATTTAAGCTCAAAGGCCCCAATTTTATTCTCTAGTCCATGATTCACAATGATACGTTGCCACAAGAATGATGCATGTTCTCATGGATATTACTTGAACTCGTTTGCTGGTGTTGTACCAGAAGGTCTTAATACTGTTTAACCTCTACTGTGGCCAGCTTGCATCTCACTTCTTTATAATAGTCCTCACTGATGTTGAAAATGGAGAAAAAATATTCAAAATATGCCACGACAACAGGAAAGTTAGAGGGCAAGAGAGACAGGAGGAGACTGAGAAAGAAGATGCTGGACAGTCTGATATCATGCTGGGAGGAACATTGCTATCAGAAATGATTGGCAGTACATGAGACAGTCAGCTGTGGCCACACATGATCACCAACAGCACACAGCATGAACTATAAGATGAAAAAAACAATGGTTAACTACACTGTAAAAGTGATCCCATGACAGATGTTGCCGGAATAGTTTACAGTATTCAGCATTCAAATTAACTATGCCATGGCATCAACAGGTAGGGTGATCAGATTCCTTCCTCACTGGGGGGCTGAGTGGTCTCGAGGTATGGTGTCCGCCTCAAGTGCTGGAGGTCCTGGGTTCAAGCCCTGGCAAGGACCGAGAATTTTTCACAAGTGACTTCTAGTAATAAAATGTCCCCTGGTTTCTGGGTAGTGAGATCAGACGCCCGTGTGTATTGTTGCGCACGTAAAATATCCCATGGCAGTTGAAAAACGAAAAAAGAGTAGCATAACAGCGCTGCCCGGGCAAAATTTCTAGTTAAAAATCTACTCAAAGTATTTCAGGATCCTCGCTGGTGCTACAGAGTTCGTGCACTGAGCTGAGATTCTCCGGACTCAGACTTGAGTTAGGAGTAGAACGGAGCACTTATGGATTACAACCGTGTGCCGTGATGTTGATCCATCGACTAAACAAAACTTCCCTCCTCACTGCCCTACTGCTACAAATATTCTATGGTGCCCATATGATGATCCCTGCTTCTGCTTCTTCATCTACTGCCTTTTATCACTCAGTGAAGCCAACTCTGTGGCGAAGAGGTTATGGACACAATTCGTAATCCCTCATACCAAGTTCAAACACAGCTGCGGGCAATTTGGGAGCAGACCGTCTTGCACTGAATTTCATACACTGGTATGAGTGCCGGTTGTTCAGTAAACTTGTCAATAAATCATAAATAGCCAAAAAAAGCTGTGGTTGACTGCAACATCCTGCATCCAATATGCAACTAATTTAACTTCTGCGTACTATAGTATGTCCACATTTGTTTGCCTTCATTCACGATCAATTATTTTGAAAACTGTCTGTTGCATCGTTATGAAATTTTTCCAGCCAAGGAATATGTCTTTGATAGGTCCAAAAACAACTTTAATCATTGAAAGCGGCGACATTCCTTTGATGTTTTGCTGAACAACTAGTGATTTCTCGTTAACAAAATTATTTTTACGGTAATGGGAGACCTGTCAATTCTGATGACACACAAAGGCGTATCCGGATTCGTATGGGAGTGGGTGCAATGAAAGAAATAGCTTAAAATCGACAGGGTCGGCTGCATTGCACCAGGTTTTTATCCCATATGGCTCAGTTTCTTTCCGCAGCGCGGAAAGCGTCGCACAAAGCACAAACTCCGTAGTTCCAGCGACGACCCTCGGGAGTCTCTGAAAAAATGCACCCGTGAAATGAAGGACGCGGCCCGGAATCGAACATACAACCTTTGGAGCCTGAGTCAGACGGCTTGACCACTTCACCACGGAGATTCCTGAGAGGGGTGCAATGTGTAATATTAGTAAAGACAGAGAATTTACAGAGGCACGGGGTAAATAATTTGTAAATTAACAGGAAAGTAGAAGGAATATATGTCTTACCTTATTTTTCATTTCCTTCTTGTTTCTTCAGCTGATGCTGATGCTGTAATGTTTAGGGCCTGCAATTCGTCTGAATAGTTGGAGCAAAATATCCCAGTGAGTGAGTACGACAGGGCATAGCGGCTATTACCGGCCGATCGCTTAAAACGAGCGGAGCGTCGATTCCGGCCGATACTATTATGCATTGTAAAAACGCGATCTCTCGGCTTTCCGACACTTCCAACGGCTACTTTCACTTTCGCCGATAGCTTGAAAACGTGGCCGCCATTTGTAAACGTGCTACAATGAATTTGAACGGACTTTTTTGATAGCTTTCGGGATTTTTTAAACTGTTTTTCAAAATGGATTTCGGCGATTCTTCAAGTGATAGCCTAGATTTCGCTCTGTTCAATTTAAATAACATTAAAGGGCACGAAGTTGATTATTAATCGGAGCTAGATATCAGTGCAAAGCGTTACTTTGCATTAGCAGTCGTGAGTCGGACTTTAAAGAAAGTGATTATGATTCTGAAAATGTGTTTGTAAATTGCCGTATAGATGACGGAAAATCACAAACAACATGCCGCATTTCGTAAATATTTGTGTTCATATATGGATTACCGGCAACAATCATGTGAGTAACATATTCTGCATGCTTTTCCCTTCATTGTGTTGTTTATTTAACTAAAATCGATTGACTACCACCTTATTTGTGATGTTTTTACTAACGCGACCCAAAATTTTACAGATCCTGAAAAAATCTTGCCCGTTCAGGGCTACAAAACGGACAAGCGTCTGCCCTGTAAAGGGTTAAGGTCTGCGATCTGCTCAGACCTTAATCTGTGTCGGACGATTCCAGTAGGTTGATGATTGCTTTTGGTTGCATAAAATTCAATCCATCCTTTCTCCAATAGTCCTCTTCCTCTTTCAACACATGGTCCTGATGTTTTTTCCAGTAACTTTTATCAATATTTAATAGCGCGGACAGACAGACAGACAAGACAGACAGACAGACAGACAGAAAGGTAGGTAGGTAGGTAGGCAGAAAGGTAGGTGGGTGGGTGGGTGGGTGGATGGCTGGCTGACTGGGTGGGTGGGCCAACCGGCAGATAGATAGATAGATAGATAGATAGATAGATAGATAGATAGATCCCCGCCAGAAGCCGGGCCTTGTCAGCTAGTTTATTTATTTAATCACGTTTCATGAAAGAGACTTTTGGAGACACCTCTGAATCTTCGCACAATTTGTTTCAAAACGGAAATCACGTGAAAATTTTAAAAAATGCAGGGGCGTGTCTTGGTGAAGATGTAATACTGTTAAAATCATGGACGTAATCTCTAAGTCATAATTAATATACCGCATATAAACTAACATTGAAATCTGCGGTAAAATCTCCAGAACAAAATTTTTTTTGTTGGGTGGACATAATGATAAGGTTATATACTAAATCTCATCATTTTCCCTCAGTTGGTTACTGAGATATTGAATTTTATATTGAGGCAACCAAAAAAAAAAACACACTATAGCTACTTTCTTTCTCCAACTGCTACCAAATTAACGCAGGGAGTGAAGGGACACACTCTTTCACAATCTTTGTACTTTCACTTCTAGTAATATTTCTTTCAGTTCATCCTCTAAAACTTGGGACAAAGAGCTTCCTGCTTCTACTTCTTCATCTGCTGCCTGGTATCACCCAGAGAAACATCTCAAGTCAAGCATTCCCATCTTTGCCATCTCCTGTGGCTCCTTACATTTCTCCCCATTTTATTCATCTTTATCTCTAATTGACTGCTATAATGAAAATAATAACAAAATACACTGCTAATAGGAAAATGATGACATCCACTGCTATAATGAAAATAATAATAATCTTATTTATTTCTAAAATAATGACATCTACTGCCATAATGTGTTATAAATGAAAAAAAATAATAATCTTATTTATTTATATATTGAAAATAATGATAACCATATCTACAATGAAAATAATAATGATACACATTTATACAATAAAGATAATGATAACCATTTCTATAATGAAAATAATAGCATTAGTCCTTTCTATAATAAAAATAATGATACCTATTGCTATAAGGAAAATACTAACGATTCCCACTGCTGTAATTAAATGATTAAAAATCCTACTGCTCTAGGAGAAATAATAAAATATCGATTGCTATTAGGAAAATAATAATGAATCCCAATTCTATAAAGAAAATAATAGATACTTGTTGCAATAAGGGAAACAAACAATTGTCAAGCCATTACCCTCTTAGGACAACAATCACCATCAATTTAATAACTTGTGTGGGTGAAACCATGGTCAGCCGTTATGTGTGGCTGATTCAGTCACAATCTGAGCTAGAGATGGACCCTGATATACCTTCTCTTTGAGGTTGAACGGGGTAGGGGTTATGGTATAATGGAAACAGACAAGAAACAGAGGAGACTAACCTGTCACTCTCCACGGCCTGGATCATGTACATGTCCTTCCTGTTTATAGAGCCCTTAAAGGTCTTGCTCTGAGACAAGAAATCAACAGGGAATCACCAGAGATGCAGACACATGAAGACAACACATTCACTAGAGGCTCCTTTTTCATGTCATGAGGTGGAAGTTAGCATGGCCGAATGGATAAGAGTGCTTGTTCTTAAACTTCCAGTGTGCTGATGCTTTGGTAGGGGGTTCAACCCCTACACTGGTCAGTTGGACTCAAATGTTAACTTCTCATCCTTGACTGTCATTTACTGCCTATAGTACCTTGCGGTGCAGGACAGGGGGGTGTTGAGTCCTGAGAAATTTAGGCTGCATGGCTAGTGCAGTCGCCGTGAACTGTGCAGGTTAGAGTTTTCTTTTTGCCCTGGACCGAGGATTCGAACCTGGGTCTCCCAAAGGAGAGCCTGGCTAGCGGATGTAAATTACATGTACTTCTGAGGTCGGAGTGGGTTTGTTTGATGGTGAGGGATACAGGTAATAGGGAAAGCTAATCCACAGGCAAAGTTCAGCCTATTACTGCTAGAAGTAGCGCGTATGCACTATGCTTGAGTTCAAAGTGAGCGAGCGCAAAAAAGAAGATGTCACGAGGTGTACTAGGTATATGGTGACAACCCGTAATTGTTTATAGTTCAATCAAAACTGGATGGGGGATGAGGATACTTCCTGATAACCATTTTAAACTCCCTGTGCACTGATGGTGCGCTAGTGGGAACATTCCTACATCGGTCAGCTGGCCTTCAACTTTGACTTCTCATTCAGAAAGCACTGGCAATCTACTGAACATAAAATTGATCAGTAAATCAACCTGAGGTTTGGGTTCATTGTAAAGTCCTGCAAAGAGCAAGCAACATTTGAACCCATTTTGGGTTGGATTGACCTGGAAGTTTTCTCTCTCTCTCTCTCTCTCTCTCATTATGTTCCTCTTGTACCTTGTGGTGTCATGGTGAAATATAAACAGCAGGAGAGTGCCCGATTATGGGCTGCATGTATCAACATTCCCATGGACTCAGTTATTCCCTGCGTCGTGGTCAGGCTCTTCCTCTGCTTCCCTCTGATCTGTACATCATTGCTTGTTATGTTATACTGTAAGTTGGTAACCTACTTGCATGGCCAAACCATTTGACTTACTGCCTTCTAATAAAATCTAGCGCAACTTTAGACCTTCATTTCTGATCTTATCTCTTTTTGATACATTGAGTATTCTTCTCAGGAATCTCATTTCTGTTGTGATTTTTCTTTTCTCTTTTTCTGCCAATGTCCAGGTTTGGCATTGATAACATTGAGTTGGTAGGAAGATTGTGTTGTAAAGTGCTTTCTTAGTAGTTATTGATACATGTTTGTTCTTTAGTATTGATGCCATGATATTATACTTCCTAGGTACTTGAAACTCTTTACTTGTTCCAAGGGATGTTCATTTAGGTGAATCGTTGTTGCTTTTTCTTTTTTAGTTAGTCATTAACTCTGTTTTACTTGCGCTAATTTTGATGTTATATTCCCTACACATTTCATTTAGACTATTCACGTGGTCTTGTAATTTAGCTTCTGATTTGCTCAGGACAGTTTAAAATAACATCCACCTGGATGGAGATTTGAAGACATGACCACAGGCTGGTAGACAAATGTGCTCGTAACTGCACCACAGTGGCAACCAAAAACATGGATAAGCAATGTAATCTAACACATGAACAGCAATCTGTATTATAATATACTGTTAGAAATGTATAGCTAACACTGTAATCTAATACAATAACAGCAATCTATAGTATAACATAATGACAGAGAGAGAGAGAGAGAGAGCAAGAGGGAAGAAAGGAATGAGGGAGTGAGACAGAGAGTAAGAAAAAAAAAGAGAGAGAGAGAGAGAGAGAGAGAGAGAGAGAGAAAAGGAGAGAGAGAGAAATATGTCTACTGCACTGAACCACTACAAAACCAACAAAAACAATGAGAAGAGAGACTACAAAGAGAAACAAAACAATGAACACAAGAAAGACAACCAACCTTTTCATTCTGGTAATAAGTCAGAGCCCCGTGTTCAAGGATACACCAGCGCTTTTCCCAGCCTACAGTGCAATCAATCACAGAAATTACAATTATGTTATCAACAGCATTATTTGTTAAAAAGTTAGTTGCATATCCTTTACAGGATGTCATAGTCAAACCCAACATCTTTTGGCTGCTTGAGATGTCTTTGGCAAGTTTACATTCAGTAATTTGCCATTGCATTATTTGTAGTTGCATAAAAACACTTTTTTTTTTTTGAAACTGTATATATCCAATTACTTGAGTCCCCACAAAACGCGCTCAGGTATTGCGAGCTGCAGGTGCTTCACGCTCAGGTATTGAGAGCTACAGGTGCTTCACTGGGGTCTCCATGGCGATGTGGTTAAGCCAACTGACCTCATGCTCTGAAGGTTGTAGGTTTGATTCCAGACTATGTCATTCAGTTCACCAGTGCAGTTTTCTTAGAGACTCCCAGGAGTCATCAGTGGCGCTATGGAGTTTATGCTTTCTGTGACGCTTTCAGCAGGCAGCCCTGTGGAAAGAGAATGAGCCATGAGGGATAACACTCGGTGTAATGAAGTTGGACCTCTTGCCTTTAAACCAGCACTCCTACTTCCCATTTTCGACCATCCATTTTTTGTTGGTCTAAACCAGGGGTGGCCAACACGAGGCAACCCGAACGCACCCGATACTATTATGCATTGTAAAAACACCATCTCTCGGCTTTCCGATACTTCCAACGGCTACTTTCGCTTTCGCCGATAGCTTGACAACGTGGCCGCCATTTGCAAGCGCCTACTATGAATTTGAACAGACTTTTCTTGATAGTTTTCGGGGTTTGTACGCTTAGTTTTTCAAAATGGATTTCGGCGATTCTTCAAGTGGTAGCCGAGATTTCGCTAGATATCAGTGAAAAGCGTTACTTTGCATTTAGCAGTCGTGAGTCGGACTTTAAAGAAAGTGATTATGATTCTGAAAATGTGTTTGTAAATTGCCATATAGATGACTGAAAATCACAAACAATAATTGTATTTCGTAAATATTTGTGTTCATATATGGATAACCGGCAACAATCACGTGAGTAACGTATTCTGCATGCTTTTCCCTTCATTGTGTTGTTTATTTAACTAAAATCGGTTGACTAACACCTTATTTGTGATGTTTTTACTAACGCAGCCCAAAATTTTACCGAACCTGAAAAAATCTTGCCCGTTCAGGGCTAAAAAACGGACAAGCGTCTGCCCTGTAAAGGGTTAAAATCCTTAGTTATCTATTTGGTCATGCATTGAAGTACACTTTGTACCTGCAGGGAGGAGTTGTCTAATCTCTGCTTCTGTCTTCTATTTAATCTTGTAATTTTTCCATTGTTTTTCTGGTGGGTTAGTTATGAGAAAATCAAGTCAGGATGAGAGTTGAAATGACTTGCAAACAGCTGAAGATGATCCGTATTAGTAAATGACCATTACAGATAACTGTGAACACACACGAAAAAGACAGTGAAGTTAATACAAGAGAAAACATGGCAGATAATCAAGTTCAAGCCAACAAATGAAGAGGAAAATAGGAGGAGAAGAGGAAGTAGAGGAGGAAGAAGAAGAGCAGGCATGGCAGGCCTAGACCCCATAAGAAAATTAAAGATTACATAGAAAGCCTGCAGTAATTAATAACTCTTACTTTTGCCCACAGGCCCCGCTTTGTTCAAGAAGCCTTGCAGGCGGACATCCTCTCTCAGTCGGTTCTGTGGAAGATAAAAGATGACAATGAAAATAATCTTTGCCCTGGGTTCTTTATGGTCTACAAGATCCTCTACACCTGTACGAATTCAAGTAATGTTTTCCATGGTAAATTTGAACAAAGAAGACACAACTGACTGTACACTTCTGATATGAGATACAGTGAAATATGTCAGGAAATAAACTGCAATTTGTTGTGTCTGCTTTTTTCTCCTTCAAATCTGTAGGATTGTCTATATTTGTAGAATTCTCTATGTCTTTAGAGCTCTCAATGTTTGTAGGATTTTCTGTATCTGTGGGATTGTCTGTATTTGACTAATTCTCTATGTCTTTATAGATCTCTATATATGTAGGATTTTCTATATCTGTAGGATTGTCTATATTTGTAGAATTCTCTATGTCTTTAGAGTTCTCTATGTATGTACGATTTTCTATATCTGAACGATTGTCTATATTTGTAGAATTCTCTGTCTGAAGAGTTCCCTATGTATGTAGGATTTTCTATATCTATTGGATTCTCTATTTCTGTAGTTCTCTTAATGCATAGGGTTCTTTATTTTTATAAAGTTCTCTTTATTTGTAGGATTCTCTATATCTGAAAAGTTCTATATTTCTGTTGTGCTCTCTCTATATCATTAGAGTTCTCTATATATGTAAGATTCTGTTTGTAGGGATTCTCTCTCTCTCTCTATTATAATATATATATATTGTTTTTAGTTAGTTGCATGTCCTTCACAGGATGTAGCAGTCAGCCACGGCATTTTTAGCTGTTCGTGATTCCTGGGTAAGTTTTACATTCAGTAGTTTGCCATTGCTTTCTGAATGACCGGCACCTATACCTTTTTCGAAAAAACCAGCACCGCTGTGTTCGACACGGAGACCGATTTATTTATATATATATATATATATATATATATATATATATATATATATATATATATATATATATATATATATATATATATGTATATATATGTGCCGGCTCCCTGGCCGAGGGGTTAGCAGCTTTCTCCTTTAACCCCGAATACTCTCGTGGTTGACGTGAGTGCACGAGAATTAGAAGTGGTTCGAGTTGCGCCAATGACTTATGAGAGTATGGAGTCGGTCGCTCAGAAAGTCGTGGCATGCTGATGAGCGTAATCTAGCCTAGGAATCAACACACAGCTGAAAGATGCTGGTGTTGACTGCAATATCCTGAAACAGGATGGAAACGTGGAAAAAGAAAGAAGATATATCTATTTATATAAAATACAATGTCTGTCTGTCTGTATGTTATTTATGCGCTCGCGAACGGTCCATCCAATTGAGATGACATTTTCTACACGGCTTCTTCTCATTCCGGTGCTGCCAACTGTCATAGTTTGTTAGTGTACAAACAGTTATTTACTTAATATTATTTAATATTTTAATTTACATTATAATTTATATATAGCGAGGGGGGAAAAATTTAAAAGCATGGCTTTTTTTT
>JACEFZ010021993.1:0-15592 GCA_014155875.1 Cepaea nemoralis | reverse complement strand
TCCTCCCTCCTCCTCGCCTCCCCCCCACCCTACTCCTCCCTCCTCCTCCTCCTCCTCCTATTCCTCCCTACTCCTCCTGTCTCCTCCCTCCCTCCTCCCTCCTCTTCCCTCCTCCACCTCCCTCTTCCTCCTCCCTCCTACATTTACCCAAGACAGACAGACAGTCAGACAGATAGTCGGGAACGGGATCTTATATGACTACTTATATAATTTAAATGAGAAGCTCTCCACCATGGGCTGGGCCGGGTCAGACAAACAGACAGATAGATAGATAGATAGATAGACAGACAGACAGACAGACAGACAGACAGACAGACAGACAGACAGACAGACAGTCGGGAACGGGAACTTTAGATGCTCCCCACCAGGAGTTGGGCGATGCCGGGCCGGGTCAGACAGACAGACAGATAGATAGTCGGAACGGGAACTTATATGACTACTTATATGAATTAAATTAGATGCTCCCCATCAGGGTCTGGGCGAAGACGGGCCGGGTCAGACAGACAGACAGACAGACAGACAGACAGATAGACAGACAGACAGACAGATAGTCGGTAACGGGAACGAGAACTTATATGACTACTTATATGAATTTAATGAGATGCTCCACACCAGAGTCTGGGCGGAGCCGGGCCGGGTCAGCTAGTTATTAATAAACTACAAACATTCCTTAACTGGTACTTGCGCATAACAGAAGAACTGAATCGGTATGACAGAATTGCTAACGCGGAGCTAATGGAGAGAACTAAGCAAAGTCCAGCCTATCAACAAGCGAGGAATAGAGGTTGGCCCTGAATAGATCACACATTCAGAAAACATGTTAATACTTACAGCTAGAAAGTTATTTCTCTTGAACCCATAGAGCAAAAGAAATGGAGGGAGACTTCAAACATACGTTGAAGAGAACTTGATACAGAAATGAACAATGCGCGAGGGACGTGGTGAGAGCTGCAGTCAATTTCTAAAGATATGACGGTTTGGGTTACGTTGGTTGGTGGTTAATTGCCCATGTGTTATAAAATGCAAAAGAAGAACTGTTAAGTCCATGTAATTGTTTGCCAAACAACACTCGGTAAGTATTAGGGGGAAATCTTGCAGAAAATTGTACTGTTTTTAATTTTATACGGTCGTGTCAAAATTGGAAAGAAACCACACAGAAAAAGAAGAAAATGACATACTCTCTGAAGGGATTCTTTAACATTGAGTGGTATATGTGAAAACAAGAAATGAATGGAGCAGATATTTATAATTTTCTCGGGGGAAAACATTGGTAAATAGCACAAATTACATGTTCAGCATTTGGACTCAACGTGAATAAACAATTCGCTAACAAATTATTCAAAGACGCAAGATTAAATGGAGTTAGTTAGTTAGTTAGTTAGTCAGTCAGTCAGTCAGTCAGTCAGTCAGTCAGTCAGTCAGTCAATCAGTCAGTCAGTCAGTCAGTCGGTCGGTCAGTCGTCGGTCGGTCGGTCGGTCGGTAGATCGGTCAGTTAGTTAGTTAGTTAGTTAGTTAGTTAGTTAGTTAGTTAGTTAGTTAGTTAGTTAGTTAGTCGAGGCGCCAACTTCATGGCAACGGGTCGTCCCCATTATGTTCCGTTCCTGTGCCAGTGAATATCACACAAAATGCCCCCTACTGTCCAATGTGAAAAGTGGAACAAACAGGAGTCTCGGCAATCCAACAACCCGCACAGGTACACTGTGCTTAATCGTGGTTACTTCAAACAAGATTAAATGGAATGTTTTATAGAAACAACTTAGACCCCGTTCTGTCTGGTAATAACGAGAAGTAGTGCATGACAAGTATGAATAGGGTCCTGCTGTTAGGATATAATCGCTCTAGATATTTGGGCCAAACGTGTCTTCTGCTTTCCATTCTACAGAAGAAAAGAGTGTAAATAATGCAATAGAGTTGGGGAGTGGGGTTTTATATGTGCTTCCTGTGATGTTTGCTAAGACCAATACATTTGTAAGAAGTCTAATTATTCCACATGATTGCATTGTTATACGTTGTAATTAGTCAATATTGTCTGTCTGTCTGTCTGTCTGTCTGTCTGTCTGTCTGTCTGTTTGTCTGTCTGTCTGCCTGTCCACAGACCATCTTTCTCTTGTGCTGCCAATCATTTCTGATACCGACATTCTGGACAACAGGATTGTGAGTGCTGATGTCCCAAGCCTCACGAAAGATGGTAGAAACGTCAATAGAGAAAACAAACTGAAGTATCTGGGAATCACATTTGACAGGAGCCTGTCCTTCAAGGACCATGTGGAGACGGTTGTGACAAGATCTCAAAAGGGACTCAATGCACTTAAAACTATGGCTGCAATGGACACAGAGCAGAGAACGCTTTTCACACTATACCAGCACTTGATCCTCTCAGTGATTGATTATGGACTAGGACTGCTCACTGTCTCAAAGAGTCAGCTGGTGAAGTTAGAGCGCATACAGAACGAAGCTATGTGGGTCATTCTGGGATGCACCAGAGACACTCCAGTAGTGTGTATGCGTTACATCTTTGGTTTGCCGACTGTTGCAGGTAGGTTCGAGGTGATGCAGGCGAAGGCATACCTCAGAATAGCTGCAGACACAGATCACCCTTTGCATGAGGCGCTGGTTATGACCAGGTTATCATTCCTGGGAGACTCTCGCTTTTGTGGTACCGTCCACATCCCAGCTGGTCAAGTAGGAACAGTCGAAGACTTCGGTCATCCCTCAAAGGAAGGCAGGGACAGTCCATAGCATTTTCCGCCATCCAAGGTGGCTTCCATAGTTGCAGGGCCGACACATAGCGCCCTGCTGCTGGGCTCACCGAGGAAATCGTCACGTCTTGCTCACGGCTGCTTTAAATCCTCACTTCAATATATTGGGCATTTCGTTCACCACGGGCCGTTCCCGCACAAACGTGACCGGTCTGCAGACGGTATCCACTCAGCGAGTTTTCGGTTCGGACATGTGCTTGTCTTTGTGCCCATCAGAGCTGTTCCTGGCACGACGGACAATCGGAAAACTACCTAGTCAGAGCTGCTCCGAACAAGAGCGGCATTCGGAAACTGGGTAGTCAGAGCTGTTCCTAGCGCGAAAGAAATTTCACTCGGACGTTTTTTGCTTTGTGCCTGATTTATTTGCACCCGTAGGCCAGCACATCCGACTTCAGCAGGCATTTTTACGGGTTAGCCTTCCCGGGGTTTCGAGAGACGTTAGACTGTTTGTGTTGTGGTATCGTCCACATCTCAGCTGGTCAAAGTAGAACGGTCAACGACAACACGGTAAACCCTCATGGGAAGGCAGGGGCAGACCATGAGCATTCCCCTGCTATCCAAGGAGACTTCCATAATTGCAGAGCCGGCACATATTACTTTGAGACTGGGCTCACCCGAGGAGTTGCCACGTCCTGTCGTGGCTGCTTTAATTCCTCACTTCCATGTGTTGGGCATTTCGCTTGCCATTGGTCACTCAAGCACACACCAGGAACGGTCAGTTTGCTGGCGATATCCACTAGGTAAGCTTTCACTTTGGACTTCGGGCCACTCAATGGATTCGCTATTCCATTTCGTGTTATTGAGACGTTTTTCCACCTTTGTCTAGACTCTACGAAGTAGATATAGACAGTTTTCGTACCCATTTTGACTGGGGCTCTTCTTCTAAATTGTTGTACTCGCTCACGAGGTAGGCTACATGTGCTGCCGGCTCAGCACCTTACCTCCATGCAGAAGTGAGCGAGAAACGGCCAGGCCCTCTCATCCAGGGATCCCTCATATTCCCCAGCTGAGAGCCTTCGGACAAGTATCTGGGCATGTAGCGTGCTCAGAATCTCACCTCCATTTTTCGGTAGATGGGTATCGACCAGTCTCTCACATCCAAGGGTTTATGGCTTAGAGGCGTTCAACCCTCCACATAGAGCCTTATAGTATGCCTTCGGACCAAGAACTTCTGCCTTCGTGCGCCTGATTTAAACTTTTGACTGCTATCCTCAGTCTACCTGCAGAGCAGCAGGTTGTGTCTCGATTAGTCTGGCCCCTATCCCATAAGCTGTCCGATATGTAGTTTTCATCCATCGACACAGCACATGGGGTCAGTGGGACACGCAAGCTCCCCAACCACGGCAAGGTGGAGACACATCGGAGGAGGAGCCTGGCATATGATACCACAACATCAAGCTTAAGAATGGAAGTGGATGCGGTCACTGCAGCTTTCCGCTGGATCGAGAATACGATACACACAAACTTCGTGATTGTAACTGACTCAGAAAGCACGCTAAGGAAGGTGAGGACAGGCAAGCTTCGGGCAAAGGGGCTTGCTTCGCTTCGGAGGTCACGGGTGGCAAGCATCGTCTGGATCTTTTCTCCGGGGCATGCCGGTGTGCTTGGGAATGAATAGGCGGACAGATTGGCTGGCTCTGAAAAACTTGGTAGAGTATTGATGCATGACAAGACAGACGTGGTTGCGGCCTTGTGGGAGCACGTGTACACCTCGGAGGAGCAAATGGGACATCATGGTCCGGCAAGAATGAGACAGCGAAGAGTGATGAGGGGATCTGGCCGACGCTCGACGCTCAGAGGAAAGGCGAGACGGACATATAATCAGATTGCTACTGGTACTATTGATGTTGGAACTCTTCGCTGGCTGCTGAGAATGGGCCTATGAGAATGCCCCGAATGCTGTGACGTCGGTTCCTAAATCAATCAATCAATCAAAACCGACATTCCTCCATGCCATGATGTTAAACTGCCCATCATCTTCTCTCTTGGTCTCCTCCCCCAGCCTTTCTTTCCCTCCATCTTTCCCACTGTGACGAGATACTCCAGCTCTCCCTTCCTCATGACATGCTTAAAGAATGTGAACTGTTTTCTTCTGATGTGATTAACCAGTTTTCTTTGCAAGCTGACTTCTTTCAAGACATCTTCATTGCTCTAACTGTCCACCGAGTACCCACCTATAAACTATAAAACTACATCTCCACATACTCCACATAATTCCTCCCTTGTCTGCTAATTGCCCATGATTAGCTTCTATACATCAGGATTGACTAATTATAGCTCATACGAACTCTTTTCCTCTTTTACTAAACCCACCATAACGGTCCAATATGCCTGGTATTTGATGTATGCTTCGTTAATACCTCCGGTACAAATGGCGACGAAGTGGCGCGTTTATTCTTCGGGGAGACGCTGTTAAGTGTTGTCCTGAGGATTATGTGATGTTATTTCGTATTCGTTTATTGGAAGTACTCAAAATAAGCCACGGAAGGCAGGTGGTGGATGAAATTTTGAGAGCAGCCGACAGATATTTGTTGGTTATGGTCTCAAGTTTCGCGACGGCAGGCAGAGGATCTCTTTCGTGAGACAATGGCTGGCTGTCAAACGACCAGTACGGTTAATGCCATAGAGGAAAGCACCGGCAAACTACCTCTTTAAAAATGCCTAGTACATTATGATTCGCCTTAAAACTGATC
The DNA here is from genome assembly GCA_014155875.1 of Cepaea nemoralis. NCBI lineage: Eukaryota > Metazoa > Mollusca > Gastropoda > Stylommatophora > Helicidae > Cepaea > Cepaea nemoralis. The sequence continues at coordinate 10,139 of JACEFZ010021993.1, read as the reverse complement.
ATCGCAAGACAATGACAGAGACATTAAAATTAGCAACATGGAACGTTAGGACGCTTTAAGCGACGACGAAAAATTAGAGAACATAAAACAAGAAATAGAAAGAGAAAAAATTAATATTTTAGGGATGTGCGAAACGAGATGGACAGGAGCAGGCATCAAGATAGAGGAAGATATTAAGATGATTTATTCTGGAGGTGAAGATCGACAAAGGGGAGTGACAATTATTTTGGACAGGAAAACATCAAAATCTGTTCAAAGATATTGGGCCGTGTCGGACTGAGTTCTACTAGTTAAATTGAGTGGCAGACCTTTTAGCATAAATGCTATTCAAATATATGCCCCAACAGGAGAATCCAGTGAAGATAGTGTAGAGGAATTTTATAATGACATAGAGTCTGCCGTAAAGAAATGTAAAAATTCAGACATAAACATCATAATAGTGGACTTCAATGCAAAAGTAGGAAATCAAGGGGATAGATACACAGTAGGAAACTATGGTTTAGGAGAGAGAAATGAAAGAGGATACAGACTCGTAGAGTGGGCAAAATAACAGGAAATGATTGTTGGAAACACCTGGTTTAAGCAACACCCTGGAACAGGGGTCACCAAACTACGGCCCGCGGGTCGGACTAGGCTCGCGACGTCATTTCATCCGGCCCACCGACGGTACTCGAACTTGCTTGATATAACGTATGGAATAAGAGACGTTGTGATACAATTTAAATGTAAATATTATGTTTAGAATAATAGGATATCTTCACATGTGCAGTGTTCTCCTGACTGCTATGTGTATTAAATTTACTATTTTCAATTATAAATTATTGTTTCTAGATTTTTTTTTTATTGTAATGTTTGCTTATTTCACGCCATCCCAAGTACTTCCCCGGTTCGTGGTAGCACCGCCTACGATCTGTATAACAGAGTCTCTCTAGTGGGGGATTTGGCTTGGTGTGCAATGGGAAGATTATAGGCACGAATGAGCACATCGCTAAGGGGTAACTAGGGGTGGTCATCCTATGACAAGGGCTCTAGGGAACGTAAGTTAGTTGTGACCATACCACCGGACCATAAGGTCGCATGAAGCTTTTGGGACACCACCAGGAATGTTGTAATTATATTTCGAATACTTGTACTTAGGGATTTTGAATTTGTAAACTGAGGCTACAATAAACAACCAAGCCAAACTACTGATGGAGTTAGATTCTAGTTTATCATTACAGTAAGTCGTCTGAATGACATCGCCTTCCTCCTGCATCTGTTACAGGACGATTTGGTGCCGTCGACAACGGATTTAAACCCTGGGTTGTCGCAGGAGGTCAACACATGTTTCCAATAACGAATACTCTTAGATGTCTGCTTTTGCTAAAAGATACGTATTCGCAGAGTAGCTCCATCAACAAATTCCCGACGATGTCTACTCTGGTCACTGAGTAGCATCCATTTACGCACGTTTTTTAACTTACAGTGAACAGCCAGCCGAAATATGGATTCTACAATGCCTGTAGGAGTTTCGGCGTAACACGTTCTCAAAGGCCCAACCAAGGGTGAAGCTTTGCTGTGCACAGGCACAACACGTTCTCAAAGGCCCAACCAAGGGTGAAACTTTGCTGTGCACAGGCACAACACGTTCTCAAAGGCCCAACCAAGGGTGAGGCTTTGATGTGTGGCTGGTTTCTTTCAAGTGCCTACCTAGAGGCGGCAGTCAAAAGCCCGACCAAGGGTGGCAGAAAATTCATATTGTTCTCTGTTGTCGTTGTTGACTTTACGGGAGCTGTGCAGTTGAAGTGACAGAACTGTGGCACTTATCGTTACTGGACTAGACTGCTCTGGACTTTACAAGCTGCCTCCTCTTGCTGCTGGCCAGAGGACAAAACGCGTGGACACACGGTATATAGTATAGAGTTAATAGTATTAATTATAACATTTTAAATGTGATTTATCTTACTTACAGAGTGACCATCTTTAACTATATTAAATATAATTTTGGTTACTCTAATTATAGTGCTTACTTTAAGGAGAAGCTTCATTGAAACACCTAGCGAAGAATATGAAATGTTTAAGTAGAGATTTGAGGAGGGTGACCGTGTGGCTGGAAGAACTAAAAGTAGCGATCAGTGAGGTGGCATATTTTATGAATTGCTTACAGAGATGTAGACAGCCAGTAGTTAATGAAGACAGAAGGAGATATGCAAGTAGTTACGTGGAACCAGAATTAGATGTGACTAGAGTAAGGGATGACGATGACAGTAGAAGCAAGCATGAAAGGGATGGATTGTATAAGTATTATAGATGTGGAAATATGCCTGAGAGAAATCTTACAAAGAAATCATGGGGTTGGCCCTCCCACAGTAGCAACCGCAAGAAAAAGACGTGACGACTGGTTTGAGCAAAGACAGAGACAATATTTGAAGTCAGGATCGTAAGAGACAGGGTAGAACTACTACAAATAAGAATTCAAACGGCTCCTAAGGTGCTTGCCAGATATGTGACTGTTAGACAGGAAAGAAGACAACAGTATTAGTAAAGAAAATAGACCAGGAGACACAGACGAAGATGATTGAAGTGGTAGAAAAGAACACACAGACACAAATTGATACCGTAGAAAAGAAAACCCAGGTACAACCAGCCAGCAAGATAACGAAGGGAAGTCAAACCGAGTTAGTAGAAATTGTAGAAACTCCTCAGGTGAAATTAGAAAAGGGAGACACAGTTAAATTTAAGGAGGATAGACAAACAAAGACAAAAAACACTAGGAAGAAAATTAAGAAAAGTGCTAGGGCCAGGTCTGCAAGTTTGCTAGTAAATGTTGATACGACAGATACCTCAGACTTATCAGATGGAGACATTCAATATATTCCTGATCGGAAAATGAAAGGTAGAGCTAGAAATAACAAGAATGTGAGTAGTACAAGTTCTGAATACATAGAAACCTTTTCCGCAGCTGTTATAATTGACAGTAAACAGGCTAGTCGGTTGTTGCTTAGTGATATTTCGGAGGACGAGCTAGGAAGATATAAACAATATGGTACAATGACAGATACGGCAAGCGAACAACCACCAAGGAGAAATAAAAGAAAGAATGTTAGTAAGAGGAATAGTCATAAAGAGATATCAGGAATAGAGATTAACCAGATCTATACAGTAGATGACGCGAGGAAGATCAGGGAATATATGATGTTTAGACCCGATTTCTTTACTGATAGTTGCAGATATTAGGAGACAATGTGCGAAAATTAGAGCTGTTTAGGTTAGAGACGCTCTATAGATATTCGAATTCTGAGGCTGATGACTGACGATTAAAGATTAGTAGAGATGGTGAGCAGCTTGGAGGCGATATGATTGAATTACATATTATATTGTCTTGGCTTACTCGATAAATAGCGGTTTGAGCATATATATATATATATATATATATATATATATATATATATATATATATATATATATATATATATATATATATATATATATATTTCTGTCTAAAATAGACAGATGAGGTTTTTTTTTTATAGTATCATAGTAAGTGATATATGGTGTTGGGAGGCTGGCATAGCTCAATGGTGTTATTTTGGGTAGAGAATCACAGCAAGTGATAGATAATTATATGTGGAGTGATACCGTCTTGTGCTCTGTCATTCGTTGTATATGAGTATAGGAACGTAGGGATACGTGAATCAGTCATGGAGTTATAATACTACGCCTGTTATAGCTTGAGAATGGTGTGGGGAGATGTCAGAAAGAGTGTTCGATTGTTTTCCGAGAAAACAATGTGTTGAGTGTTGAAGTATTCTGCGTGGTTACGCTATAACGCTATAAAGAATTAGGTAAGGCAGAGAGTGTCCATAACTGCATACGTGTGCATAATATACGCTATCGTGTGTCTGGTTGTGCTAATTAGAGAATGGATGATGTGGAATTTGAAATGTCCCTTGTCCTGAGTGGCCGTTGAGTGAGGTGTGCTGGAGTAGTGGACGTAATGTAAACTTGACACGGAGGTAAGCTTATTATGAATCTTGGTTACTGGAGTTAATGCGCTGTCTGAGCTGGGTTGACGCAGAGCTTTTGAAAGAGGAACAAATGATTGTGAAAAATGTAAGCAAGAAAGTAGCTGGAATGTGAAAGTTATATGAGGTGATGACAAATATTGAGGTAACATTTTGCGTGTTGTTCTATGAAGCAGATCCAGTATCGTTGGCGGAAGTATGCTGAGGTGAGATTGCCTGATACAGATGAATGAGACAATATGGCGAGGACGTACTTAGTATGTCTCATCGGAGTGAGGTTGGTTATGAGGGGCCGTTGATAAATTTGATAATGATGGTTAATGTGTAAAAGAGATAGACAGTAGGAGATAGTGTGCTAGATTATGTGTGTTGAGATAATTGTTGGCCGAATGCGTTTCTAGTGGTCCGAGGAATGTGAGTAGCGGTGTATAGTTGAAGACATATGAAAGAACCAATCAATGTGTGGGATGAGAGATGAGAAGTTGAAATGGAATGTTGGTCACGAGATTGAGGAAAGTCACTGAATAGCAAAATAGTGGTGCGAGAGAACGAAACGGTTGTTGCGTCGGGTGGATGAGAGACTCGAATTGCGAGAATGTACTTACGAGGTGGAAGTTGCGGTAGTTGTTGGTACATGTCCAGAGAAAACTAGATACAAATGAGATAGGTTGGGTTGCGCTGATCCCAAATAGCTGGAAGTGATTGTTAACTTCCAGAGAATGTGGTCATTTTTGATTAGTGACTTTTGTTGGGGGTATATATATTATTCTGCATTATGATGAGAAACTCTGTCCGTAAAAGAGACAGAAATTGCTGATTTGTTTTGTTTAGTTCATTACTTCATACTTAGAAATGATGTCTTCCTTAATTGTTGACTTGCTTACTAACGAATTTTTTTTAGTTAAGAAATGATTTCTATTTTATATATTATTTTGAACAATGTCGGGGGATAAACAATGTACAAAAATTAAGGGGGGAAAGATGTCCTGTTTTGATTTGTGTTTTGTCACCAATTACTCATGATTTGTGGTTTCATTTAATTTGCCTTGTTTAATATTAGCATATTAGTTGGATCAGTTATTTTGACTTTTAATTATCAGATTAGAAATGTGTTATTATTTTGCTTTTTATGATTGAGTTGGCGTAAAGTGTTGGTTTTGTTAATCAATAAAAACAGTCTGTTCGGTTATGTTGAATTACAGGCAGACACTATAATTAAGAGTATTATCTAGTTCAATAAGACTTGTCCTTATTGATTGACCATGTTAATAAGGTCCCTGAAATTTGGTGTACCTCTGTATAAAGAAATTACGTTCAGATATCTTTGCCTTGTTGGGAAGGGGTTTAATAAACTTGGGTTAAACATGGAGTAAGTGCCATGAGGTTAGACGTGTAGAAGTTGATAAAGGGATATTTTGTAGTGGTTTGGGGGGTTGATCGGTTGCTATGGTTGACTATGTAACCGAAATCAACTTGAAGATAAGCTTTCAGGGTTTTAAGAGAAGTTAGACATGGTAAATGGTTATAAATAGTATTTAAGGGTGCTGCGTTGTCAGCAATAACAGGAGCAAACATGGACTGAGCGCCATGTTACTGGGGTTAGTTTAACCCGGGGGTGGCCAGAGATGGGGCTGTGGATATCAGCACAAATTATAATGGTCGAAGATTAAGTTATATAGAAGGGGACGTTCATAATAAATGAACAATGAATGCCAAGGGGTAGTAGTTATGTTCATAATAGATGAACAGGGTTATTATTTTTTCGGGTGCTGTGGTTGCGGCATAACCCGGGATGAGTATAGTTTGAATGCCAAGGGGTAGAAGTTATGTTCATAATAAATGAACAAGTGATATTATTTTTTTGGGTACTGTGGTTACAGTATAACCTGGAGTGAACATGGATCGAAAGCCATGAAGTAGAAGTTTGCGAAGAAAAGTGAGGGTCCGTGATATGTGGACAAATAAAGAGTAGAGTTGATTGCGGAGGATACTGATATAGTATAGGCTGGACAGTGTAGAAGTTACAGACATAAAGTCATTAGTAGTATTTTTACTGGCTGTGGATAGCAGCACAATTTGTACTGGTCAGAGATTAGATGAAGTGTTTTAGATAGTATTTTTACTTTGGTTAATGATATAATATGCGGATAAATAGGGTTTTCGGATTGCTAAAGTTGACATACATGTTAGGTCGCACATAGTAATAGATGTTGTAGATAACAACATAACTTAATATGTTCGTAGAGAGAAACATATCATTTTTGGATTATAAGATGTGTATAAGGTATTTTTTAGAAAAACTTTATTTCATAAAGTTTCGTGTGTACAAGGGAGGATAAATATTACTTCTTTTTTTTTTTGTGCTCTCTTTTCTATTCTTGGTACGCACCATTTCTCTGTCTGTCTATCCTGTGTTGCATGGATTGTTTACTGAAGAGTATGATATGTTGCATTTTTATATTAATGATTTAGATAAAGTATACATGTCCATTGTAATATTGAAATCGGGTGAGAATTTAAGCTGATTGATTGTGGAAGAGAAGAAGAAGTATTAAAAGCTCCATGTATATAGTGGAGTGGTAAAATGTCTGAAAAAATAGTGGTTGGCTAAAATTTTCATGGGTGGTTAAAAAGGCTCAAGAAGAGTGTAGGTTATGATGGGTTATGATGTAGAGATTTAGAATTAGAGGTTGAGGATGTTGGATAGGTTTTGGGTTTAAGACTATTCGGCGAAAAGTCTTAGTTGGGGGAAGAAAGTATTATAACAGAGTCTCTCTAGTGGGGGATTTGGCTTGGTGTGCAATGGGAAGATTATAGGCACGGATGAGCACATCGCTAAGGGGTAATTAGGGGTGGTCATCCTATGACAAGGGTCTAGGGAACGTAGGTTAGTTGTGACCATACCTACCACCGGACCATAAGGTCGCATGAAGCTTTTGGGACACCCAACAGGAATGTTGCCAATTTATTTCGAATACTTGTATTTATGGATTTTGAATTTGTAAACTGACGCTACAATAAACAACTACGCCAAACTACTGATGGAGTTAGATTCTCGTCTATCCTTATAGTCAGTCGTCTGAATGACATCGCCTTCCTCCTGCATCTGTTACATCTGACGTTACCATGGTTTCCATGACAATTAACACAAACGCATCTTTCCCTCCCCCGGATGCGCCCGGCTGTCAACACAGGTCCTATGCTCCAAAAATATTTACTTCTTTTTGTCAGTCATCCATTTTATAGGTATGTAACAAGGATTTCTGTTTGACAGTGATAGGTCAGTGAATTACAAGTGTGAATAGAGGCAATAAAGTAGCAAACATAGCATAACAATGTCATAGAAGCCCCATGTTAATACACAAAATATTATCCCCAGCTCAGAAGAATTTCCCGGTCAATGTGTTAATCAAGCTGGTCTCTAGGCCAGTGTTTTTTTAACCTTTCTGCTAGAACACATTCTTGCGCAAATGTTTACATTACTCAAGGAACCCTGTGCGATGATCCAAGTATTTGTCCTATTTTATGTAATAAACCAGATGGGCAGAGATGTTGCATGTAGGCGATTTCGATCTGTTTCGGCCGAACCCCTGGATGCCACTAACGGAACACCGATTGAAAAACTCTGCCGGCCCTATTTATAAATTATGCAAACTTTATTATGAGATATATTCTATTACCAAAGGTACCTATAGAATTTATATGAACCTTTGGTAAGTCGTAGCTTCTAGTCCTCTGTTTTTAATGTGTTTCTATAGGAATTTAATTACGTTTATAATTCAATGTCGTTTTCATTTTCAGATCCCGCGTACTTCATCCTTCATCATGACTACTAAGAAAAGAAAAGTGGACGCCGAGATTCGCGTTTTCAATGAATAATAGGGAGTAAATTACTTCTTTGTGGAAACGATGGAGCAGAAAACCAATTGCATAATATGCAGCGAAAGTGTTGCCTTTTTGAAAGAGTACAATCTTCGGCGTCACTACGAAACAAAACAGCTATCAACATATTTAAAGTTTTCTGGAAAGTTACGCTCTGAGAAATATGAGTCCATGAAATGTGGTTTAGAAACACAAAGAAATCATTTCACGAGAAAGTGTGCTAAAAATGAATATGTCACTCGTACACGTTGCAAAATAGTGCATAAGAACGAGGAAAACCGTTTACTGATAGCAACTTCCTCAAAGAGTGTATGCTTGCTTGCTTGCTTGTGTTCGTTGGCTTGAGCTCCAACGTGAAGTCCTGTATGTCGGATGGAGGCATCCTGTTGTCCAACATCAGTGTGATGTCATACAGGACCTGAGTTTTGCGTGAGTATCCGTTGTCCCATGTCTGGCTTATTGGTGTGCAGACTGGTGGTTCCTCACCATACAGGCAGACACTCTCCGACTTCGGAGGAATCGGCGATCCTATTGACTTTAGCCAGGACCCCGAAGGGACCTGTTGCCCAGGACGCTCGACGTGGACGCGTCAATAGGTCTTGGCCAGTATATAACCCGGCCCTGGTGCCTTGGAAACACCTCTGCGTCCCCAAAGAGTGTATGATGGAAGCAGCAAATGACTTGTGTCCTGAGAAAGCCGATTTGTTTGGAACTATCAGCCTTTCAGCAAGTTCAGTTGTGCGAAGAACAGAAGAACTTGGAGAGAACATAGTGCTACAAATACGCGAGAAAACTAGGAACTTGTTGTGATATTCTCTGGGGCTAGATGAGCCTACTGATCTCTCGGGTACGTCAGAACTTCTCGTGTTCGTTTGTGGTGTCAGTTTGGACTTTCAGATAACGGAAGAGTTGGCATCCGTTTGCAGCATGCATGGAACAACAACTGGAAAAGATATTTTCATCGAAGTGCAAACAGTTTGTTAAGGCTATAACCTTCAGTGGAATCAGCTTTGAGGTGTTACAGTTGATAGAGGAAAAACATGACTAGAGTGAGGAATGGTCTGATGGGGCAGATTAGGACTCATTTGGAAGATTTGCAAGTTCTGGGCGCTCTGTTCATACACTGCATCATACATCAGCAAGCACTCTGTGGGAAAGATTTAGATATTTCTTGTGTACTGAAACCAGTCGTTTCTGCTGTGAACTTCATTCGGGGACATGCACTCAATCACCGTCAGTTCCAGGCTTTTCTTGAAGAAATTGATTCTGAATTATGTGACTTGCCTTATCACACATCAGTGAGGTGGCTCAGCTGCGGTAAAGTCCTGTTTCGTTTTTACAAGCTCCGAAACGAAATAGATGTTTTCCTCACTGAAAAAGATAGAGCTGATCCACAGCTGTCAGATCCTACCTGGCTGTCAAAGTTGTCATTTTTGGTCGACATCACATCCCATATGAATGAACTGAATTTGAAACTTCAGGGAAAAGATAACATTATCTGTGATCTCTACAGAATCATCAAAGGATTTCGGAGAAAGCTGTCATTGTTTGAAGCACAACTGGAAGGAGAAAACTTTTCTCATTTTCACTGTTTCAAAGAGATTTGCGCTACAATCGCCGAAGATGTCAACCTCGATTTCCGAAAAAAAATTATTCGTGACTTGAAGACGCATTTTTTGGAGAGATTTTCAGATCTTGACAGAATTGAGAGTGACATTCTTCTGTTCCAGAATCCGTTTGATTGTAACCTTGATGATGTGCCAGTTGAACTACAGGCGGAGCTCGTTGATTTGCAATGAAATGACTTGTTGAAAGAGAAACACAGAAAAGGAAAACTTTTTGAATTTTACCTCTGCTTACCTGACGTTGGGTTTCCGAAACTGAAGAAATTTACCGCTGGTATGGCATCAGTGTTTGGAATAACTTATGTCTGTGAGCAAACATTTAAACAATGAAGCATGTGAAGTCAACACATCGAACGAGATTGACTGATGAACATTTGAAAGGCAATTCTCTGATTGGATGCAGCAATTCCCAACCAAACATTGATGGTATCTTGAAAGCCAAATATCAGTTCCACAAATCTCACTAACCTTTTTTGCTGCCTGGTTTGTGAGATTCGGATATGTGCACACTAGGTCTGATGTAACTATCTTTTTTGCTAACGTCGCCTTCTTTTATAACTTTTTTTAGTAAATAATAGTGTTGGTTGTCTTTATTTTTTTGTGCATTGCACCCCACTCACCCGATTAA
>JACEFZ010021992.1:0-104614 GCA_014155875.1 Cepaea nemoralis | reverse complement strand
TCTGCTAGCTTGAGTTTTTACTCCTGGTATCAATTTTACCTGGTTTCTCGTGAACTCTGTCCTTGACACACACGCACAAACGAGTTGCTGTTAATCTCTTGACGCAGTACTGTCTAAATTGATGGAACGAAGTCACCCGATAATAACTCCTCTCTCAGCGAAGAGCCCACAAATATCTCAGAATGACACCAATGTCTATAATGCAATGGGTTTCTCAATATATCCCCGTCGTTCTTGCCAGGACAGACCCCAGATGACTCAACATTGCACGGTGTTCCTTAACCGAATGTAGCTGTCAGTACCGTCAGAAACTCTTTACCAAGCGACGAGTTCCCAGATGATCAATATATCCCCGTCGTCCTTGACCGGAGGAGACCCCAGATTGTCACACGTCGTTCTTGCTGATAATATCACGAAGTTCTTACGATGATATGTTCATGATATTGTCGTGTGATGGTCGTTGCTAGGTAACGATACTGGTGTCTTGCAAGATAAGTTATCACTCACCCCCGCAGTGCACATTCACCAGTCATTAAACAAGATTCAGTTGGCGCACATAATCCTTTATTACAGAAATAACACAGACTCACGAAACATATTTATATATCCAGAAAACAATATATATAATCCACAGAATATCCTCCTCCTAATTCAACCCGCACACATTACTGCCGTCTCAATCCACTTCATATCAAATCCACAAGACATTTAATCCAACTACTATGCACGGCTTGATCTCCCACAATACAACCCACACCTTGGGTCGGAGCCACTGCTCTCTATGTAACCCACTCTGGGTTTCAGGACTGCCTTCACCGCTCGGAGAATCACACCACACCGTTCTCCGTGGACTACCGATTCCTTCGGTATCTCAAACTCAACTCCCTGAAACGACCTGCCCCGCAGTCGGTCTCTTCTCTCACTGACTTTTTAGTATCCTTACTTCACCCAACACTCAACTGTCTTTCGTCCCATCCGCCCTAGGGGTATTTCCTCTACCCTCACTATTTTATTTCTCAGGACTGGCTGTTTTCTCATAGCCAGGTCAGTCACTTTACTGTCTCCCACTTTCATTTCCATTCTTCCTCATGCCCGGTCACTCAACTCAATGTCAATGACCCAGGCTTATGTCAGCTGGGAAGATCCCATTTTGGTGCACCTCACACAGCCATCTGAGACAACGAACGCTAGACGCGGAACTGATCTAGCGAACCAGACCAGCCCCACAGCAGTGGTTCGAATCGCATCGGTAACTTACGGGGTATGTGGACCGGCCGCTCAGAAAGCAATGGCAAACTACTGAGCGTAATCTTGCCAAGAAATCAACATACAGATGAAAGATGCTGGTGTTGACAGCGATGTCCTGTAAAGGATATGCACACAAAAAAATACTGCCACATACATGGGTCATATTGAAAGGAGGGATTGTTATAGACAATAGCTGCGGGCGTTGAATATCTTATGATAAGCTGCTTCCTAGGGGTAGAAGGAATGTTAGCAGCGATGACAGTGGCAGGAGAAGGAGCTAGAGGACAACCAGGAATAGAAGGAATGTTACTAGCCATGACAGCGGCAGGAGAAGGAGCTAGAGGACATCCATGAGTAGAAGGAGAGAGAGCTAGAGGACAACCATGAGTAGAAGGAATGTTAGCAGCGATGACAGCGGCAGGAGAAAGAGCTAGAGGACATCCATGAGTAGAAGGAGAGGGAGCTAGAGGACAACCATGAGTAGAAGGAATGTTAGCAGCGATGACAGCGGCAGGAGAAAGAGCTAGAGGTCAACCAGGAGTAGAAGAGGAAACATAAGCGGTAGCTGCAGTCACTGTAGCGTAATGATTACTGTGCTTGTTTGTCAAGACAACGGTCAGAATTAAATCTCTGGCAGTAGCGGGGGGTGTTTTTTTTTTCCAGTCAGAGTGTCTCTGCGGTCGACCTATTGCATACGAGATAATTTTAAGAACTTTCTTAAATTTGAAATAATTTGAGAAAGGGATCGAGCCACCCCACCTTATTATGCCGTGGCTTAGCGTATGTGAAGGCCTACCGCTCCACTTCCCACTGGCAGTATCTGCCATGAAACTACCTTTATAGCTTTACCATTATAATAGTAGCAGCAGCAGCAAATAGTAGCTATATAAAATGGCAATAATTATCGGACTCTACGCTTACTGAAAAAATAAATTCAATTAAAGTTTGGCATTGTAAGAGTTCATATATATATATATATATATATATAGGTCAGACATAATAATTAATATCACAACCTTACCTTCTCACGTATACCTATATTACTCATCGACCGGATCGACTCCAGAACCGTAAGATTTCAAAGGAAGATCCCTCAACTGGGCTTTGAACATCCACTGTTGTGTTAGGAAGAAAATGTACTGACCATATGTATATACATCACGTCTGGTATACTGTGTTAACCTTGAAGACATCACAGCATACAATGAAGGCGTAACGTTTCAGTTGTACCACTTGTTCAACAACCAACTTTAAACTGGCGAAAGCCATGCTTTAGTTGTAGGATAAACAACTGACCACCCCAACCCACGTTTCTTTTTCGTTTTCTGCTTCCACCTTCTTCTTCTTCTTCTTTCGTTCGCTTGAAACATGTCTACAACTGCTTAAAAACTCTTAACAATGGCAGCAGTCAATTCACGGATAGTGACATTACAACGATTTTCCATGACAGGAAATGTTTCTTGTCGTCTGCAGGGCAGGACTGCAGCAGACGTTCGGTTATTGTAAGGTCGGTGACACAAGTGCAGATATCTGATGTTACAATATTGTATTTGTAGTATACAATAGATATTCGGTTATTGTAAGGTCGGTGACACAAGTGCAGAAATCTGATGTTACAATATTGTATCTGTAGTATACAATAGATATTCGGTTATTGTAAGGTCGGTGACACAAGTGCAGAAATCTGATGTTACAATATTGTATCTGTAGTATACAATAGATATTCGGTTATTGTAAGGTCGGTGACACAAGTGCAGAAATCTGATGTTACAATATTGTATCTGTAGTATACAATAGATATTCGGTTATTGTAAGGTCGGTGACACAAGTGCAGAAATCTGATGTTACAATATTGCATCTGTATTATACAGCAGACGTTTGGCTAGTGTAAGGTTGGTGAAACAAGTGCAGAGATCAGATGTTACAATATTGTATCTGTAGTATACAGCAGGCCGGCTTCCAGGCCTAGAGGTTAGCGACATTTCTCCGTAATCTCGTATACTCTCGTAAATAACGTGACGACGGTGAGAATCAGCAGTGGTTCGAGTCGCGTCAGTGACTTGTGAGAGTATGTGAGCCGGCCGCTCAGAAAGCAATGGCAAACTACTGAGCGTAATCTTGCCATGAAATCAACAATCAGCTGAAAGATGCTGATGTTGACAGCGATGTCCTGTAAAAGATATGCAAAAATTTATTTATATTTAGTATACAGCAGTCTTTCTCCGTAATCCCGTATATTCTCGTGAGTAACGTAACCTGCGCGAGAATCGGTAGCGGTTCTGACCGCGTTGGTAACTTACGGGGTGTGAGCCGGTCACTCATAAATCAATGGCAAACTACTGAGTGTAATCTTGCCTGGTACATAAACAGCAGCTGAAATATGCTGATATTGACTGCAACGTCATGTAAGGGATATGGGGAAAAAAAGTATACAGCAGGCGTTCGGCTATTGTAAGGTGGGTGATACAAGTGCAGAGATCAGATGTTACTATATTGTATCTTTAATACAGATAACAGAAAGTGATAACCTGATCTCGCCTAGATAGTTGATGATGTCCATCGGCTGTGTGTGGTCGGGTTACTCTCTTTCGTGTTTCACCTTGACAATGGACTGGAATATGATGGCTCTGGCTATTTCAGTCAGAAAAATGAGCAAATATTGAAGAAGCATTTAGTCAGGCTTTCCTTTTAGTTGTTAATCTGCGCAGCTGTGACCTGTACTGTAGTCATTAACTTTTCACACGATCTATCCTGAGGTTACCCTGACCTACTTTCTAATAATAGTAATCTGACACCAACTGGCGTAAACACCACAAAGTTCTTTGTGCTAACTCTATAGCAAACTGTGTACTCTAAAAGTGCTAGATTTATCCTTCACACATTAGTTTATTAGAAGTGACTACCTGCTGACTTGTTCTTTTACGACAAAAGAAATGAATTATTGCTTTCTTCTTCTCACCTTTCTTTCTTCATTCTTCTTCTTTATATACACAATCTCGCCCTTTGTTTGCTATTGAAGTTCGAAGGTGTAGTTCAGCTAATTATTTCCCAGGAAAACAACGCATAACACCTTTATTCATTTTTCACAATTTGTTTAAGCATTCTCTGAGTTGTAGTCTGAAGTGTAAATACCAGGCTTGTCCATGGGAATCCCATGAGAAGCGTCCCATGGAATGGGATGGGACGGGACAGTAAACATTTGTATTTCCCATGGGACACATGGGACAGTAGCAATTTTTAAAGCCTTGTATCCTTCCTTTTACTTTATATACTTGTATCAGTTCTTTATCTCGTGGTGGGACACCGGATAAATTAATAAATGCGCGCATGCGATCATATTACCAACGTTTCAATGCCTATTTAAAAAATTATTCTCACTACTTTAATGAAGATGATGAAACCACATTCCAAATATTGTTCAGATTAGAGGAATGCTGTACATACATGAGAAATTTAAAACTTTTTTGACAAACTAGAAATTGATGGTGCTATATCTCATGTAATTTTGCTGTTATACTTCCTCCTAGACTATCAGTTGTACAAAGTTATTGTTGACGTTGACGAAGAAAGTTCCAGCAGCATGGTGAAGAAATACTGTCAGAACTTTCAGAAAATTATTGGAGAAAAACTTTGGCCATATTGTGGCAGTTCTTTGGCAGAAACTGCAGCATTCCTTACTGGAGTTGACATTAAAGCCAAAATAGAAGACATGGTCAAGTCAATTGTTACTAAGAAGAAAGGGACTGTGGACACCAATAAATGGGCCAATGACTGGATCGCTTTTTCTAAGTCTGTTGTTCCAACTGTTATTTCATTCATCAAAGATTTAAATCTTTCTTCTGAATCATCTGCTGTATGCGAAGTAGCAGGAATTGTATAAAAAAAAGCCGAAAAGTAATTTTGACTTATTTTTTGATCCTCCACCAAACAAAACATTTAAGTTTGATGACCCCAGAATGCCTTGAGGATGAAGGCACCATGTTTTAAAAAATTACGGCAACCAACTTCACAATCATTAAATTATTGGAAAGATGAACATAGGTCTCCACTGCTAACAGCAGTACGAAAATTGTTTTGCCCATACCAGTGTCCTCAGCGGCAGTAGATCACTTATTTAGTGCAGCTGAATTGTTGTTGAGTAAGTTACGAAAACGAATGTTACAAGCTCTCGTTATAAACTCTGTGTAAGATGAAAATTGTGGAAATGGTTCAGGGATTACCTGGATTAACTGAATTATTAGAAACAGTCGATCAGCAAGAAATTGATAATGTGCTGAATGAGCAGAGTGACTCAGAAACAGAATGAGAGTGTCAGAATGACACTGATTTGTCAAATTTAAATTAAATTGTGTTTTAATAAAATACCCTTGAATATTAAAATTAATAAATTATGTTGTTTTACATGTCTCTTTGTACATGTAGTCCTATTTAGTAGCTATTAACCCTAAACTTTCATAAATTTCATAATTTTATTTGAACTGTATTCCATATTAATATAATCATGGCAATCCCATGAGATGGGATGGATGGGACAGGCATAAACTGCCGTGGGATGGGATGGGAATGGGACTGAAAAATGTGCCTCATGGACAAGCCTGGTAAATACAAATGGATCATTAATGGCGGCTACACGAAAATGAGCACAAATCCTCTTTCGGTGCTTATTGGCAAGCTCTCAAACAACTTCAAATTAAAAGCATTTTTTGTGAATAAAATAATCAGAAAATACAAATATTACTTTGGAGATAAGATAATATATAGCAAACGAAGATGAAGGAAAAGAAACTAAAGTTGTATTGACTGACGGGAATGAACCCGCCCGCCACAGCCGCGTGTATGCCGTCGGCTCTCAGGGGACGGCAGAGGCAGAGCGTGGGCATTCGTCGCCATCAACGAGATATGCAACCGCGATGGCTTACCTCAGTATCCCCCTGCCCCCTTCCCTCTTTCCCTGGATTTCACGCTCTCTCTGTGTCACCTGTCAGCCCCCTCCCCAACTCGTCTCGGTCCGACGGCAGAGGCAAAACGTTGCCATCAATGCCACTGGGACGACTCAACGTGCATATATGTCCAGGGTATTCTGGTAGTTTTTTTTTTTTTTTTGTACGGCGCCAGAGACTCGCCGCCGCCCCTTCTCCTGTTAGTTAAAACAGTTCCGCCACCAGACGGCCAGAAGCGGTGAATGCACAAGCCATGGGTTATTTTGCAAGGTTGAGCACTCACCCCCAACTCTGCGCCTCAGGCTATATAACAACAATTTGGAACCGCATGACGACTGATTCGCTCTTGTTCACCCACACTATTATATGTTCGGTTACTCGACATGCTCTAACTGTCTTTCCGTTCTACATATGTAAGCTGCTTGGCACTCACACTGGAATTGATCAATTTAGTTAATGTGGTGTACGAAGGCAATGGTTCTTTCACACATGTGGTAGATATCGATGTGATTTTCTATCTGATCATTGGTTTAGCGGCAAAGAAATGTTCGGTTTGCAACCTTTCTCCACATTCGAACAATATCACTATGTATTTAGTATTTCGGCCAAAGTATTATGTGTTTATTAACTCCACGTGATACATAACTCTGCAGTATGTATCCCATGAGATGCAGCGAAATATATCAGACCAGAAATCGTGCAATATATTGTTTGTGGCTCCTGTGTTTAACATCACAGACAGCCAATATATGCTGGGTTGATTGCGACGTCGTGTAAAGGACAATCTAGTAACTGTTTAGAGATTTTATATATATATATATATATATATATATATATATATATATATATATATATATATATATATATATATATATATATATATTGTATCAACAGTGGTTGTGTCACCAGAACAGCAAGCCGCCCAGGTGATGAGGACAGTGCTATTGATCTGGCGCTGGTTTCTCCTGCACTCACTAGTGTGCAAATGGGGTGTCCTAGGGTATCATGGCAGCGACCACCATCCTTTTTGCATATTTGGTGGAGAAAGGCAGAACCAGGCAACACAAGTCAACGGGCAAGACTTTCCAGTATGACAGTACAGGGCAAGATGTGGTGAGTAAAATAAAACGCGACAAGCGCAGAAATTTTCAGGGCAGGAAAAAACGCTGGGAGCACCCTGGTGGAATTTTGAGGTGGAGAAAGCCTGGATGGATAAGCGTAGTGCTGTAAGGAAATGGCAAAACGCCAAGAAGAACAGTTGCCCAACCTAATCCCTGCATGCACTTAGAAAGAGAGATGCGCACAAAAGTAAGCAATTTAAAAAAATAAACTGGTTAAGGTGGTTAAAAGTGTAAAATGAGCAGAGGTATGTCAAAGATTAAGTACAGACAAGTCACTGAAATTGTTCTGGCGACTACATAAAAGCATGAGTGGGGTAGTCAAGAATAAGAAAATTTCTGACTTCCAAGGTGCTGATCTCATCTGGCTGAAGACTGACGAGAACAAGGGCAAAGCTCTCTTCGAACGCTATCTAGAGTAGAGCAACCAGACAGACATGAGAGGCCGAAATCTTGCCAAGGAGGTCACCTCAGACAGGTGTAAGACCCAGAATATTACAGATGAAGACACAGTGACAATGAAAGAAATCAAGGCTGTGCTTCGACGATAAAAAAAACAGCGCTCCAGGGCCAGATTGCATAAGATATGATGACATCTATAGGTGTACCGACAACGAGCTAGAGAAACTAGCAGACATGTACAACAACAGTATAGGGAGTGCTAGCATCAAGGAGGAGTGATTACACAGCTATCTGATTCCCTTGCCGAAGCCTGGCAAATACCCACAAAAATTCAGAGATATCGAGTTATAACCATGCAGAATACAATAGGCAAACTGCTGGAGAAGTTAATAGCCAGAAAAATATCAAGCCAGTTAGAGAAGCAAGGTGTTTTCCCACCCACCCTAGGAGGGTACCGTCTCAAAAGAGAAACCTGGACCAATGCAGCAGTTTTTGCCCATGATGTTTATGAAGGTTTCCACTCAGGCATTGAAACCTTTGCTGCAGCGATTGATCTGGAGGACGCGTACAACAAGAGTACCATTGGATTTTCTAATGCTTCAGGCCATCAGCTTCTTAACTCAAGATAAGTCCGTCTCTCCTTAGTTGGATCGCTGCAGCCCTCTTCCAACGGAAAGTAGTTTTTAGATGTGGTAGTTGGACGTCGGAACCAACAATATATCCTGGCCTACCACAGGGATCACCATTATCTCCGGTGTTGTTCAAAGCCTACACTCTGAGAATCACCAGCGAGTATATCACTGGACCGGGGAGGACATTGTCATATGCCGACGATGTTTTAAAGTATCTTCAGGGTAAGGATAGAGATCAGGTAGCTGTGGAAATGCAAACCGAACTCAAACGCATAAGTACTTGGTGTGCTGAAGCTGGGGCAATGATCAACCCAACAAAGGCAACAGTGACATGGTTTTCTTTGAATAATCATATCCCCGGGAAGGTTAACCCGGTCAACAAATGCGAGTCGGATGTGTCGGCAGCTCTGCTGTAAACAGGCACAATACAATCACGTCCGAAAAAAAAGAAGAAAAAATACTCCGGATGAACGCAGAAGAATAATAATCATATTGTCAACACGCCAACACCAACTGTTAATTTGTGTTCAGAGACTGTGGAAAGAACGCAGGCAATGAATTACCTGGGGATACGTTTTTATTGAAACCTTGCTTATAATGAGCACATAGACCAGGTGATAACAAAGGCCAAGCGGGTTTGGCTGCGATGTGGGTGATGGCGGCAGCAAACTGTGAGCAGCGCCATCTATGCCTCCTATACGAGGGGCTGGTCATGTCTGTTTTTGAGTATGCGATGGCGATCCTGACTCTCAGCCGTAAACAGATTGAAAGAATGGAAGGATACAAAACGAAGATATGCGTATTATTCTTGTATGTACAAGAGATACAGCATGCAGAGCTATGCGCTACCTTCTTGATTTTCCAACCATTGGACTACAAATTTGCAGAGCACGTGCCTACCTCAGAGTCAACGCAAACACACAACATCCACTGCATTATGAAATTAAGAAGGTGAAGGGCAACAGGTTAAAAAGAGGAAGGTCTTGGATGGGTCAAGCGGAAGACATTCTTCAACAGGTGTGTTCACTGGAGGACTTAAAACCTGGCGAGGAGTGGGTACAATTGCCAACAGATTTCTGTATGTCCTTTTCAGTTTGCATCCAACTAGACAGAAAATACAGGCAAGAAAATCCGGCTGCTGTGGAGGTGGGAGTACAAGCATTGATTTTAGAGAATTTGTTAGATGGTGATGCTGTCATTTACACAGAGGGTCGGTCGTCCGACATGTGAGAAGCTCATGGGCATTTACGGCTCAGGCCGGAGGGAGAAATGTGAAGGAGGACTCTGGTGCTTTTGTTGAGACCACAAGCAGCCTGACTATGGAAGTCATGGCAGTAAGTAAAGCAATAAAATGGCTCGAGACACAGACATTCACTAGGGCATGTGTCCTTAGCGACTCAATGAGCATGCTCAAGAGGATAGAGACGGGGTGGATCCGAAGAGAGTGGTTGCTGTCTCTGGAGAGGTCTCAGCTGGCAAAGATTAGTTTCATCTTCGTGCCAGGGCATGCGGGAGTACAAGGAAATTTTCTTCTTCTTCGTTCATCCGGAGTTTTTTTTTCCGGACGTGATTGCGTTGTGCCTGTTTACAGCAGAGCTGCGTTCTTGCGCCATTAGGCCCACACATCCGACTTCTGGGGGAATTTGTTGACCAGGTTAGCCTTCCCGGGGGTACAAGGAAATGAGCGGGCTGACAAGTCGCAGTTATGGCTATTGTGGTGGGCGGACACGCCATGGACCAGGCTGGCATTCTGAATGCACTATGAGAAGTAAGACTTTTGCGAGAACCAAGTGAGGACTGCGAATCTACAACCATGGTCAGACTGCAAGAACAGCAAATTAAAAGAGGGATGGCCAAACAAGAACACTATGCAGGAAGCCAAAGAAGATTGATAAACCAACACAGAACTGGTGTCGTTAGCCACTACACGCTGCGAGATTTGCTGAGGGGATCTGAGCACTTATGGACTGAATGGTTCGATGTGCAATGAGGATCATCTGTCGACTAACTAATGTCTGTAGCTTTGATGTCTGTCTTCAATGTCTGTAGTTTCGATGTGTTTTCAATGTCTGTAGTTTCGATGTGTTTTCAATGTCTGTAGCTTTGAAATCCGTCATTAATGTCTGTAGCCTCAATGTATATCTTCAGTGCGCCAGAACAAAGTCAAGCTGGAACATAAAGATGTTGTAAAGGCAAGAGGACCGGCTTGTTGCACCATGTTTGATTCTGTTTGACAAAGTCTGTTTCCGCAGAGAGGTCTATTGAAAGAGTAATTCACACAGAGTGGTCCACCGAAAGAGTAATTCACACAGAGCGGTCCACCGAAAGTGTAATTCACACAGAGCGGTCTACCGAAAGAATAATTCACACAGAGCGGCCTACCGAAAGAGTAATTCACACAGAGCGGCCTACCGTAAGAGTAATTCACACAGAGCGGTCTACCGAAAGAGTAATTCACACAGAGCAGTCTACCGAAAGAGTAATACACACAGAGCGGTCTACTGAAAGAGTAATTCACACAGAGCATTCTGTGGAAATTAATTCACAAAGAGCACTAACTCAATAGCTCCTGTAATGGGGCCTGTAACAAACTTGCAGCCGTGAATCGAAGAGTGAAGTCTTCTACTTCTTCGCTTCATTTCACTTTGGAGGGAAGTGCGCTACACCCTACACCTAGTATGCACCCCCAAAGGTCAGTGTGTCCCACTTCGACCTGCATTTGTGTCCGGTCTGCTACCTCAAGACAGCTTTCTTCTGAATATGAAACCACCACCTTCTGCACTCAAGGCATTTCGCCACGGACATCCTAACGCCAAAGTGACTTCTCGTATATGCCATGGGCTTATTTATATCGCCTAAATGTTGTGTTATAATACAACAAACAGGTCTGCTACCATATGAACAACTTGTAAGTCATAATTGTGACACTCCGCTACTTCCCATTTTCCGTCATACATTTTTGTTTGGTCCAAACCTGTTTTTTGTTTGGCACAGAATCTGGCACACAGTTTGTCACAATATAGCTACCATACACAACACATACAAACAATACAAGTCTATTCAAACAAATCAGCACACACAGACACACAAACAAATCAAATGCGAATATGACAGTGGCAGATTTAATTATTTATATATGCAGTGTTGGAATACCATAAACACAGTTCACAGCAACATCAGCTTCTCGTGGGTTAACAAATACGGAACACCTGCTGATCAGGCACAGCTTAACACTGAAATGTGAGCTTCATGTTACAGGCAGGGGACATCAGGCACAGCTTAACACTGAAATGTGAGCTTCATGTTACAGGCAGGGGACATCAGGCACAGCTGAACACTGAAATGTGAGCTTCATGTTACAGGCAGGGGACACAATCACACACAGACTGACAGAGACATGTTTACTCCTGGCTTAATTATAGGGTCTATCTTATGAACTCTGATTACTTAACACTATCCAATCCCAGCCAGTTGCTGCTACTGTCTCAGCCAGAGGGAGTTAACTGTCGGAGTTAACATGATAACTGTCTGGGTGAGGAGTTAATAACTGTTTTGGACAGTAAAGCGTGAAAGTAATAACTACAATATGATAAAGTAACAGTTAAAATAACTAGAACTTACTACATAATGTAACATCTCTTTGGCAGAAGCTAATGACATTAACTATCTTGAACAGTAAAAAGACTCATTGGTATCCTAGCAAATTGGAGACATAGTGATACACCCAAATGTGCTTAACTAAAAGGCACTCAATTTGGTTTGATCAGGAGCAGCAAGGAGTTAAAATAACAGTTTGTCTGCGACACAAGATGTTAAAATAATCACTAGAATATACCAGGTTTTTGCAACAACTGCACACAAAGCCTTGTGGCTATAGTTTGAAACTAGATTGTGAAATGGATCTGACACAGATTAGAAACATACCAGCTAGAAACAAAAAATGGCAGTGACGAAAACAAGTGGTTACCTAACTTTAACCTCACAACACAGACAATATAAAGTCCCTAACATTTGCCCTCCCTGTGGCACTTATCTGAGGGGTTTGAATCCGCATCATGACAGAATGTTTAAATTCACCTGGGTCGACCCAGCCTAAAATGGGTACCAGAAAATGACTTGGGAAGTGAAGGTGACAGGATGATATTGACCACATCACCTCCAGAGTGCTTATTGGTGTATACAAATATGGGTCTAGCACAGTCGTTCTTAACCGGTGGGGAATCCCCCCCCCCCCCCCGGGAATTTTAGGGTTTCCAGGGGATGGAATTAAGATTATTTCAAGATCACGTTAATACAAGACCGATTACTTGATATTGTTTTTCTCTTCATATTTTACAGTTCTGTATGTCTCACCCTTCTGAAATTCATTTTATAATGCAAGTAGACCCGCAAATCATGTTTTGTGTAGATTTGTTTTAGTATGTGCCATTAAATTTAGATCCATTATTACGTATACTGTGTGTGTGTGTGTGTGGGGGGGGGGTGTTTAGGGAGGAAATATGAAAGGGGGAGGGGGGGACGTTCTGAAAATATGGTGAAGGGGCACGGGCCAAAAAAGGTTTAGAACCACTGGTCTAGCACCATGTAAAAGGGCTCTGTATTGTTACATTTTACAATGGCACTTAATTTCTAATGGAATACCAAATCTTTGCAAACCAAACACTTACATTTCATGTTATATCTATATATAATCTGAATGTACTCATCCTCTGATTCTTCTTCTTCTGCGTTCTTTCGGAATGTCGTTTTGTACGTAATTGTGCTGTGCTTGTTTACAGCAGAGCTACGATATTTGCACCTTTCGTCCAACTCATCCGACTTCAGGCATTTGTTGACTGGAAAAACCTTCCCGGATCCTCTGATACTACCTCATCCTGTCTCTGACTGTTAACCCTATCAGTGATGCAATAGATAATCGCATTGCTGCCAGTTTGATGCATTCTTTTCCCTGCTCATCTACTGCCAGACACTCTATAAACCATTCATGTTTGGAAAGGAAATTGAACAGCAGGTTGTAAAACAAAAGCTGATATTAATGTGTTATTGGCACCAGCTGGGTAATTGGGCTTTAAAAAAAATATGCTATGTGGCCATTTCAGATCAACATTCCAGATGTAAATTAAACATTTCTTCCATGTCTTCCTCTAATATTAATCTGTCTCTGAGTTTCCCTTTATCTAGTTTTACTATTATCAAGTTTCTTCAGTGTCTGTCCTATCTATCACCAGCATCTAGTCATCACCTCTTGGTTCATTGGAATCTGTCTAGTTCTCTCCCCAAGCTGCAAGTCAGTGTTGTTTTCATTTCCTTATAATCTTTCTATTCTACACAGGAATCAATGAATTCATGTTTGTAGTTCATTAGTAACTGTTTATGCTGTTCTACATTTTTCTGATCCATTCAGCAGCACTGATCTAACGTTAGAATTACATTCTCTAACCGTGATATGTCTTTGTCTCTTTTCACTTCCACAAATGTCCTAGCGCTCTTGTATTCTCATTTTATTTCTGTATCTGATCTCCCCTCAAGATGCCGTCTACAAACACAACATGAACCTGACACCTGTGACTTCTGTTAGTACTACAGAATCATTTGCAACATCGCAGAAAACATCTCGTTTGTAGGTTTTCTTTAGCCACCCCTTATTCACTGTGCTTCAACTTCTGTTTCCCTGACAGTATTACATTAATTATTGTATCTATGGTCATGAGTTGAGGTTGCATGGTGCGTAGCGTACTTGCTTTCTAACACAGTGGTCCAGGGTCTGTCCTCAGCAACGGCAGCATTTTGTTTCCAACCCAGTATGACTGTGGTTTCGACACAGGCTCATAAATTCAGCACCAGATAATTTTCTGTGGAATTGTCTGTGCTGAGAGAGTGTTGAATCACCCTCCTAGCCACCCTACCTCATAACCATGATATCTGAAGGTCTAACCTTGGCACCCCTCAGACAGCCTCCTCCTAGCCACCCTACCTCATAACCATGATATCTGAAGGTCTAACCTTGGCACCCCTTGGACAGCCTCCTCCTAGCCACCCTACCTCATAACCATGATATCTGAAGGTCTAACCTTGGCACCCCTCAGACAGCCTCCTCCATGGGGTTCCTGTAAGTTTAGTTGTAGTCATAATTACTGTCAGTTGTTTGTGTTGATCTATTGCACCTGGTTACATTGACTATATCTGAACTTATTTGTCTCAGTTATTTCTTTACCTCTTTGTATTATATACAGTTATAACTTTAACTCCATCTCAGCCAATTACTACTTTAACTCTTATTTCAATCAGAGTTTCTATTTTTGAGCACCAGCAGCCAGGAATAGAAAGAATTATCTCTTCCATCACCAGGCACCATGTGTGATCAGCTATTGCCCATGTGTACCAACCAATACATGGTGTGTTATTGTATCTTTGACATTTGGTTTGAGCATACTAAAGAAATCTGGCCAGATATTTTAACATGGAGCACAGTATATGCTGCCTTTTTTTTTTTTAAAGTAATAAACCCATACTTTTTTCATTGTGATTATGAATACCCTTGAGCATTTACTACAAAATCTTTTAGGACTGGGAGTTATGGATCTGACCTGCTGATACAAATTGTGGATAAAATGTATACAGGCAAGTAAGAATTGTTTTATTATAAAACAACAAAGATAACAAAGAGAAATTTAAACTAAGCGAGCACATCTCACTAACAGACATCAACACTTTTCAACTTGTGTATCTATGCATAATTAATATGAACCCACAGGTCTTCATTGTGGGTCATTCATCATTCATCTTCACACACACAAATACAAAATATCTTCACATCACACAACTACAAAAATGCATGTCACAAATTCATAGTACAAATAGATCAAAACTCAGATTTGGAATGGGAACCTGGAAAACAAGGTGAGAACTTGTGGCCAGGGCTGAAAGACAGGCACTGATTACTAGAAACACACCATCAAATTTACAATAGATAACAGGCAGGCAGGTCTGACAAGTGTCTTTTCAAACTGTCAACATGGGCGGGATGCAAATATTCTGCTGAATGGTGATTGATGGGTAACTTTAGAATGATGTAAACGATAGGTTACAGTTAAGATATAAATATAATGTATCTTTTTACATAACAGAATGATACAAACAGTAGGATGTAGTAAAGATATAAATA
The DNA here is from genome assembly GCA_014155875.1 of Cepaea nemoralis. Lineage (NCBI taxonomy): Eukaryota > Metazoa > Mollusca > Gastropoda > Stylommatophora > Helicidae > Cepaea > Cepaea nemoralis. Next base: position 89,109 of record JACEFZ010021992.1, on the reverse strand, counting down.
TAATGTAATTTTTTACATAATAGAATGATGCAAACAATTAGAACATAAATGTAACTTTTTACATAATAGAATGATGCAAACAGTTAGAATATAAATGTAATTTTAATTGTTTTAAACTGTGATAAAGTCAGTGTCAATTATGTGGTATAATACATGTTCAACCATACAATTCTCTCTCTCTGTCTGACACACACACACACACACGGAAACACATAAAAATGATTGTAGCTGTAAGCTAATAACTTTGGATGTTTATGGGTTATAATTACAATGAATATCCTTGTATGTTAAATATATTTTGGAACAATATTTATAATTTGTACGAAACTGGAAGAATGAACACCCCACACAGGAGCAGTGGGACATAGTATTTAGCGTGCTGGCCTAGCAAGACAGTGGGAAGGGGGAAATCGATAATGGCAGCAGGTGTAGTGGCAACAAAAGAAACATCGAGGAAGTCACCGGCAAAGGAAGAAATGGAGGATAATGAAAAAAAGGAACCCGGCCAAGGCACGCACCAGTAGAAGTTGTCTTATGCGCAAAAGAACCAGAACAATTTATACCACACTATGAACCACCACAATTATAACCAACGCCACTGAGGCTGTTTGAACGAGGGGGAAAGTTGTTTTGTTTTTTTTCATAAGAGGATGGATGGAATTGACAGTGGTCCTGCTTTGATCTCCACTAGAGGCAGAGTGATTTTTCTGACCAGTATGGCCTCAAACAAAATGAGTACCAGAGAATTTTCAGAATTCTCTGGGAACAAAAGTTAATTATAAATGAAACTGGCCATCCTACCTAGTTATGTCATGGCCTCAATTATGTGAAGACCTAAGACACCTCAATGACCATTACATGACTTTTACCTTGGCAAATGAGCTTACAAACGTGGAAGAAGTCAAGTTTGTGCTTTGGTGAGATGCATATCTTACCTGTGTTGGTAAGGATGAAGCTACTAAAGGACAGTAACTGTAAGCTTGAAACATGTATACATCGACAATATTTTCAGTTATATACTGGGTGTTTGTAAAGTCTCACTTCACTTTGTATGTAGAACAAATTTGAGCAATGAAGTACATGTCATAAAAAAATGTGCACCAGTCCATTGTGATGCAATATGCAGTGAATGGCTGTTGTCTGCTGGAGTTATTCTGTGCACTCCAAACAGAAATAGCGACAGACACATTGTAGAAGGTATCTGACAATATGAACAGATGTGTACAGTCATGTCTTGAAGCCCGTGGTGGGCATTTTCAACTCCTGTTATAATAAATACTTCATTGGTACTTTCCAGCTCCCCCAAAACAGCGTTGGACCATAGCAGTGACTATTTTATTGAATTTTTAGCACATTTTTTGATGATGTCATGTACTTCATTTATCTGGAGAAGAGAATTGGAGACAGTGATAAGTAATATGGGGAGAACATGATATATGGGGAGAACATGATAGGAGGTGAAGCAAACAGCAAAGGATAGAAAGGCTGGGTGTGAGTTAGCTGAGGGCTTACACTCCACTAGAGACCAAATGCAGTTACAAATGTTCTCGCTGGCACCAACTCAAACCTAATTCATGGATCAAATGTATCTTACAGCTTTATGTCACATGCCTACCACTCTTTCTTGTCTGTTACTAAAAGGCAACAGTAATTTTCAGCCAAACCTGACAGAGACCTGAGCAACACCAAATGTCCCAGTTGCAGCGAGGGCACATTGTGACCTGACTGACTTAGTCGTCAGATTATCCTCACTGAGCATGGAACCATTCAGCTCACATGTGCTTCCTCAGAACCACCTCAGCATACAGCGGCTGATGACCCCAGTTCTGTGTTGAGTATTCTTCCTTGGCCCCATGCATTGTCTGGCTTCACTAAATTCTTGATATGTGATCACAGTTGCAGATTCAGTCATCACTTGATTCCAATTGCTCTGCCTCTCTGAGGGCATTCAGTATATCAGCCAGGTCCATTGCTCATCACTTTCCAAAGTAAACCTATCAGCTTTTTCATTTCCTCCAAATGGGATCTTGAGCAACAATTGACATGCAGGTAAAAAACACTCAGTGAAAATGAAAACCAGTGTTAGGGAGAATCACAGAAATATAGAATGGAATATGTGATGTGGTCACAGAGAAAAGCTCAGCCACAACCAAGAAATGAAGCCTATGACAACAATGTCCCTAACAGGTGGGAAATACATCTCTTAAGCATTCTGATATTCTGAGTCAAACAGAAAAGTGATATAAAACCCTTTGGGATTAAGAGGCCTGCAGCAACAAACCACAATATCTTTAATGTAATTGATAGAAACCCAGTCGGATATAAAAGAAGAAAATGACATTTTTACACACTTTGACGTATGCAAGGTTTAAGGCGCTAACTCCATATTTTTATAGACCAATCAGCACTCAATGAGTGATCTGATCAATTTATTGCCAACAGGCTTTATTTACCAGAATATTTCCTGTGTCATTTGAGGCTGGGTTGACTTGGAAACCCAAAACTCAGCCTCAATGGAGATTTCACCATATGATCACCAAACAAGCGTACTAGCCACAACACACTACAACTGCTCTCACACTCACATGCTCAGAAGAAACAGTGATACAGCATATTCGTTATATGAACCCGGTTGTCTGAGTTTTCTCTTATACAACATTTGGGGAAGTTGTGATGAATGTTACTTCCATCCCAGTAGGCAAACAGCATGCATTTCAATCACACATGTGAGGCGTCCAAATCTTGAGTTCAAGGCTTTTGTTCTGTATTTTTTTCTTTTATTTACCTCCACGAGCCAGATTTTCTTCTTGGATGTGGTAGCCATTTTTCATGCTCTCTCCAGAATTGATTCCCTATTACAAATATGGCAGGCATGTTATGTGTCATCAACATTTTATAGGGCAGACATTTAAAAATGCATCGTGTGAACATAAGGTCATATGATCAGCACATTTTAAACCAGTCATCAGCTGGAAATGATGGTTGTCAACTGATGTGCTATTTCTGTGAAGGTCACAACTAGGTACTGATGCATTAGCTCTAGAATCATCAGTTATCCAATTAAGATTACGCCACCGATGGAACCATCCAGTGATGAGCCATTCAGTGTTTCAGCATAGGACAATGTGAACTCAACGCGCATGGCATGAGACAAGCATGCGACTGCTAGCAGGATCACCCAGATGTCAATCACAATGAATACGACTATCCACACATAGGCAGGCCAGGAAGACATCTCGAAGCACGTCTTCTCTAGTTTCCCGGTGATACATTTGAACCATCGGATGCCTTCAGACACACTACAAGCCCAAGCCAGGCAGAACTTAACCGAAACGCTCCGCCAGCTTATTTTGGGAACATCACATGCAACTTCCAAGACAGTGAATGTCAGATGGAAGGCTGCATGTCACACACCAGACTGGCCCTGTATGACAAAGTAGTAGTGGTTGTGTAATGTCCAGTACACTTGCCCGCCAGTCGTTAGTACTGAGTTCAAAACTTTCAAGCTGGGATTTTCTTGTCAGACCACACGCCTTTGAAGATCAATACAGTCTCATCAAATGCAATTGTTCTTTATCTTTTGAATCACTGTTGCATGCTACTTTTAAAAAGTTTCAAATCTACAGCACATCATCTTGTAATGTAGGAAAATAACCCCCAGTACTACATCTAATTTTCCTTCTTGAAAGACACACAATTACCCTAACCTAAAATATTTATCCTGTTATGTTCTGCTGCGTATAAAGCAAAAATGTGTAGTGTGTATTGTTTTCAAGTGGTCAACGTCTGACCATTAGATCATTAGATCAAGATGAATGCTAGCATGATGTAGCAGCTGCAATGAGACATAATATACCCAACATGCTGAATCTGTTGTACCATAAACAGATAGATGGTCATCTCAACAAAGCATAGTATGTACATACAATTTTCTAGACATCACAGCTTACAGAGTGCTTCACCTTTCTCGATTTGTTTTACTTCTTTCTGTTTGCAAATACATTATAGAAACAACTTCGTGACCTTCGACATTTGCTCAAGAATAAACATGTCTAGTTACATGTGGTAATAATGAAACCTGATAACAACATGGAATCTGAACTGTCAAGTTAATTAGAGTATGGAAATTCATCTCTTTCTCTCTCACATATATACATCTTTCTCACAAACAAATCTAGGTATCACTTATATAGCATTCCCAATAACAACCCAAGCACCGCAAACATAACATTCACATTAACACAGTCAAGTAAAATATAAAGCATTCAAATTAACATGTGCATATATTACAAGCACAGAATTCACATGATCACTCCCAACTATCATATACAGAATTTGCACTTACGGACGCAGTTATCATACACACAATTTTACACTACAACACCCAGGAATTACATACATAGATGCCACACTAAAACACCCAGGTATCTCGTACAAAGAATTAATACCAACACACCCAGGTATCATATATGATGGCATCAAGTAAGTATCTGGATTTTGTCAGGATAACCGAAAAATGATGATTATTGAGTGAAGTAACTATTCCAGAGTGAACAGTACACATCTGACATTTGGTGGTGGAATGGACAAGTATCAGCAGTTTTCTCGCACTTTGTTTTTCAAATTGAGGTTGGGCCGGTCGACTCCCATGCAGGAACAGTGTGCTGTGATGACATTTTTGGTAAAACAAAGTTCAAATCTTGCCGAAATTCATCATCAACTGTCATGCATGTTTGGAGAACAGACTGTAGCACATTCATCAGTGTTTGAATGGTGTAAACGCTTTCATGAAGGCCATTAAACCATCGAGGATGAGCCCCATGAAAGTCAACCAAAAAGTGTCAAAACAAGTGAAGCTATACACTGTCAAAAAGGTTGCTTTGGATGATCGGCAAGTATGGGAAGTTGTAACGGCTACTGGCATAAGCAAAAGTTCTATGGACATTATAACCCATACAGCAGCCAAAACTATGGCAAATATTGACCAACTGCACTGAGAGGTAATGACACACCAACCTTACAGTCCTGATTTGGCTCCGAATGATTTTCACCTTTATGGCCTTCTGAAAAAGCATACAGGAAACAAGTTTGAAACGGGTGATGAAGTGCAACAGGTTGTTCTCCAATGGCTCAAGGACCAGCCAAAAGAATTTAAGCTGCCAGAATACAGAAGCTCCTAGCCCTATGGGATAAATGTGGGATAAATGTGTTGTAGTGGCAGGTGACTACGTTGAAAATTAGTAGAGATAATTTCAATTCATCTCTCATAGTTATCTAGAGATTTACATCAGTCTGGATCCTTACTGGACAAACATTGTACATAATTCACAGTAACACTCAAGTATCACATACAATTAATTCACACCAAAACATCCAGGTCGTTCATACAATAGTATTTCCTCAATTGGTGTCGGCCTCCATTTTAAAACAACATGAAAACATAATCACCATGCAGGATGCAGCTCATAACATTTTATTTAACATGGCAAAACAAGTATATACAGTGCATAGAATCTGTGATCTCACAACAACAACCATGTACAATTATCACACAAGCAGAAACACTGTGCTACTTCTAGACTGAAACCAAATTCTTGACTCATCTGTTAAAAAGTTATTTGCGCGTCCTTTAGGACGTCGCAGTCAACCCTGCATTTTTTGGGTTATTTGTGATTTCTTGGCATATGTTCAATAGTTTGCCATTGTTTTCTGAACGACCGGCACTCATACCACTGTATGAAAACCAGTGCAAGACAATCTGCTTCCAAATTGCCTGTAGCTGTGTTTTGAGCAGTTTGTGGGATTGCAAGTTGCATTTGTAACCCATTTTGCCACAGTGCCAGCTGTGCAATTCAAATAAAACGCAATAACATAAAATTCACATTTAAAAGTCATGAACAAAACAGAATCATGAACATGCCTGAAACTGGTACTACAAAGTGCTATCAACCTACTTACTTATTGATGTTGAAGATAAAACACTTCTTGACTCTGAAAGTTTTATATAGCAAAATAATGCAAAATAAATGACAGTTAATCTGTACAAATTTCAAATAAACATACTAGAGTGTTTTAGGAATTGAATAATGACTAACATTAAAACTAACAACTATCAACAGTACACAAAACAATAAAACAATGAACTGTCCATGATTTCAAGCACTGTTGGCAGATGTATGTAGTTCAACACAACCGGGGAAAGACTTTGACAAGTAGTATGTGCCACTGCTACAGAAATGTCCTGGCAACGCCATCCTTTTCATTGTGCTCCACTTGGTTTTGTCTGTACAGCTGCTGCAACAACAAAATAAACCATTATATTTTCAATAACCTAAACACAAGAAAATAATTAAATTAAAGTAGTCAAATATGTGAGTCTCCTTCTGCAACCTTTCATCTATCACTGGAGCATAGGCCCTCGACCAACCCTCACCAAGCCTTTTGAAGAACTGTTCAAAAGTGTCTGGATTTTGCAGCTAAATATTTCTACAGGATGAGGCAGCCAGTCTCAAGTGAGCCCGACCCTCCTTAGCTGCCACCTGCCACATGCATGGTTACAATGTGACTATCTCTCTGCTTGCCTTGTGGGCCCCTAAACATGTAAGTAAATATCTAAGTAAACAACCCAAAAGTCAACAGAAATTGTGAGTGCTCATGTTCTAATAGAGATGGGCAAATATCTCATGACCATCAGTCAACTACTCAGATTGATCATATTCTAATAGAGATGGGCAAATATCTCATGACCATCAGTGCTGTGCCAACTACTCAGATTGATCATATTCTAATAGAGATGGGCAAATATCTCATGACCATCAGTCAACTACTCAGATTGATCATAGTCTAATAGAGAAGTGGCAAATATCCCATGACTCATCAGTGCTGTGCCCAACTAGGGTCATGTGCTAATAGAGATGTGCAAATATCCCATGACCATCAGTGCTGTGGCCAACTGATCATGTTCTAATAATAGAGATTGGGCAAATATCCATTCCATTGTGCTGTGGCCAACTACTCGATTGATCATTATAGGATGGGCAAAATATCCCATGACCATCAGGATGTGCCAACTGGCATGTTCTAATAGAGATGGGCAAATATCCCATGACCATCGGTGCTGTGCCAACTGGATCATGTTCTAATAGAGATGGGCAAATATCCCATGACCATCAGTGCTGTGCCAACTGATCATGTTCTAATAGAGATGGGCAATTATCTCATGACCATCAGTGCTGTGCCAACTGATAATGTTCTAATAGAGATGGGCAAATATCTCATGACCATCAGTGCTGCTGCCAACTGGTCATGTTCTAATAGAGATTGGGCAAATATCTCATGACATCAGTGCTGTGCCCAACTGCTCAGATTGATCATGTCTAATAGAGATGGGCAAATATCTCATGACCATCAGTGCTGTGCCAAACTGATCATGTTCTAATAGAGATGGGCAAATATCTCATGACCATCAGTGCTGTGCCAACTGGTCATGTTCTAATAGAGATGGGCAAATATCTCATGACCATCAGTGCTGTGCCAACTGCTCAGATTGATCATGTTCTAATAGAGATTGGGCAAATTATCTCATGACCATCAGTGCTATGCCAACTGCTCAGTGATCATGTTCTAATAGAGATGGGCAATATCTCATGACCATCAGTGCTGTGCCAACTGATCATAGTTCTAATAGAGATGGGCAAATATCTCATGACCATCAGGCTGTGCCAACTGATCATGTTCTAATAGAGCTGGGCAAATATCTCATGACCATCAGTGCTAGTGCCAACTGATCATTATTCTAATAGAGATGGGCAAATATATCTCATGACCATCAGTGCTGATGCCAACTGATCATGTTCTAATAGAGATGGGCAAATATCCCATGACCATCAGTGGCTGTGCCAAACTCTGATCATGTTCTAATAGAGATGGGAAAATATCCCATGACCATCAGTGCTGTGCCAACTGATCATGTTTCTAATAGAGATGGGCAATATCTCATGACCATCAGTGCTGTTGCCAACTGATCATTGTTCTAATAGAGATGGGCAAATATCTCATGACCATCAGTGCTGTGCCAACTGATCATGTTCTAATAGAGATGGGCAAATATCTCATGACCATCAGTGCTGTGCCAACTGATCATGTTCTAATAGAGATGGGCAAATATCTCATGACCATCAGTGCTGTGCCAACTGCTCAGATTGATCATGTTCTAATAGAGATGGGCAAATATCTCATGACCATCAGTGCTGTGCCAACTGATCATGTTCTAATAGAGATGGGCAAATATCTCATGACCATCAGTGCTATGCCAACTGATCATGTTCTAATAAAGATGAGCAAATATCTCATGACCATCAGTGCTATGCCAACTGATCATGTTCTAATAAAGATGGGCAAATATCTCATGACCATCAGTGCTATGCCAACTGATCATGTTCTAATAGAGATGGCAAATATCTCATGACCATCAGTGCTATGCCAACTGATCATGTTCTAATAAAGATGGGCAAATATCTCATGACCATCAGTGCTGTGCCAACTACTCAGATTGATCATGTTCTAATAGAGATGAGCAAATATCTCATGACCATCAGTGCTATGCCAACTGATCATGTTCTAATAAAGATGAGCAAATATCTCATGACCATCAGTGCTTGCCAACTGATCATGTTCTAATAAAGATGGGCAAATATCTCATGACCATCAGTGCTATGCCAACTGATCATGTTCTAATAAAGATGGGCAAATATCTCATGACCATCAGTGCTATGCCAACTGATCATGTTCTAATAGAGATGGGCAAATATCTCATGACCATCAGTGCTATGCCAACTGATCATGTTCTAATAAAGATGAGCAAATATCTCATGACCATCAGTGCTATGCCAACTGATCATGTTCTAATAAAGATGAGCAAATATCTCATGACCATCAGTGCTATGCCAACTGATCATGTTCTAATAAAGATGAGCAAATATCTCATGACCATCAGTGCTGTGCCAACTGATCATGTTCTAATAGAGATGGGCAAATATCTCATGACCATCAGTGCTATGCCAACTGATCATGTTCTAATAGAGATGAGCAAATATCTCATGACCATCAGTGCTGTGCCAACTGATCATGTTCTAATAAAGATGGGCAAATATCTCATGACCATCAGTGCTATGCCAACTACTCAGATTGATCATGTTCTAATAAAGATGAGCAAATATCTCATGACCATCAGTGCTGTGCCAACGATCATGTTCTAATAAAGATGGGCAAATACTCATGACATCAGTGCTATGCCAACTACTCAGATTGATCATATTCTAATAGAGATGGGCAAATATCTCATGACCATCAGTGCTGTGCCAACTGATCATGTTCTAATAAAGATGAGCAAATATCTCATGACCATCAGTGCTGTGCCAACTGATCATGTTCTAATAGAGATGGGCAAATATCTCATGACCATCAGTGCTGTGCCAACTGATCATGTTCTAATAAAGATGGGCAAATATCTCATGACCATCAGTGCTGTGCCAACTACTCAGATTGATCATATTCTAATAGAGATGGGCAAATATCTCATGACCATCAGTGCTGTGCCAACTGATCATGTTCTAATAAAGATGAGCAAATATCTCATGACCATCAGTGCTGTGCCAACTGATCATGTTCTAATAAAGATGGGCAAATATCTCATGACCCATCAGTGCTGTGCCAACTACTCAGATTGATCATATTCTAATAGAGATGGGCAAATATCTCATGACCATCAGTGCTGTGCCAACTGATCATGTTCTAATAAAGATTGAGCAAATATCTCATGACCATCAGTGCTATGCCAACTACTCAGATTGATCATATTCTAATAGAGATGGGCAAATATCTCATGACCATCAGTGCTAGGCCAACTGATCATGTTCTAATAAAGATGGGCAAATATCTCATGACCATCAGTGCTGTGCCAACTGATCATGTTCTAATAAAGATGAGCAAATATCTCAGGACCATCAGTGCTATGCAAACTGATCATGTTTCTAATAAAGATGGGCAAATATCTCATGACCATCAGTGCTAGGCCAACTGATCATGTTCTAATAAGATGGGCAAATATCTCATGACCATCAGTGCTATGCCAACTGATCATGTTCTAATAAAGATGAGCAAATATCCATGACCATCAGTGCTATGCCAACTGATCATGTATTCTAATAAAGTATGGGCAAATATCTCATGACCATCAGTGCTATGCCAACTCGATCATGTGTCTAATATAAGATGAGCAAATATCTCATGGACCATCAGTGCTGTAGCCAACTGATCATGTTCTAATAGAGATGGGCAAATATCTCATGACCATCAGTGCTGTGCCAACTGATCATGTTCTAATAGAGATGGGCAAATACTCATGACACTCAGTGCTATGCCAACTGATTCATATTCTAATAGAGATGAGCAAATATCTCATGACATCAGTGCTGTGCCAACTGATCATGTTCTAATAGAGATGGGCAATATCTCATGACCATCAGTGCTGTGCCAACTGATCATGTTCTAATAAAGATGAGCAAATATCTCATGACCATCAGTGCTGTGCCAACTGATCATGTTCTAATAGAGATGGGCAAATATCTCATGACCATCAGTGCTGTGCCAACTGATCATGTTCTAATAGAGATGGGCAAATATCTCATGACCATCAGTGCTGTGCCAACTGATCATGTTCTAATAGAGATGAGCAAATATCTCATGACCATCAGTGCTGTGCCAACTACTCAGATTGATCATATTCTAATAGAGATGGGCAAATATCTCATGACCATCAGTGCTGTGCCAACTGATCATGTTCTAATAGAGATGAGCAAATATCTCATGACCATCAGTGCTAGGCCAACTGATCATGTTCTAATAGAGATGGGCAAATATCTCATGACCATCAGTGCTGTGCCAACTGATCATGTTCTAATAAAGATGAGCAAATATCTCATGACCATCAGTGCTGTGCCAACTGATCATGTTCTAATAGAGATGGGCAAATATCTCATGACCATCAGTGCTATGCCAACTACTCAGATTGATCATATTCTAATAGAGATGGGCAAATATCTCATGACCATCAGTGCTAGGCCAACTGATCATGTTCTAATAGAGATGGGCAAATATCTCATGACCATCAGTGCTGTTGCCAACTTGATCATTATTGTTCTAATAGAGATGGGCAAATATCTCATGACCATCAGTGCTGTGCCAACTGATCATGTTCTAATAGAGATGGGCAAATATCTCATGGACAACAGTGCTATGCCAAACTGACTCATATTGATCATGTTCTAATAGAGATGGGCAAATATCCTCATGACCATCAGTGCTGTGCCAACTGATCATTGTTCTAATAGAGATGGGCAATATCTCATGACCATCAGTGCTGTGCCAAACTGACTCAGATTGATCATTCTAATAGAGATGGGCAAATATCTCATGGACCATCAGTGCTGTGCCAACTTGATCATGTTCTAATAGAGATGAGCAAATATCTCATGACCATCAGTGCTAGTGCCAACTGATCATGTTCTAATAAGATGAGCAAATATCTCATGACCATCAGTGCTGTGCCAACTGATCATGTTCTAATAGAGATGGGCAAATATCTCATGACCATCAGTGCTAGGCCAACTGATCATGTTCTAATAAAGATGGGCAAATATCTCATGACCATCAGTGCTATGCCAACTGATCATGTTCTAATAAAGATGGGCAAATATCTCATGACCATCAGTGCTGTGCCAACTGATCATGTTCTAATAAAGATGAGCAAATATCTCATGACCATCAGTGCTAGGCCAACTGATCATGTTCTAATAAAGATGGGCAAATATCTCATGACCATCAGTGCTATGCCAACTGCTCAGATTGATCATATTCTAATAGAGATGAGCAAATATCTCATGGATCAGTGCTAGGCCAACTGATCATATTCTAATAGAGATGGGCAAATATCTCATGACCATCAGTGCTGTGCCAACTGATCATGTTCTAATAGAGATGAGCAAATATCTCATGACCATCAGTGCTGTGCCAACTGATCATGTTCTAATAGAGATGGGCAAATATCTCATGACCATCAGTGCTGTGCCAACTGATCATGTTCTAATAGAGATGAGCAAATATCTCATGGATCAGTGCTGTGCCAACTGATCATATTCTAATAGAGATGGGCAAATATCTCATGACCATCAGTGCTGTGCCAACTGATCATGTTCTAATAGAGATGGGCAAATATCTCATGACCATCAGTGCTGTGCCAACTGATCATGTTCTAATAGAGATGGGCAAATATCTCATGACCATCAGTGCTGTGCCAACTGATCATGTTCTAATAAAGATGAGCAAATATCTCATGACCATCAGTGCTATGCCAACTGATCATGTTCTAATAGAGATGGGCAAATATCTCATGACCATCAGTGCTGTGCCAACTGATCATGTTCTAATAAAGATGGGCAAATATCTCATGACCATCAGTGCTATGCCAACTACTCAGATTGATCATATTCTAATAGAGATGGGCAAATATCCCATGACCATCAGTGCTATGCCAACTGATCATATTCTAATAGAGATGGGCAAATATCCCATGACCATCAGTGCTATGCCAACTGATCATATTCTAATAGAGATGGGCAAATATCTCATGACCATCAGTGCTGTGCCAACTGATCATGTTCTAATAGAGATGGGCAAATATCTCATGACCATCAGTGCTATGCCAACTACTCAGATTGATCATATTCTAATAGAGATGGGCAAATATCTCATGACCATCAGTGCTAGGCCAACTGATCAGATTGATCATAATGCTAAAGGTAATCCCATGGCAGATACGTCAATGGAGTGTAAGGTGTTAGGCTATCACATGTTCTAGGCTGTGGTAAATTGACACAGGATGGTGAGTTCCCTTTATCACTGTATTTCCATTCCAGAAACTTCTGAAAATTGTCTGGTACCCATCTGATGAATCTGGGTCGAACCCAAAGTCGTACTGACCAGAAAAAATCATCACGCCACTGCTGGAGATTGAACCCGGAGGAAGAAGACTAACCACTACGCCACTGACTGACCATGTCTCTCGAGACATCTTGCTCTCTAGTGCTGTTTATCAACAGATCGTCTGACAATTTTAGATGCCTTGATGCAAGATGGCCCATAACTTCCATTAAACCTCCCAGTCTGCAGCATATTTCAACTTTTCTCATCTTCTGACAGGGCCACTGAATATAAGATGACTTTGGATGTCAGTGATGACTTTCTTGTGTCTGGCCTCTCTCAACATATTTTAGTTACTCATTGTGGCCACAAAGGGTATGTTCTATATTCTTCTGTAAACTACATTTATATAACTATAATAAATAACTTTGTATACAACATTAAATGCCAGTTCTGTGGCGAAGGAGTTACGAATGCAATTCATAATCCTGCATACAGCGGTCAAAACACAGCTGTGAGTGATTATCAAGCAAACTGCCATGTGTTGGTTTCCCATATAAAGGTATGAGTGCCAGTCAATAAGAAAACAATGGCAAACTACTGAACATACACCTGCTAAGAAATCATGAACAGCCAAACCAAAGCTGGAGTTGACTGCCACGTCCTGTAAAGGATGTGCAACTGACAACATTAAATAGGGGGTTTACAAGCAAGGGGATCAACTTCATTGCACAAGGTAAAATTCCAATATGGCTCTTTCCACAGAACAGCTTACCGAAAGCTCCACTAAAAGCACACATTCTGTATTTCCAGTAACGACTACCTGGGGCTTCTAAACAAATTACACTAGTGTACAGAATGAGAGTAAAAAAAACAAGACTTCCTCATTTGATTTTCAATTACACTTAGTGGATGTGAATAATATGCTACACAAAACTTATAAAGATGGATACGAGTTTTACAAGTGAGAGCATGCCATCTCTATACCCTGTGTGATCACTCATGCTGTCTCCCTTGTGCACATGTTTAGAATATTCAGGAATACTGACTCAACAAACTCGCTGTTAAGGTAACCACATAGAAATTGCTGTGCTAGTATTAGCCACATCAAGTACACTTAGATATATTTTATAAAGTTATGGTTATAGAGTTATGGTAGAGTAGTGGTTAATGCTTACCACTTTTGTCATCAAACTCAACCTCATAAAATAGACAGAGAACAAATTTTCAAGGAACAAAAGGCAGTGAGGAAGGGAGCTGGTTATTAGACAATATGCGCTGAGACCTAAAATATGTGATGGTCCAAAACTCAACACAACTATGGCAGAACCTATTATTCTTCTTTTATTTTATTTTGTTTCTGAGAAGTAGAGTGGCACTCTTCTCCACAAAGCCTCGTCAAATCAGGCAAATCTGTGTACAAATTCACCTCTTAATTCACAAGTTAGCTTCTTAAGAATTTATATAATGTTAGCAAGTAGATCTGAATAGTGAGTGAGAGTAGGCTAGATATTTTAATTAGATGACCATGAAGTCATAAAGACAGTTTTTACTCTACCTTTGCCTGTAAAATTATAACCATATGCTGCATACGCTGCTGTCATTCCAGCTTGTGCCCCAGCTATTTCTGCTGCAGACATCGCTTTTTTAGCACTGCCCCTTCCTCTGGGTCTCCTACCCACACCTGAACCTCTTGGCCGCCCACGTCCTCGTCCACGTTTTGGTGGTTGAACAGGTGTACTTGTAACTGAAAAGATGTTAACATGTGTTAGCAAAAGACATGACATCTTGAGTTACCACAATGCAGGCAACAAGAAATAAATAAATATGGGACTGAAGATATGTTTTAAATTAGCATAAAGAGTGTGTGAGAGAGGGACATTGCTGGTCATTCTCCAAGACCAACTGCATATCAATAGATATCCCATGGCTGTCCATGTAAGGCATTCCACAGGATTGCATAACTTACTGTAAACTGCTGTATTTCTCTCACTGTATTGACTTAGTGACCTCACTTGGTTTAGCTAAAAAATCTTCTTCTGCATTCGTCCGGAATGTTGTTTTAGACATAAATGCGTTGTGCCTGTTTACAGCAGAGCTGTGATATTTGCACCTTTCGGCTGACACACCAGACTTCTTCAGGCATTTGTTGACCCGGGTTACCTTCCCGGGTGTTTTGTAGGACTTTTGACTCTCACTGTTGTGGTGTTATCCCCATCCCAGCTGGCCCATTTAGAACAATTGACCTTTCGATTCAGACTTTCCATGTAATGGATCTGCTATCCAAGCAATATTCCATTTCATGCCACTAGGGCGCTTTTTCCACCTTTTATGAAGCCCACACAGTGAGCATTTGATTTGGACTTTCCACGTAATGGATTTGCTAGCCAAGCAATATTCCATTTTGTGCCACTGGGACACTTTTGCTACCAGCATACCAGTGGCATGAAATGTGGCAGGCTAAGAACTTCTTCATGCATCTTTAAATGTCAACCTGAATATCATCTGGATTAAAATGTTGACCTGTCGTTCTTGACTTGGAGACGTAAATTACAAGTACCTCTGAAGTCGGAGTGGGTTAGCCTGATGGCGAGGGAAGCTAATCCACACACACACAAATTCAGTCCACCACTACTATAAATAGTGTGTATGGACTATGCACGAGTTCAAAGCGAGCGAGCACAAAAAAACAACAACCTGAATATAGTTCAAGAAAGCTACTGTTAACTTCAGCTTGTTCTCCATAGAGCTTGTCCTCATCTGAAGCAGGTGTGGGCCAAAATATATTTGTCTGTTATGCATATATTGGGCACTCCTGTAGCAAATGACTAGTGTCATTTTACCAGTTTCAAATTACATTCATTTGTATCTCCTATCTTTAGTTTATTGAACAAGTGTTGCGTCCTGTTGCTACTTGTTCACTTCGGTCAAGTTTGTAATATGCATCATCTTTCTGGTGGCCTGGATGCCCTGATTCCCATTAGGTTCTATAAGTGCTTTTTATAAACCTCTTTGCCTCATTATAGGTTATGTCTATGACAGGCTGAGGTAGTTGTACCCCCTCTTTTGCCAATCTGTTAGCCTCCTCATTTCCAGGTATATTGCAGTGTGATGGGATCCACTGTATTACAACTTTTATGGATTTCTGACATAGTCAGAATTCCACAGCACATAGGAAGGTGACCACCAACAGCATTGGGTGGACCCCCTCGAGACAGGGGGCCCGGCACTATCACTGCCTGATGGGACTTCACAGGGATTAACAACATTCTAATTAATTTTAATTTGTGGCATCATGGATTAAGTTACATTGCACCGTTTTGTCAAGCCTGTGGCTCAGTACGTCAGATTTTGGCAAGCATTTTTCAAGTGTACTCTCCCTAGCCTTAGACTGTCCCTAGTCTACCTACAAGGCAGCGGTTGTTTGACTTTGTCTGGTTCCTACCCCTTGACCTGTCTGACATGGGAGACCCTACCAGTAGCTGTGCTACTGGTCTGCATTCTTGGGGTCATTGGAACACTCAAACCCCTCTACCTTGTTACGGTGGAGAGACGGCAGAGGGGTAGCTAAAAATAAAATGAAATCAAGACTCTCTCTCTCTTTCTTTCTCTCTTTGGGTGTGTGTACATATCCAATATTCAAGCCCACAATGTCTTACTTTCTTCTAAGGTAGAAGCTGACTGACCAAAAAGAAAAGGTACAAATTTACTAGTCTGGTGGAAAGGCAGGACTGTGCAAATACATCTCGGTATGTAATCAAATGATTTAACCAGTACAAACCTGGAGGAAATAATGTGTGTGCATCATCCACAATCAGCATTCCCCCATCATTGCTGTCATCCTGCATCATGACCGATGTTGCTTCACTGCCCACAGACATCTGAAAAGACCAGCAACAGTATTAGTCTACTCAAGTATTTGTTTATGTAGCAGTATAATCTCAATGGTTAAGCTCTCATATATATATACAGCCTAAGTGCTACAAGACTTCAGTGCATGTGTTTACTTCCCATCCTGCATAAATTGGTCAAGCAATAATTGGTGAAGTAGGCATGACTGGGAGGTTTAAAGTGTCCACCATCGTCTTAAAGTTCAAAGTTAGCTCCCAACACTCGGGCGGACATTTTTTTTTACAGAAACTCTATTAGTGATACAATAATTTGCCACTTCTAACTCTTTACACAGCCATCCAAGATTATGGTGAAAAACAGGAATCCCCCATGTGCATACGCGCAATTACACACATTTAAACATCACACACACTAGTCTGCAAAGCCACAGCCTGGCAAACGTTGGCGACAAGCCTACTCGAAAGATTGAGCCTATTCTTTTGGAAAGAATTTATCTAGCGGTGTTAAACCTTGTACAGATGCATATTGAAGAAGGATGACCGAGTTTAGAGGTATAGTCAAGTATGATGCACTCCTGCCTCGAACAAGGAACGAAGAAGAATAAGATCTCTCTCTCTCTCTCTGTATGTGCGTGCGCGCGTGCCCCTGCCATGCCGGAAAGCATGAGCGGTCATGACTCGCCATTTCACTGGATCACCAGAGTCATGGTGGATCAGCTCAGTGTTCCTGTCTTGTCCATGCCATGTGGCCAAGCCATCCAGGTATTTTCCTCTCGGTCTTCCTCTTGGTCTGTTCCCTTCGATCTTGCCAGTTGTCACTAAGTTCTCCAATCCATTTCTTCTCTATAACATGTCCAAAAAATTTTGACTGTCTACGTCTAATTTCTCTAATCAATTTACGATGTTCATTTGTCTCCTGTAGTACTTGGTCATTGGTTTTTCTATCTGACCATGGTATTCTTTGCATTTTCCTCAGAAACCACATTTCTGCAGCCATCAGATGTTTTTCAGCTTGACTGCACATTGTCAAGTTTCACATTCATACAAAAGAACAGGCTCTATGTACCCCCTCAACACTCGTTTTCTCGTTTCAATTGACATCTTTTTATTGGTCAGAATGTTTTTCATCTTGCTAAGGGCTACTTTCGCCATGGCGATTCTTGTTCTAAGTTAATAATATATATAAAACAATAAGTTGTTTGCACTCATCTAAAATGCATTCAACACTACTATTTGATGCAGAAACCTGGACAATGAGCAAGCAATTGGTAAGTCACATTGAAGCCCTGGAGATGTGGATATAAATAAATAAATTTCATGTTATTTATTACTCTAGTTGTTAATATTTATTTCACGTTGTTGAAAATATTTTTAGCCATTCTTGTTCTCATCTTGATCTCTATTTCACTTCTGCTATTATCTGTTATTATATGTCCAAGACAGGAGAATCTTGTTATTTCATCTAGTATTTCCCCATTTACTGTGATGTTCACTGTTGGCCTCTCTTTTCCATTGCTAACAGTCACAAAGCTGTCATCAAAACACTTCACTGACACCATTCATTTACTGATGTTGAGAAAGGACATTTTGCAAGAGAAGACTAAGTGCCTGTTTTTTGACAATAGACAAAGCAAGACTATGAAACATATTCTTCATGACATTTATTTTCACCTCTGACCAGGTTGTTCTTGGTTTCCAAAAACATAACCTGATTCAAACGTTCTTGGTCAAACACAGTATTCCTATGGTTCCTTTACTTTCCTGACATGACTTTTTTTAAATTTGTGGCTATTCCTTCATCGGAGAATGTCATTGCTACCACAATCTGAGTCACGAGAAGTCATGTGGAACATGACAGCCACGCTGTACTTAACTCCCAAAGAAGTCCTCCTGAAATGCTTACAATGGCTGGAATGCTGGTAGATGTGTGGAGGCCCAAAGAGAGTACTTGAAAACGAATAGTGTTTCAGACCTCCAAAGAAGTAATTGTATTATTCCCAGGCAAAGATCCAATGCTTTCTTCAACATACCTTTTATGTTCTTATTCATACCTTAGCAAAGACATGAATGTTATGATTCATGGATACAATAATTAGAAGTGTTCTGTTACATTACAGATCTGAAAACATGTATGTTAGTCAGATTAGTCGACAGATCATCCTCACTGCATATCGAACCATTCAGTCCATAAGTGCTCGGATCCCCTCCTCAGCAAATCCCGCAGCGTGTAGCGGCTAACGACACCAGTTCTGTGTTGGGTTATCAATCTTCTTTGGCTTCCTGCGTAGTGTTCTTGTTTGGCCACACCTCTTTTAATTTGCTGTTCTCGCAGTCTGACCATGGTTGTAGATTCACAGTCATCACTTGGTTCTTGCAGAAGTCTTAATTCTCGTAGAGCATTCAGAATGTCAGCCTGGTCCATGGCGCGTCCGCCCACTCTTTTCCTTGTACTCCCGCATGCCCTGGCACAAAGATGAAACTAATCTTTGCCAGCCGAGACTGCTCCAGAGACAGCAACCATTCTCTTCGGATCCACCCCGTCTCTATCCTTTTGAGCATGCTCATTGAGTCGCTAAGGAAACATGCCCTAGTGAATGTCTGTGTCTCGAGCCATGTTATTGCTTTACTTACTGCCATGACTTCCATAGGCAGGCTACTTGTGGTTTCAGTGAAAGCACCAGAGTCCTTCACAATTCTCCCTCTGGCCTGAGCTGTAAAGGCCCATGAGCTTCTCACAAGTCGGACAACTGACCCTTGTGTGTACATGACAACATCACCGTCTAACGAATTCTCGACAATCTACGCTTGTACTTCCGCCTCCACAGTAGCTGGATTTTCTTGTCTGCATTTTCTGTCTAGTTGGATGCTAACAGAAAAGGACGTACAGAAATCTGTTGGCACTTGTACCCACTCCTAGCCAGGTTCCAAGTCCTCAAGTGAACACACCTGTTGAAGAATGTCTTTGGCTTGACCCATCCACGACCTTCCTCTTTTAACCTGCTGACCCTCACCTTCATAATTTCACTATGCAGTGGATGTTGTGCATTTGCGTTAACTCTGAGGTAGGCGCGTGCTCTGCAAACTTGTATTCTGTCTACAAACATGGATCCTGCATACAAGTTTATATACTGCTCCTTATACCTAATGTGCCACAAATTTACAAATAGTGTTATGCAATTTTTCTCTTAAACAAAAAAAGGGCCTACCACGCTGATTGGACTTGCTGGACCTGAGTCTCTGCTGGCTACAGATTCTGTGTCAGGGGCTGGTATGGTGATGTTGTTTTCTTCAACTACTACAGCTGCTGCAGCAGCCGCCGCCGCCGCAGCCTGCTTCTTTTTGGTTCCTTCTCGTTTCTGCAAATATTCAATGTAAATAGTCTTTATTATTTTTAGATCTTTCCCATTAAAGTTAACATCTTCCAACATTTTAATCAGTTCATCATGTTTTTCTTTAGCAAATGCCTTAGTATAATCAATGTATATTCAAAGTATGCATGGCTAATATTCTCAATGACAATAAAAGTAAAGATAGTCATATAACAGTTACTGCCATTGATGTGTGAAATGTTAAACACACATATTCTAGGCCATGACATATGAGGTGGGGTGACAGTTCCCTTCCTCATTGTTTTTCCTTCCCAGACAAGTTTAAGAATTGGTACCAATTTACTTTGAGGCTGGGTTGACCCAAGAGCCATACTGGTCGGAAAATATCATTGTGCCTTTGCTGGGGATTGAACCCAGACCCCTGTCTTGATTGGCAAGCACACTATCTACTGTTTCACAATCATCCAGCAGCATCGGTCAGGGGATTACATTTGGATTGCACTTGTCTACACCATCTGGTTAAACAAAACCGTACCTTATACTCTCGCTTTCTCTTCCTGAATATTGCACCAAGATTGGGATCATCGCCGACTTTCTCAAACTGTCTGGTCAGCACTGTGGACAGAGAGATGTCATTATAGGCTAGGAACAGATAGTCACAAAAGTATATGTCCACCTTTGTTGCTACATTATCTTACTAGATTTTCGTATCCACTTAGAAAAATTACTTATCTTTATAATTAATTTTGTATTCCTATTACACTAGTGCAAATGTATAATTCCTTCTTTACTTGCTCATTTGTTATAATGTATTATGATATTTATTTTAATCTCTCTGTATTATCTGTGAGGGATGTGATATCCACTACTAAATGGCAAAACACTTGTGAAATGGTAGGAACTATGAATCAAACCAACCAATCTTGAAACAAATAAAATTCCTGTGGTGAAATGTATACACTCACACTTCTTTTCCATTTCATCATCATCTATGAGCAGTGACACAACCTCTCTAGGCTTGAGTGAGTCTGGTTTGTAATTACCACCTGAGATCACCATCTTTTGAATCTGGAAACAAAAATAAGAAATGTGTTAATGATAAGTCTTCATTAAACAACATAAGTGCATACATAATTTACATGGAGGTGAAACCAGGGTTGCTGTTCAAACCATTCTATTCAGCTTGAGACAGTTGACATGAATATAATCATGCAGCACATGGAATAGTCTGGGCAGTTATGGTTTGCCATCTCCCATGATCACTCCAGTCTTGGAACAGGTCTGTGATCTCCCAGTTATGCCATGTGGCCAAGCCATCCAGCCATCTTTGCCTTCCCCTTTCTCTCTTCCTATCAACTGTGCCAGTAGTCATTAAATTTTCATACTTATTTCTTCTCATTGCTGGTCTCCCTGGTTGAGGAGTTAGCAGCTTTCTCTGTAACCCCGAATACTCTCGTGGTTGACGTGAGCGCACGAGAATTGGAAGCGGTTCGAGTCGTGCCAGTGACTTATGAGAGTATGGAGCCGGTCGCTCAGAAAGTTGTGGCGTGCTGATGAGCGTAATCTAGCCTAGGAATCAACATACAGCTGAAAGATGCTGATGTTGACTGCAATATCCTGAAACAGGATGGAAATGCGAGGGGGAAAAAAAATTTCTTCTCATTATATGCCCAAAACACCTTCATGGTTTAAGTTTCATTTCTTTAATCAGTTCATTGTTTTCAATTGTATCTTGAAGGACTCTTACTTTTCTGTCCGTCCATGGTATTCTATGCATTCTTCTCAGAATTCATATTTCCAATGCCATTAAATGTGTCTCAGCTTCTCTGCTAATAGTCAATGTTTAACATGTATTCATCAGTATAGGTTCTTCTGCGTTCATCCGGAGTGTTTTTTCAGATGTAATTGCGGTTTATTGTTACGCACCGTTGGGTCAACACATCCAACTTTTGCGTGCAGTTTTAGACCAGGTTAGCATTCCTGGGGGAGATACTCACTTTTGTGACGCCGTCCGCATCCCAGCTGGTCAAGTTAGAGCGGTCGAATACTTCAGATCAGCCCTCAATAGAAGCCAGGTACAGTCCATGGGCATTATCCGCCATCCAAGGAAGGCTTCCATAGTTGCAGAGCCGATACATAGCGCTCTGGTGCTGGGCTCACTGAGAGAATAGCCACATCCTGCTCATGGCTGCTTTAATAATTTAGTTTAGTCGATGGATCAACATCACGACACATGGGTGCAACCCATAAGTGCTCCTATGGCTGCTTCAATTCCTCACTTCAATGTATTTGGCCTTTCATTCGCTACGGGCCTGCTCCTCGCACAGACCAGGAACGGTCGGACTGCAGACAGTATCCACTCATCGAGCTTTCGATTCAGACATGTGCTAGTCGCTGTGCCCGGAAAACAAAATAGTTAGAGCTGTTCTGGGCACAACGGACATTCGGAAAACTAGCTAGTCAGAGCTGTTCCGGTCATGGAGGACATTCGGAAGACTAGATATTAGATAGTTCCAAGCACGAGGGACATTCGGTAAAAGCCCGTCAGAGCTGTTCCGGGCACGTAAGACATTTCACTTGGACATAATTGCGTAGTGCCAGTTTTTATTTGCCACCCTTGGGCCGGCACATCCGACTTCGGTGGGCATTTTTTAATGAGGTTAGCCTTCCTCGGGTTTCGAGGGACGTTAGACTTACTGTTGTGGTGTCGCCCACATCTCAGCTGGTCATGGTAGAATGGTCAAAGACATCACAGTCAACCCTCAAGGGAACCATGGGCATTCCCTGCTATCCAAGGAGGCTTCCATAATTGCAGAGCCAGCACATAGATTAGGCTCACCCGAGGAATCGCCACTTCTTGCTCATGGCTGCTTTAATTCCTCACTTCCATGTATTGGGCATTTTGTTTTGCCACTGGTGGCTCCCCACACAAACCAGGGACGGGCAGTCTGCGGGCGACATCCACTCATCAAGCTTTTGCTTCAGATATCCACGTAATTGATATGCTAGCCAAGTGTTCCATTTCGTGTTTTTGAGACATTTTTCCACCTTTGACTACACTCACTCTATGTGTGTAGAAACAGACTTTCATCGTAACCACTTCGTGCGACTGAACCGCTTTGCCACCTTAAGTATCACTCACGAGGTAGGCTACATGTGCTGCCGGTTCAGCACACTACCTCCATGCATCAGAGAGCGAGTGACGGCCAGGCCCTCTCATCCAGAGATCCCTCATATTCCCCAGCTGAGAGCCTTCGAACATGTATCTGAACTAAGCATGTAGCGTGCTCAGTATCTCACCTTTTGCAGTAGGTGAGTATCGGCCCGACTCTCACATCCAAGGGTTTATAGCTTAGAGGCGTTCAGCCATATCCCTCAGCTGAGAGCCTTAGAGTATGTGTCTGGACCAAGGATTTCTGCCTTCATGCGCCTGATTTGAACTTTTGACTGCTATCCTCAGTCTGCCTGCAGAGCAGAAGGTTGTCTCTCTATTGGTCTGGCCCCTAACCCAAGTCCGTCGGCTTAACTCGTGGGGTCATTGAGACACCAAGTGGCCCCCCCCCCCTTCTGCGGCAAGGTGGAGACACATTAGGGGGGAGGGGGGAAGCGAGCATAGGTTCCATATAACCACTTTTCCACAATGCAACTGACAGCTTTTTATTGGTATGTTTTCCATATTCCTAAAAGCTATATATGCTATAGCAATTCTAGTTCTAATCTCTACAAGGCATCTTCCTTATGAATATTTCAAGATAGCTGCACCAATTCACCTTTTTAAGAATGTTCCTAATTACTTGGATGTTCCATTGTGGTATTTCTTTCTTCTTGGAGATGACCCTATTTCTGTTTTCTTACAATGTAATTCTAACTCTAGGTGTTCAGTGTGTACAATAATCGCATCCAATAAATACTGAACTTCCTGTCCATTGTCTGCAATCAATACTGTATCATCTGTATATCTTATATTATTGATCTTATGTTATAGGATTTCTCTCACATCTAAATTTCTCATTGTGTCTCTACAATTATTGCTTAGCTGTTATCTTCATAGAGTTTCACTGTCTTTTCTACAATGCTTTATTTTAATTTTCATCCTTTTAAAAAATTCTATTCCACTATCAACAATTAAACTATAGGGTGTATTTTTCATGACTGGGGGTATTTGAAAATATTGCCGTTCCAAGTTTTGTATTCACCCTCTTGTGGAGTTCATGCAACATAATAGGTAAATAAAAACTTGGAGACGGCAATATTTTTAAAAGCCCTATCATTAAAAATACACCATGTATAAGAACCATGGAGATCAGCATGGTAAGAGCGCTCGCTCTTACACTTCCAGTGCGCTGATGCCGAGGTAGTGGTTTCAATCCCTACACCGGTCGGTTGGACTAAATGTTGACTTCACGTCCTTGACTTGTGGTCGTAAATTACAAGTACCTCTGTGATTCAATTGATGGCAAGGAACACTGGTAGTAGGGGAAAGATAATTCACACACAAAATCAATCTAGTGTGCTAGAAGTAACAGCATGTGTATGGACTACGTTAGAGTTCAAAGGGAGCAAACAGCCCACATGATAAGAACCATGAATATGTCAATATATCATCTTGATTGTTTTAAGATATGAATGAACTCAGGTCTACCTCACTCTTCTCCTTGGCCCTCTTGCAGTATTCTCTCCTCAATTGTACCTTTGCATATCAGTCTATAGACCGTCACCTGTTTGGTCTGACCAAGCCTGTGTGCTCTGTCCATAGCCTGTTGATCAACTGTCGGATTCCAATCACTATCATAAAATATCACCTGAAATATAGAAACAACAGGAATCAGTCTGCACTGCCTAATTGCAACAAGCAGTGTGCAAACAATAGCTTTATTTATTTTATTCTTTTTATTTAAAAATAACCCAGAAATGCTCATATACAAAAATGCATTATATAAAATTTACTTTGCTCTGAAAAACCCAGAATTGTTGGGTCTTCATGGGGAAATTGTTAAAGACGCCTGCAGCTAACATTTTCTCAAGGATTGGGTAACCAGTCCCAATATGAATCCTACTGAGAGGCCTATTATAATATGCATGATAGAATACAGTGTTAGTATGCATTGCTTCCTTTAAGAGCCTCTGTAAAATAGGAGTGATTCATACATATTAAAGAATGTATATTATTTTCATTAGGTAAGTCAGCATTTTAATACTTTTTTTTCGAATTCAAGATGCAGGAATCAGTTGGGAAAGTCATGATGACTATCTTCTGGGATATCCAGGCCAAATACTGGTGCCTTTCAAGGGTGAAAGTGTGACTAGCTCTCATTACAGTGATATGCAAGTGAACAAATTGAAGTCCACGATACTGGGACATCTCTCAAAAGGAGTATTGTTGCTGCATGACAGCGTGCGTCCTCATGCGGCTGGCTGTGAATGCAGTGGATACACTACTGTTTAATGCAAACAGAAAGAATTTGTGTTACATTTGAATTTACCATGAGGATAACAGATGTTCCACAGTCAGACAACTCCTGTGACTATGTGTTTTCATTGTTTCAGCTGAGGTATTATTCGTTTATCCACTTCATATGATATATCAACTCTGCAGTATGCACCTTACGAGATGCAAAGAAATATTCTTCTTCTTCTGCGTTCATCCGGAGAGGTTTTGCACCGTTAGACTGACACACCTGACTTCTGCGGGTATTTGTTGACCGGGTTAACCTTCCCGGGGGGTTACTTAAGACATGTGACTCTCACTGTTATATCCACACAGTGAGTTTACGTTTTGGACTTTCCACTTAATGGATTTACTATCCATTTTTCTTTTCTATGGTATTATTCTTTTTAGGGTATCATATATTCTGCTGCTGTCTGTGTATTACTATGATGTATCTGTTTATCTTTGATTATTTTCTTCTGTTCGGTTGTAATATCAATGTGGTTTGCACTAGCATAGTGTTCCATTAGTGCATTTGCAGCCTTTTTTCCTATAAGCAAGGCATTTCCTTGTTTAATTGTTATTTGTTTGTTTCTGGGTTCTTCACTGTTCATGGCTTTCACTAGTTTCCATAGTTTGTTTCCATCCCTGTCAAAGTTCAGGTTTTCTGTTTTTTCCCTCCAACAATCTCTTGTTGTTTGATTTACGGTTCTTTTATAATTTTGCTGAGATGGCTTTGAGAGAGATGTTCACTTCAGTTGTTTGTTCTCTCTCTGATGTCTTCCTGGCATCTTCAACTTTGTCCTCCAAAATTTGTAGTTCATCAGTCCAGTATGTTTTGTAATTTATCCTCGCTCCTCTTGGAATGGACTCAGTGGCCGCATGTATTATTGCTTTGTTTAGACTTTCCACCATTTGTTTCATGTTGCTATATCGTGTATTTATATTTTCACAATATTTGTCTGTAAGTATGGCAAATCTGTCCCAATCTGCTCATTTGTAATTCCAGCGAGGCAAAGGCTTTTGCTCCGGTGGAACATACTCCATATTCATTACAAGCTTGGCAAAGAAAAATGCAAGCAATAAATTATGCAACATAATTGTTTGAAACTTCTGTCTTAAAATTCACTAAGGAAATAAACTGTTTTGAATATTCATCATCTTTTATAATATATTCCATTTTACTTTGCATTCTTTAACTATTTACCAAAAAATTCTATACCACTACCAACTGAGAAATTATAAGACAAAATATATTCTAATGTTACATATGTTAATAGTTGCATTTTTAAATGGTTACAACTGATTGTTTTGAAGCTGATGGCCACATAATTATGCTCTTCGCCTGTTTCCCCTTATTTATTACAACACATCCCCCCCCCCCCCCATATAATTCTTCAAATGAAATCATGTGCTTGCTTTCGCTGTATGTGACCAGGACCCATAAGGAAAATAAAAAGTATTAACACTATCCTACCAAGTCATAAGTGATGAGGGTTGGCAGGAGACAGGATACCTAATTCTGTACAATACTTCAGCTGCAGAATGCAACTAATCGTGAACAAGTCTACAATTGTTGGTTGACGGCCTATGCTCCACTGGGAGACAGAAGGTAGAAGATAAGAAAGAAAGTACTCACAGTATCAGCTGCAGTCAGGTTGATGCCCAAGCCTCCCGCTCTAGTACTCAGTAAAAACACAAAAATATCTGATCGAGTCTGAAAATCAGCAACCATATCACGCCGGTCCGAAATTTTTGAGGATCCATCGAGCCTCATGTACGTATGCTTGCGGTACCACATGTACTCCTGAAATTTAAATGTTATTTGTGTCATTTTACATGCATAAAAATAACCCCAAAACAAATACCGCAATATACAAAATTTGGTGGGATGACCCGTTCCCTTCCTTGATTTACTGCATCTAACTTCTTTGTTCTTCATCAACAAAACCAAAATGTGTTTCACTGTTTACTTTACTTGCATATTCATTTACAATACAGGGTTAATTGCCATAAAATAATATTTTAGTATTATTAGGTTTTGGCTGGTTGGTTTGCATTGTACACAGATATTCCTGTAAGTGCTTCAGTCTCCCTCCACAGATCACACAAGGAGAATATCAGCATAGTGGGGTGGGGTGTTGGGGGGGGAGGGGGGGGGGGGGGGGAGAGAGAGAGAGAGAGAAGAAGAGGAGATCCACATAAGCTATAGTTTATTGTTTGTGTGGGTCACTCATTATGTGCCATGCTGGTAAGCATTGGCGATCATGTTTCACCATCTTACATGTTTCACCATCTTACATGGTCACCAGAGTCGTGGACCAGCTCTCTGTTCTTGTCCCGACCATGCCATGTGGTCAAGCGATCCAGATATTTTCTTCTCTGCTTTCCCTAGTTAGTTAGTTGCAGTTCCAACTTCACCCCAACGGGTCATCCCCATTATGCTCCGTTCCTGTGCCAGTAAATATCACATCTCATAATGTACCCAAAAAATTGTGACAGTCTACGTCTAATTTTTCTAATCAGTTTATGGCTTTCATTTGGGTCTTGTACGACTTGCTCATGGGTTTTTCTGTCTTCCATGGTATTCTTTGCATTTTCCTCAGAAACTACATTTCCATTGCCATTAGATGTTTTGTGTGGTAACTGTACTAAATTTAGAAAGTATGCCTGGGCTGTGGTCTATTCGACTGACAACAGCTGAGCGATTTTAACTTAAGTACCGTGCCCACATGTCCTGAAAGTGTTTTTTCACCCTTGTCCGAGAATGCTAGACAGCCGATCAACTACCCCAGGATCAGGAGGGATTAAACAATCCCTATTTTTATTTTTGTGAAAGCCCCAAGTCAACACCGTGACACGAACCTGGTCTGCTTGTACTGTTTAAATGGATTATTATGATTAAGAATAGGTTAAATTTTTATATTCATAATTCTTCTCACATTTTACTACTTGCTATATGTAATACTAGCTGACCCGGGCCGGCTTCGCCCAGTCTCTGGCGGGGATCTATCTTTCTGTCTGTCTGTCTGTCTGTCTATCTATCTATCTATCTATCTATCTGTCTGCCTGCCTACCCGTCCGTCTCTCGCTCCGTATATCCCTCCCTCTCTATCTATTGGGTCAGATCTATCTATCTGTCTGTCTATCTATCTAATCTATCTGTCTGCCTGCCTGCCCGTCCATCTCTCCCTCTGTCTATCCCTACCTCTCTATCTATCCATCTATCTTCGGCATACATATAGTAAGGGGACTTAAGATATAGCAATGCTACTAAAAGTTATGTCCCTTTATATAACTTTTCTTAAGTTAAGTCCCCTTGCTATATATTAATTATAATGTAATCAAAAATTTATTCAATAATTTATTACGTAAATAACTGTTTGTAAACTAACAAACCATGACAGTTGGCTGGGCGGAAATGAGAAGAACATGTGTAGATAATTTCATCTCAATCAGATGGACCGTTCGCGAATGCAGAAAGGACATACGTACTTACATACATACATTGTCTTTTATATATATATATGGACTGGTTCATAATGGTAATTTAGTCTGTGGGACATCGTTATTTTTCAACCATAATCTACCTCACATATAAGCATGTACTATTTAAAATAAATCTATAGTACTTATTCTTCAAATGACAGATAATAAACAGCATATTAACACCAAGCCTAGGCTACCAATCTGTAGTCCTCTAAAAGCACTGGAGAGTTTTGGCCATAGACCATAACTCTAGGAAGGGACAATCCCAACTGCACCTCCCCGTGGTAGAGGATGGGAAACACAACACGGTGTGGCTAAAACAGCTCTGGGGACCAAGTATCCACCGGAATAAGTGGACAACTCTGCAGCTGAGCAGATCAGGGCACTCACTTGTCCTTACAGTCGGAAATGGCTGTCAAAGGCAGAGATCAAAGACCACCATGTGGATGTGGAAGGCAAGGGGAAACCACCACATTATCTTCCCAAGACTTCATGGCAAAACATACCAATCTCAAACTTGGACTTTATCCAAATCACACCATCGCAAAATCAACACCTGCAAGATGAGATGCCTGAGGAGAGCGGCCAACTTAACAATCCGAGACAAGAGTAAGAAATGCTGTTATCAGACAGACAGTGGGATCAACACCTTGTGCCACATTAATTGAAAAACAGAAGATCAAGTGGTTTGGCCATGTCGTTAGAATGCAACACCATCAACTACCAAGTTGCAAAACCTTGCAAGTTTTTATCTCCTCAGCTTGTTGAAATGGTCTCATAAATTTAAAAATGACTTCTTAGTGTATTAAGGCGATGTGCGGCAGTAAAAACATCCGATTTTTGGTCAACTTGGCTATTTTTGGAATAGTTCATTTTTAGACACATTATCATGTCTTTTATCAGATTCTGTA
Organism: Cepaea nemoralis; assembly: GCA_014155875.1. Lineage (NCBI taxonomy): Eukaryota > Metazoa > Mollusca > Gastropoda > Stylommatophora > Helicidae > Cepaea > Cepaea nemoralis. The sequence goes on along the minus strand of JACEFZ010021992.1, from coordinate 59,123 downwards.
CTTGTTTTTGTTTCAAAACTGTTATTTTATGCAATATTCATAATTTACTGAACCCACCCTCTGTGTCAAATGGTATAATTATTGAAAATTGTTGCGAAATTGACGGTTTTCAAATCCTAGCAACGATATCTCAGGAAAACACGACACGCGCGTGTAAGGTATCCCTGGAAAGGTCGTGAACTTCCGTAACTGTTCGTGAAACTCCGAGTTCGTCTAATCGGAAGCTCTTCTGTGTACATCGGGTTTATTCGTGTCTATCAGCTTCCGGAAACTTCCATATATGGAACATCGTAAGCAATCCGCGTTCGCCGATGGCTGAAATTGATCACGTGGGTTTCCAAAATGGCGACTTTGTGTTGTTTACACCTGGCGACGTGCTGAAAGTTCATTGTTGACGACAGACTGACACGCATTGAAATATGCCTCGTTCTAAGAAATCTAACATAAAGTCATCTACTCAACGTAAGTAATCTCTCAGACTACACCTCGCAAATGCTCGTAAGCAACGAAAAGCCTATCAGAACGTCGTAAACGATACAGACAATTCTGAAACTACTGAAAGCGACCCAGCTAAAGTGCGCACATGCCACTTCCAAATCCAAGTGTTTTGACAGTGAATCTGAATGAATCAGTGCTATCGTGTTCTTCTCAAAGTTGTGGAAGTGATTCTTTTATTACCCGAAGCCAATTTAAAAGAGATACGTATAAATACACAACATTCACTAGCAGCAAGTATGATTCTGGTGACGACAATGGATATCAAAAACGGGAACACAGAGCAATAGTTGATTGTTCAGAAATTGAGGCAATAATCAAATTGTTATGTTGTCCAGTTTGTAAAAATGATAGTCTTATTTTGAAAACTGACAGCAAGAAAACCAAGGGATTAGCTGTGTATGCAGAGGTTTACAGCTCTTGTTGTGAAGAAGTGATGTGTGGAAGATACCTATCTGCAAGAAGTAATGATGGGGATAGATCTTTTGCTGTCAACAGCCAGTCAGTATATTCAGCATTAGTCTGTGGGATGGGTGCAACGACATTCAACAATTTTTGTGAAAACATGAACCTGCAAGGTCTTCATCACAAAACATTTCACAGCAAAGCGAATAAACTATATTCAAAGATAGAAGATCTGGAGGACACTGTTTTTTCTCAAACCATAAAGTATGTTCGACAGGCTCATGCACAACAGTCAGGCATAACTCTACATGACAATGATGTGCTAGATATTAGTGTCAGCTTTGATGGCACTTGGCTGACTAGAGGCCACACATCCCACATTGGAGTTGGCTGTGCAGTGGATGTTCTTACAGGACCTTGCATAGATGCCCATGTTATGTCCACATATTGCCAGGTGTGTGAAACCACTGGTAAGACACTTTCCAGGGACAAACCAGATGAATTTGCAGCATGGAAGGCAGAACATCTTCTAAACTGTGACAACAATTTCACAGGATCTGCTGGAATGATGGAGGTGAAGGCTGCAAGGGTGCAGTGGCGACGGTCTGTGGCCCGTCATAAACTTTGCTACACGTCAATACTTTCTGATGGTGACACCAAAACATTTGCGGAACTTACCAAGATCAACCCATATGGGGATGACATTCAGATAGACAAAGAGGAGTGTATCAACCATGTCAGTAAACGCCTTGGAACAGCACTGCGCAAACTAAACTAAACTACTTAGTAGATGTGTGTCAGGACAAACTCAGAATTCAAATGAGTGTTTACACAGCTTGATATGGGCTCGATGCACTAAAGACAACTTTGCCTCTCGCAAGCGCGTTCAGTTTGCAGTTGCAACTGCAGCAAGAGAGTTCAACTTTGGAGCTGCTGCTGCCCAAGACACTGCCCAGTTTTTGGACCTTCTACAGGCCTGCATATGCAGAGACTATGAACATTTAGGATGCAGAAGCAAGTAAGAAATAGTCTGAAGTACAAGAAGGACAAACTAACTAAAAGACGCGACACTGTACGAGCGGCCAAACTGAAGAGACAAGGTGAGCTGCATGCTCTGGAGGGAGGTCCTGCATATTCAACAGGACAATTTTAACACTCAAGATACAGTTTTACACTTTTTTTCTCTGTAAAAGAGTGCATTAGTAATAAAAAACAAAAAAATAATTAGTTTTTCCCTGTTTTCTCATTTCGCCAGTTTTTTATACATAAGTACAATTGTTTTAAAAACTATTCATTAGATTTCACTCAAACTTTGCAGAGATATTCTTTATTATATCGTTTACATTGTGAGTAGATTATTCTTCAAAATTACATTTTAGTTTTTGTGCTACACTAAAAAAAAAAAAAAAAATGTCATGAAAAATGTCATTACCATTTTCACATTTTGAAAAAAAAAACTGCTAAGAGATATCATTAAAATTTTCTACTAAACTTGTAAAGGGTCTATTTACTTACACATAAAACAAAGAATTTAGCCTGTACATTAAAAAATAAATGTTTTAGAGGTACATTAAGAAATTCAAGATGGCCGCTGTTTATCTTGGTTTCCATAGCAACCGTTAAGTGCAAAGTCAATTTGACAATATTTTATCGATCAGCAGTCTTTAATATCAAACCCTATCCCATAAAAGAACATAGAAATTAAGTATTATGGAATTAAATTTTTTAAGGTTAGCATTGCCTTAAGGCCAGAAGCCCCTTCCTCCAGACTATTGTGTTTACATCAATCATTTTATCTCACTTGCAATCTTTAAATCATCGCTGTGGATTTCCAGTTTTTCTACTGCTCTTTGGCAGCTGCCCATAGAGAACGTCTTTCAAGTATGTCTATATAACATGCAGAAAAAGTGTCCAAGTCATCTCATTCTGTGCTATATAAGCAGCTTGTAATGGTTGTACATAAAAAGATACATATCTTTATAGTTATAGAAGGTAAAAGTATATATATTTATTTGTATGGTTATAGAAGTTGTAATATAATCATATAAATAGATACATATATGTATGTTATAGAAGGTTGTATATAAACAGATACATATCTGAATAGTTAAAGATTGTACATAAACAGAAAAGTATCTGTATAGTTATAGAAGGTTGTACTTCTTCTTCTTCTTCTTCGTTCATCCGGAGTTTTTTTTCGGATGTGATTGCGTTGTGCCTGTTTACAGCAGAGCTGCGTTCTTGCGCCGTTAGGCCGACACATCCGACTTCTGCGGGCATTTGTTGACCGGGTTAACCTTCCCGGGGAAGGTTGTACATAAACAGATATATATCTGTAGTATCACTGACAACTCACAAGCTCTCAGTGAAGAAATGTCATGGGCCATTAAATAGATTTATAGACAAGAAATTTACCTCCAACAAATCGATCATCCTGGTCATCTGTGAGTAGATAAGGACACGATGGTTGTCATCTTTCAATCTCTGAAGAAGTGAGTCTAACACATACAACTTTCCAGCATCACTCACAAGTGATTCTTTGTCTGAAAACAACAAATTTGAACATACAAGAGAAATTAATTTTTACGTAAAGAATGTAATTAAAATAAGATTGTAGAAACAACAAAATTAAACAACAAGAAGTATAGAATAAGACAGGAAAATGTGTGGTAACAATTGACATGCAGTAAATGTTGTTTTAAAGGTCTAAAAATTGAGTCAAAAATAAGTAAATCAAATACTACAAAAGATAAGACAAAGAATCATTCAATACTGTGACACATGACAAATAATTAAAACACTATGACATGTGATTTAGACAAATTAAACATTATAGCATTAATAACATTAAAGTTAAACTAAAATAAAACACTACAACACTGTAAACAATAAACAAGAATAAACACATCAATTTTACCTTTAAGAAACTTTATCAAAAATATGAATAAAGAAAAAGTTCTGGCATGTGTCATGCTGGTGACTGACCTGGAATCTGTACATGAGTCCAGCCATAATGAGGCATGATGGCATAAAGACCAGCTTTCTCACTGGCAGAGAAGATGGGGGATGAGCAAGCCAGGGCAGGAGTACCATACAACAACGACTGCTTGGCTTCAAGTATCCCACACTGCTCCTGGCGCATTCTGTCCCATGTTGCACTCCTGTCAACGGTATATTCACTGAGGCCTGGACACGTTACCTAATATCAGATGATCAAAGAAGTGAATCTCTTAACTGGTACAATTTATTTAATTAATTACAGCATTTAGAAAATCAAAATTCATAACCCAAGAATACCTTAGCTGGTACAATTGAATTAATTACAGCATTTAGAAAATTAAAATTCACAACTTGGGACAATCTAAAATAAAATAATCTTCACAACAATGGTAGTAAATATTTATTTGCATGTATAGAAGCGCCTTTCATGACAATTTAGACACCATACCTAAGTTTGTTTAAACAGAGATTAATTAATTTACAGATATTTAGTATAATATTAATTAAATCTTTTAAAAATTTGAGATGAAATTGTTAATTTCATCTGCAGGTCACCAAAGTCTATCACCCTAGAATTGTACTTGACTTTCGACAAACTCCAATAAAAAAGAAATCACACGGTTTCTTGTTAACTGATATGACTGACCTATTATACTGGATAAAAGTTGAAATAATTTTCAGGCCTTCTGCATGCCAGTTTATATGTTATAGTTTCCACAACTTGCTGTTTAAAGTTGTTAAAAATACACCAACAGCACATATCCATCCATTATCTTATCTTCCAAAAGCTTTGGCCCATAATTGCATCTTAAGTAAATACTACTAATAATTCCAACTGCTATCTGATTGAAAGTTCACCTGGTCTTCTCTCTCAGTTTTGAGATTCTTCCAGAACCCCAGCAAAACAAACCATGTATCAATGGGTAACAAGTCATTTATTATTTGTAACATATAATTCATTATTCCCCATGTTTCAAGGCAGATTTGCTAGCTACATGTCTTAAATTGCCTACTTCCCCTTTATTTCTTTATCCAATATGTTTGTTCTGGACATAACACTGCCATGCATTCAATGTCAGCAAACATTTCTATCAGATCTGCTGTGTCTAGCCTTTGACTTGTCTCTTGTCAACCTAACCTACTAAGCAGGAGCTTTGTGTTTCTCTTGGTATTGCCATATCCTTCAGCCTGATAGTAAATGCTGAGATCAATTACTATAAGATGACACAGGACAGGATATACGAATAACTTCTTATATGTTCCTTATATACACATTTGCTATTTAACTAATAGTAACTGAATATATCTTGCATGTATAGCTGTTCTTTTACCTACCTTTGGGATAAGAACAAAGAAGAATGATGGCAAGAAGGTTTTCTGGCATTTAAGTACACGTGATGACCTGAACTTGTGAGGATGAAGAGGCAGATGTATTTCCTCCGCTGAAGGACTTTTCACTGGTGGCTGAATGAAACATTTTACTGACAATTAAAATACAGTAAATACTCAAGTGTTAAAAATTCATTGGGGTGATGTTAGTAGTACATCTCATGGAAATCAGTGTCCTGAAGACATGGTTTGTGTGGAGTGTGAGAATGGTGATGTGTACTATGCAGATCATGTAATTAATCAGTGTGTCTTTAGCAGTTCTCAAAGCAAATTGTGACAGGCTTTTTAACCCACCCCTACCACAGAAAAAGGTGGATGCCATACAGCATTTAGGGTTTGGTCTTGTGAATAAAGTTATTCTGGTGTTTGATGGACCAGTTGTTGAGAAACCCATTCAGCATATTAACTTAGTCTGGGATCCCAGTGAACACACAGAAGAAAGTCTCAGAGAAAGATGGTTCAGGAAAATCTACTCTCTAGAAATTGTACATGACAATGTGCTTGTTGGATGGCTGTCTGGCATTGAAGCAATGTTTATGGAGTCCCTGACAGATGAACAGATCAAACAAGACATGGGTAAAGTGGTTAAAATGTTTCTAAAGTCACATTCTCCAAACATTCCAACTTTGAGAAAGGTTATATGAACATCTTGGGATCAAAATAAACAAATTTGAGGCTCATACAGCCACATGGCTGTTGGTTCCACGCAGGATGAAATCATTAATCTCAAGCATCCACTTACCAAAGCTCTACAAGACAACACCAGAAAGCCTGTAGTGTTGTTTGCTGGAGAAGAAACGCACCCATCTTTCTACTCCACAACACACGGAGCCTTGCTGACTGGAAACAGGGAAGCGGCGAGAATATGCAAGTTTTGAAAACCTCAGGAAGAAACCACAGGAAAGTATGCTGACTTGGGTCTTAGCGATGAAGAGAACACTGAAGATGGAGATTAGGAGGAGGAAGAGAAGCTTTCTGAAAAGGAGGGTGTTCGCTATTTTTCAGCTAAAAGTGTTGATTAATGTTGTCTGAAAGGAAAATTGTGTAATTAATTTCATCTCATCTTCCATATAAAAGCTTTCATTCACACCATGAGAGGCGACGCCTACATATTCTGTGCATATCACAAGATTTTGTCACCCGTGTGTTACCGGGGCCCATCGGGGGAGCAAAGAATAGTAACACTGTTGCCTACCATGCACGCCGTAAGAGGCGACTAAGGAGGCTATGGTCTGTCGCCCTGCTACTGATTGAGTGCGTGGCGCGACACTGTGAGCTGTGAATTTCGCGTGGAATGCTTTTGCATCTGTCCGCGATTGTTTTTTAACTAACTAATACAGTAAATCACACAGCAAGTTCTAACACCAGTAGTAGTTTATTTCAGGCTGTTGACTTTCATTCAGATTTCCACTATACTTCAGGCAATTATAAACTATATATTAACATTGAACATATAAAGTGTCATTAACATTCCTTTATTTGTCATTGCCGGCTCTGTGGCGAAGGGGTTACGGACGCAGTTTGTAATCCATATACCAGCATTCGCAACAGTTGCAGATGATTTGGCAGCAGCCCACCTTGCGTTTTTTTTGTTTTTTTAACGAAATGGTATGGGTGCCGGTCGTTCAGAAAGCAATGGCCAACTACTGAATGCAAATTTATCAAAAGATCACAACAGCAAATAATGCTGTAGTTGACTGCAATTGTCCTGTAAAGGATATGCAACTAACTTTTATATGTCATTAATGTAAATTGGAAATGTGTTTGACCCATATTTTTTCTGACCAAATGGCAAAGTATGAGAATATGATCAATAACACATACGTCACTATTCTTCTGGGAGCCAAGGTAGCATAGTGGCTTGTTTGTCCAATGATCATGGGTTCAATCCACGTCTGGGAACATTTTTTACATGCCTTTTCCCGCTGATTTTCCTCCAGTCATCAAAATGTTTTTCAATGTCCCTCTTCTAATCATATGACCAAAGAAGCTGTTTGTCTCTTTCTTATAGTTTTCATATGTTCTACTTTCATTATCCTCTTCAAGGCAATCTTTGTTAGATAAGATGGAAATTCAAGGAATTCGCACATTTGTCTCAGGAAACACATCTCCATTGCTTCCAAGCTCTTCCTAATTTATTCATTCACATTCTATGATTCACTGCCTTGCAGCAAAACAGGTTATATATATATATATATATATATATATATATATATATATATATATATATATATATATATATATATATATATATATATATATATATATATATGACATTTCAGTACTCTTTTTATTCTTTCTTACTTTCAATGATAGTCACTTTTTGCATAAGACACTTTTCATTTTCTGAAATGCAGATTTTACTTGAACGACTCTGCTCTGAATCTCTACCTAGTCCTCTTTAATATTTTCAACATATGAATGTACACCATTATATAAGTTAGAAACTTGCAAGCAGGTTTGCAGGATTTTAAGAGCATTCCCTGACAGCAACAATATTATGGGTGAGAATGCAAAGAAGAAGAAAACTATGACACTAAGAAAATCAATGAATATTTATACAAATCAAGAAGAGTAATGTAAGCTCACTTTAGTTGGTGAATTGGGTGGGCTTAGTGGGCTCTTCTTCGCAGCAGCCAACTGCTTGAGTCGCCGAAGCCGGATCTGTCTATGGGAGAATGTCTCTGGGATGTAGTGAATGATGATGTTTTCGTGTGAAATAAACTGTGATGAGTAGCTGGTGAACACAAGCTCCTGCAGGACTGGACTGAGGCAGATGCTGGGCGCACTGATGGTCCGCAGTGGTTCAAGCAACAAGCACGTCTTTGTAGTGAAACTGAATTAAATGAAATATACATATATTACCCTCTTTCAAATAGACCAATGCACACTCAAAAAAAAAAAAAATTAGAAAAATATATATACATACACACACACACTTATGTGTATATCCTTACCTACCTGACAACAAGCAGATACTTGGATGCACACACATACACATTACAGTATGCTGGTATTGTGAGTGAAGAGTGAATTTACATTGCTTCTTCGTCTGCTACATTTTATCCCCCAAAAGAGCAAAGGCCATCCTATATCTCACAACGTCCTGTAGTTCCCTCCATGTCACTGCCATATTATTCTTCTCTCCATTCTCTTCTCTATATTTTTAGGTCACCCTCTATTTTGTTTGCCCCGTGGGATCCATTTTTGCAAGGACTTCTATAAATTTGTTTCAAATACATTAAACCTGCAGGTCGCAGTCTTCAGTACTCACCTCGTCTAATAACTGTTGCAGGATCTGAGGCTGGCCGTAATTTGTTTATTAATGAATAAGTTGATTTCTGAGATATCCTACACTGTATTTATTTCCATGTCTATAAAATAGTATTAATCTATTTAGTTTTAGCTTAATTTTACTTAGCAGATGGGGGACCTGAATTTACATCTGCACCTCCAAATACTGTTATGTCATGCAGAGATGATCTAAATTTCTTGTTAATACAAATGTGATCAGTTTGATATTCTGTATTGTGCTGCGGTGATAACATTTAAATGTATTCTATTACATGGAGAAAAAAAAACTACTTCCTATAATACAGTGATTCACTATGTAAAAATGTGTGAATATTCTTCATTTTCATTAATTACCCTTGGCCATCTTTCCCCATGCCTTCTTAATTAGTGTTTTCCTGGCTATCTTGCCAGTTAGGTCACCTATCAAGATTTTTATATTGCCATTTCTTAGATTACATATGGCACTTTGAAGTTTCATGTAAAATTCTTCTTTCACTAATTTTTCCTCACCTCTGATTGGTACATACTGGATCACATGTATGTTTACATTCTTTTTGTGTGTGGTTCTAATGCTGTTGTTAATTCAGAGCTCACTGCCTCCCACTTTATCAGTGCTTTCTCTGCTGCTTTAGATGGCATTATAATTTAAAATTATTTTTTTCCTCTCGATGGCCTGGGAACAACAGTTTCATCTGTGTTTAGAATCTTGTTGCCAGCTCCGTTCCATATTGTTACGCATAATCCCAAAATGCTCTGGAGATTGTCCTAGATGAAAGGACATACCTCGATGATCCCGACTCCTTGTGGTTTTTCTTTTTTCTGCATCGAGTCATACTTCTTCTAGAATAGCATATTTCCATCTTAGTTGAGTTATTCCTTCTTTCCTTTTCTTCAGACATGTTCATTGTTGTCTTGAGTTTTTGTAGCTAAAGTTTTCTACTGGCTGGGACAGTCAGTCCCATTCCAACCAACCTTAACTGCCTCTTACAAAATGCATTGCAATTTGCAGTGTTACTATGTTTTACTTCCCTTATAGGCCCTGTTAACACACGGGCATCTACATATTGTACCTCACATACAACATATGGCTCAAAAGAACTAATGTAAACATTCCAAAATAGTAATGAAAAACAGCAAAAGAAAAAAAACAAACAAAGGAAACAATGGTGGACAGAAAAAAATAGGCAAATTAAAGCACAACCATGTTTAACATGTCCAATGTTTCAAAATGAAATCTTTCTTCTGCAGTACACAGAGTAATGATCTGTGCTTACCTGATATCTTCATGCCACATGTTGCGTTGGTGTATTCTGTATGCAGCTTTCATCATGAGAAAAATACCTAACCACCTGTGAACAATTCAACACAGAAAGGATGTTATTAAATATATCATAGTGGTATCCTTAATTATCATTGAAAATTTCTTAGAACGGGGTTGAGCTCATTTCTTCTTCTTCTTCGCTCACTGGGAGATTTTTTTTAGACGTGATTGCGTTGTGCCTGTTTACAGCAGAGTTGCATTTTTGCGCTGTTAGACCGACACATCCAACTTCTGCTGGCATTTGTTGACAGGGTTAAGCTTCCCAGGAGCTCATTTTATACCAGCCAGAATCGTTTATTTATTTATTTTGCATTCACTCGCTTTGAACTCAAGCGTAGTCCATTCACACTTCTAGCAGTGCTGCACTGAATTTTGCATGTGGATTAGCTTTCACAATTAACAGTGTCCCTCACCATCTGGCAAACCCATTCCGACTTCAGAGGTACTTGTAATTTACGACCCCAAGTCAAGGACAAGAGGTCAACATTTTAGTCCAACTGTTCAGTGTAGGGGTTGAACTGCTTACCTCAGCATCAGCACATCGGATGTTTAAGAACATGCGTTCCTATCCATTCGGCCATGCTGACCTCCAAACATTTTGATGAAAAGGTTTGTATTAAATTTAAAGATTACGCTTTATAGGTTGAGAAAGCTATATACAAACTATTTATTTAAATGTGTGGCATATATGAAGCCACTATGGAACAGTTCCATGCAGCAACGAGATATGCCAGATTTTTTATCCGCAGACAGCCAGAGAACCAAGGCATAAACCCTTTGGTTAAAAATTGTTTTCTGCATTGGAAGAAAATGTCATCGATGAACAAGATAAACCCATTTGATGAAGATCTATGGCACAATGGGTGAAAAACTGACAATCTAATAAATGAATATCCCACAGTCACTGGATGAAAACCAACACATCAGAGGAATATGGATGTAGATATCAGAGCTCATGAATGTCAAAATAAGAAGCATTCACTCAAGAGCAACACACATTTAACCCTTTACCGGGCAAATCGGCCGAATGCATCTTTACCCCCGAACGGGCAAACCATCTCAAAGCACTTATGACTATTATGCATTGTAAAAACGCAATCTCTCGGCTTTTCGAGACTTCCAATTGTCTACTTTTGGTTTTGCCGATAGCTCGACAACGTGGCCACCATTCGCGAGCGTATACTTTGAATTTGAACGGATTTTTAAAAGTTTTGGGGGTTTTACGCTTTTATTTCATAATGGATTTTGGCGATTCTTCAAGTGATAGTGGAGATTTCGCTGGGTTCAATTTAAGTGACATTTAAGTGCACGAATTTGACTGAATCAGAGCTAGATATCAGTGATCAGCATTACTTTGCGCTAGCAGTCGTGAGTCAGACTTTAAAGAAAGTGATTCTGATTCTGAAAATGTGTTTGTAAATTGTCGTATAAATGACTGACAATCACTAACAATATGTTGTATTTTGTAAATATTTGTGTTCATGTGTGGATTACCGGGATTATTCACGTGAGTAAAATACTCTGCATACTTTTTACTTCATTTTGTTTTTTTATTTAAGTAAAATGGGTTGACTAACACCTTTAATGTGATGATTTTACTAAAGTGACCTGAAATGTTACCGAACCTCAAAATTCTTCTTGCCCGTTCAGGGCTGCAAAACAGACAAACGTCTGCCCTGAAAAGGGATAACCAATTACTGAAGACATATGAAAATCTAGAAACAGAAACCACACATAGAACATAAACTAAAAAAGTTTCATCAGTTAAATGACAACAGCAAATTGCATGAAATATTAACAAAATATAGACATCCAGATGAAAACTTCTACTACAAGGACTCAAAGAGAAAGTTAAGGTGTTTGAGGAAGTATTAGGGACACAACTGGGAAACTTAAATGTGTGGCATATATGAAGCAACGAGATATGTCAGATTTTTTTCTATCAGAAGATGGCGGGGAAGCCAACACATAAACCCATCAGCCAAAATGTCCATCTGCTTTGCTATAATCATCAGAAGTAACCTTTGATAAAAGAAATACATATAATTGAAAACAATACATTCCTCTAGTGAATTTAAACAGAACCAACAAAAAATAGGTTGCACTTTATTGCCTGGCCTATTTGATAGGTTAACTCAAGTGTTGTCCATAAACGTGTTACTACTTCTAGTGCACTTGACTGCTTTAGTGTGTGGATTAGCTTTCCCTATTACCTATGTCCCTCGCCGCCAGGCGAATCTACTCTACTTCAGAGGTTCTCACTTGTATACTGTAGAGCTACATATCATATGAAGAGAATAAATTAATACTTTGGCTGAAATACTTAAAACAGTGTCCTGTAATTGCTTAAATATAGGGCATTTGTTATCCCGATTTGCGATTACCATGGGGATAACAAATGCTCCACATTCAACCGATTTTAGCAATTATGTGTTTTAAGGTAATTACTGATAGCATGCACGTTAATTTATTGTTTCTTACATAACCAACAAACAAAATTTTAGTCTGCTAATAACATAATCACAAATTATTTCCCCGAAATCAACATACACATAAATCATGATTTAAAAATGTTTGCATATCCTTTACAGGACATCGCTGTCAACATCAGCATCTTTCAGCTGATTGTTGATTTCTTGGCAAGATTACGCTCAGTAGTTTGCCATTGCTTTCTGAGCGGCCGGCTCAAATACCCTGTAAGTTACTGACGCGGAGAGAACTGTTACCAATTCTTGCACAACGTCACGTTACTTATAAGAGTATACGAGATTACGGAGAAAGTCGTGTAACCTCTAGACCAGAGAGACTGGCAAATCATGATTAAGCTAAGTAAATCAACTGAGCCACTAAACCAGTGGTTCTCAACCAGTGGAGAATTCCCCCCCCCCCCTCTCTGGGAGGGGGGGGGGGATTTATAGGGAGGAAATTTGAAAGGGGGGGAATGACGTTCTGAAAATATGGTAAAGGGGTGCACGGGCCAAAAAAGTTGAGAACCACTGCACTAAACCAAACAGAAAGTTAGGAGCCACGCTGTTCTTACCTGACTAGCAGTCCTCCAAACATAAACGCATGAAGTTCTTGTGGTGACATATTTATGAGACGGGTGAATGAGAAACAACTATTTACAAAGGCATGTGAACCTAGAGGAGATAACAGTCAAAGAGAATTATGCATGAATAAATTATTAATAACATATAATAGCAAAATCAGAAGCTGAATTACAAGACCACATGAATAGTCTAAACGAAATGTGTAGGGAACATAACATGAAAATTAGCACAAGCAAAACAGAGGTAATGATTATAACTAAAGAAGAACAAACAACAACAATTCACCTCAACGAACATCCCTTGAAACAAGTAAAGAGTTTCAAGTACCTAGGAAGTATAATATCATCAAATGGCAGATCAGAAGATGAGATCGAAAATAGGTGCAGTAAGGCAAATCAACTCATTGGACAAATGACACCAATACTAAAGAACAAACATGTATCAATAACTATTAAGAAAGCACTTTACAACACAATCTTCCTACCAACTCTATGCTACCAATGCCAAACCTGGACAATGACAGAAAAAGAGAAAAGAAAAATCATAATAACAGAAATGAGGTTCCTGAGAAGAATACTCAACGCATCAAGAAGAGATAAGATCAGAAATGAAGAAATCAGGACTAAAGTGGGGGTTAAAGCAGCACTAGATTTTATTAGAAAGCAGCAAGTCAAATGGTTTGGCCATGCAAGTAGGTTACCAGTCAACAGCATACCACAACAAGCAATGATGTACAGACCAGATGGAAACAGAGGAAGAGGCCGACCACGTAAACTTTGGACGGAGGGAATAGCAGAGTCCATGGGAATATCGATATATGAAGCCCATAATCGAGCACTCTCACGATGTTTATACTTCACCTCGACAACGCAAGGTACAAGAGGAACATGATGAGATGAGATGAGATATCTTGTTTTTCTCTGTGGTAGTGTGGATAACATGTTAAAATAGATACTGTACATAACAGAAACATGCAGGAGAAAGTCAATAAGTTACAAATTAGTATATTAAAAAAATATGAGATAATCTGAAAACTATTTATTACTTTAGTACTTTGACACATGGTCAGTTTATCATTTGGCCAGCTAGACACCTGCAGTGAAGCACTGTCATTTGGTGGTAACAGGTTTAAACTCCAGTTAGCTAAATGTATTTTTTTTTTGTCTACTGTAACATCTAATCTTTCCTTCCTTCCTTCTACTACTAAGAGTGCTAATCAATTCTCGATAATTTATAATTGTGCCGTCTCATATATGACGAGATTATTTCAATATTCGGTTGTGTGATGTATTCTCCATGATCTATTTCTTCCCCCGTATTTATGAAGTAACTAGTAAATTCTGAGACCAAGTAACTAGCTATTCTGTATGAACACCAAGACATGGAAAACAAACCCTTACTTGTATGGTCAGAAAAAAGAGAACGGTGAATATTCTCAGGTGAAAATATATACAATTTGTTGAAAACAATGTGGTGAAGACTTGGCAGGCTTGACTCCAAGTACCCTGTAAAAGAAATTAATTCATTACACTCAGAAAAAAGTGAAAAAAAATACTAAATCACTGCCTAAGCTATAAAGTTGGTATAGTCTGTATAATTAAGTAAGACACATTTACCTGCCATTAAGGCGGCATGAGTTTTAGTGACAAAACACACCACAGAACATAAAATGGTCATTGTCACCCCAACTACCTGTGCTTATTCAAATACATTTTATGTGCTCATTTAAGGGACTGACCAACCCAAAGCAATATAGGTCAGGAAAACAAACATGACCTAGAAAACCACTCATCACACACAACCTGGAAAGTAAAGGCAGCCGGTGTGGTACTGACCACACCACCAACCCAGTGCTGATTAGTTTGTAAAAATATCAGTCTAGCACCATATGCCCAACATGCCTTAAGGCATGTACGCAATAGGGGCCTCAATGTTTTGTTTTTTTCCATCTACTTTCACTCGTATAACCAGAGCAACAAGAAAGGAGAATTCTGCAGCCTGTTTCATCCTTATCATCAGCTTGTTCAGCCCAAAGACGTATGCCTGATTATATTCCTTCAATGTCTCATATTCTCAGAAATTCTCTTCAGCTCAGCCTAAATCTGAGCATGCTTGCATCCTGGTATGCTCATGTGATGCAGTTTCTTGACATCCCCTTTTTCGGTTGCCCTCAACTTTGCTCTCCAGTAATAGACTTCCCATGTCTCATATTCTGACCACATCGAGGAATCCAAATTAGTACATAATATAACAAGGAAGCTTGACAAAAAGAAAAAGCACACCGATGCTCGACCAGTCTTTATCAACAAACAATAAAAACAAAACATAAAATAAAAAGAATACTTAACCGTGTCAAGACAGTCTGCTTTTTTCGTTTATTTATTGGCAGTTGTCTATTTCCCCCATGTTCGTCAAGAATGTGTTCTTTTCTATCCAGTTCAGTCAAGTTCTTTGAATGTTTTTTTTAAGTTCTTTCAATGTTTTTTTAAAATTAAGCCCACGATTCAAAACATTATAGTGCTATAGGACAAAAATATTAGTTTAAAGGAACAGTAAATGTTAATAACATGCTGCATTATTCATAAGTGGCTTTATTTACTAAACAGACTTTATGGCAATTTGAATATACCCAGCAGTCCTCTCCAGTTGAAAGTAATAAGCTTATGTGGTATCAAGTGACATAAAATAATCATCATGATATCAATAATATCTGATGACAAAGTCATACTTTAACTCATTCTATCCTTATGAAATCAGGCATTCAGAAATAGAAGGAATATACAGTGAGCTGTTTACTACAGAATGAGTTACAAATAAAGTATTGAATAATTAGTAATAAGGAATTATTTCAATAAGATGAGGCTGCACTCATAACTTACATATAAAATGGATAGCATATCTATTTCAGAAATATATTTTTCAAGATATGTGTATATAATACTAGCAGCAACTCTATAAAAACGAAAATTCTGTATAAAAATGTAAATGCCTATTTTGCTATAAAAAGTGAAAATTCATAAAGGCAAAATTTGTTATCACGTAAATAATAATTACCAGTTTCACCCAGTCCATAATTGTGTTTTTAATGTGCATAACTGAAAGTAAGTAACTACCATCATAAATCTATTGTCCTATAATGTAACAATTAAAACCTAACAGGTCGTATGGCAATGACAGTCAGTTATGATTCCCATAAAAGTGCTATTTGAATACTACCTTCTCTGTAGATAAGCTTGGGCACAAGGTATGGATGAACAGGCAAATGCAATGGGGATTTGGGTTCATTTCTTTCAAACAGCTCAGGATGATTACACACCTGTTGATGGAAAATAATGGGCAAGAAACTTAGCCGGTCAACTGAATATTCACATTAAACAAGAAACAAGTAGTAAATCACGCTGTAATACCTGGTAATAGTGTAATTAGTTCCTGGCCTGTGACCCACAGAGCTAACAAAACAGAAGGAGACTTAAAAACACATGGAGAAGAAAATAAGAGACATACAAAATGAAGCCATGTGCATTATTTTGGAGACACCTCCTGTGCAGCAATGAGATATCTTGACTTTCTGATCATGAACCACAGGATCAAGATCTGGATGGTTCGTGCAGATGGGTAGCATCCTCTGCATCAAGCTCTACTCAGAAAAAAAGATAACAGGGTAAATAAAAAGGGCAAACCATGGATAGACTGGGACGGAATATTATATTCACGTGAAAAATGGACAACTGAGAAACATCTAATGGCAGTGGCAATCTGCAGTTGTCTGCCAAGTCAGTAGTCTGGGCTCAATCCTATGCAGAAGCAGGATTATTTTTTTCTGACTAGCACCGCAGTGGGGCTAACCCAGCCTCATAAACATGGGTGGCAGACAATTTTCAGAATTTGTCTGGGAAGGAAAGGCAATGACGAAGAGAGCATATGTCATGGTTTAGAATGTGAAAGCCAAACACATGACATCTCAATGGCTGTGTCTGTTATCGGATCATCTTTTACAAGGCACTTAATAACTCTTTAATAACTCTCAGTTTTAACTGACAAGATAACTGTTTTTTACTAGAATAAATCACATCATGGAATATGACTCATGCCAGTCTAACTCTTCCCTTGATTTCAATTATTATATTGATTTTGTCTCTATTATGTGGCCAAGACAGGAGAGTGCAACTTAGGAGTTGTTCAAGACACACACACTACATAACAATGTATTTGCAGCAGACATTGCTTCCTCACCTTCCGAAACTGCATGACTATGTTCATAAGGCTGCTGGTGGTAGACAGGGCAGAGGATGCCGATGACGTGGTGGAGCAAAGCAAATCTTCTATTGAGATTTTGTTCTTGATGGCTCTATATAACATTTTTTGGCGAGTTGTCAGAGGGCAGTATACCAGGATTTCAATCTGAAATATATTGTGTAAAAAATATTCAGAAATATATGGCTGTATGACAATGAAAAATAATCTGAGCAGTTGAAAAGACTAAAAAGGTCACTGGTCCATTGATTACATGAACAAAAAATATTTTAGAAATAACATTTTGATTCTACAGTACAGTTCACATCTGCAGCAGATTGTTAGCTTCAAATTTATTTTGGTTGTTTAACCTCAACCTGTGAGTTAGCACAAGAGGCTCTGATCACCAGAAGCTTCCACAAATGTTTTGGTCTCTATCTTCTTGACACTCTCTGGGGGCTGGGTAGTGGTGATTTTTTTTGGGGGGGAGGGGGGGGGGGGGGGGGGGGGGGGGGAAGAAGAATATGTCTTATTTTTTTACTAGCATCTTAAATATGTGGATAAATCAGTAAATAGGTCATAAAAATTAAATAAGACAATTGAGAAATTGTTGTTTGTAATTTATAAAGGTGTCATATAGCATACCCATTTAGCTTGAAGTTTATGTGTAGCCAAAGATATTTACTGCATACGCATAGTTTTACGCATATAGGGTGTTGAAAATGTCAGCCATAATTGAAAATTTCACCACAGAAGAACAGCATGCTATTGTGAGAATTTTTGGGCCAGATGATTTGCTGTCAAGGATATTTGTAAGGAAATGTATGTCTATGGCATAAGTATTTGCCTCGAAAAGCGGTATACAATCTTGACAGGAAACGATTTCCTGATGATAAAGTTCAATGTGAGGTGTGAATTTGGCTAAGGCAACATCAAAGACTTCTGTAGTGCAGATATTTTGAGACTGGTAAAACAATTGAATAAATGCATCAATGTTCGCAGAAGTTATGTTGAGAAAAAAGGAGAAATGTAAATACAATAATTAATGGTCAAGTTTGCAAAAACAGATTTTGTTTTAAAAACATATTGAATGGAAAAGCCTCTGGCACTCTTTAGCCTAATCCCAAACAAATGGGTAGGCTATGTCCATCAAAGATGTGCTCTACTGACTTGACAAATCTGCGCCCTAATGTGACAGTCTGTGATGAACATGAGGATCAATAAACGGAAGTGTGGCTAAGCAGCCATGTGCAAGATGTGATGATTCCAAGTGTGATCCCAGTACCAGAGCATCATGCATCAGCTCTGCGTTTGTGGAAGCCTTCTTGGATGGCAGAGAATGCCCAAGTCATGCCCATTATTTCCATGAGGGCCAACAGGAATGCATGCAGCTGTTCTGTGGGCTGTTGGAGGACATCACTGTAGATGGAAGGACGTAGATGTCGCCATTCCAAGGTGTGGAATGTCCTACTAAAATACTTGGAAATAGGCATGGCTAACCTGATCAACAAATGCTGAGAATAAGTTTGATCTGAATGCCAAACTCTACTGTAAACAAGCACAATTCAATTACACTCTAAACAAAAAACACAAAAAGAAGAAAAGACGAAAAAGAAATAGTGAGCCTATGTAATATGAGGATGCTAGTTACCTTGTCTGAAAGTTCATTTTCGACATCCCGTTTCACCCTTCGGAGCATGAATGGTTTCAGAATCATGTGAAGTCTTGACAGTTGATCTACAACAGATAACGAAATTAACATAACATGATTGGCAAAGCAAACAAGCAAACAATGTTTCTGACATTTTAGAAAAGTAAAAGTATAAAAGGTTTCTACCCAAACATAAATATGAATATATTTTAAAATATGACTGTATAGCAAGAACACAAAAACAAAAAAGAATCTTCAAAGGTATAAAGTGTATATAAATCACTTGCCCATCCTCTGTGCTGTGTGTGCACGAGAGAGAGAGAGAGAGAGAGAGAGAGAGAGAGAGAGAGAGAGAGAGAGAGAGAGAGAGAGAGAGAGAGAGAGAGAGAGAGAGAGAGAGAGAGAGAGAGAGAGAGAGAGAGAGAGAAAATGACTCATACACAGATCAAAAAAGAGGACCAATTTAAGACAACACATCAGGACACTTTTGTGACAAACAGAAATAAACTAGGCAAGAACAAGACAAGACAACCGGAAATGTGATTGATTAAACAGAGAAACTATTGCAAACATATTGTAAAGAAGAAAGAAATAAAGACAAGAGCATAGATGTTTCTCACCACACAATAATTTAACAAATCAATGAGTTAAAAACAATGTCTAATGTCGATATTAAATAATAACAAATGTTGCATGGAAATATGCCTTTTCTCAAATTACTCTTACCACTAAACATATTTTCAATAAAACCAAACTTCAGCATTATGATCACTTGTCATAGATTCTACATAAAAACAAACGTATGGTAATATGACTTTTCTTAACTTACTCTCATCAATTCCTGACTGTTTTTCCACATGACTCTCAATATCCTTGGAGAACCATTCATTAAACTCATCATGAGAGTCAAACAACGTTGGCATAATGAAATGCAATAACGCCCACAGCTGTAGAATAGTGACAGTGTAAAATTATATGTCAATTACCTATAAACTCAAAGAATGCCTTAATTAATAACATTCCCAGTAGTTACAAATAAATTTTCATTACAATCAATACATCATTATAACTAGTCATGAACAGAGAATTACTATACAAGATCTGTCTGTCTGTGTGTGTTGTGTGTGTGTGTTGTGTTGTGTGTGTGTGGTTTTTTTATTTTTATTTATTTTTTTTGTTACGCGTGTTGTTGTTTTTTAAATTTATGTTGCTCTGCTCGTTGGTGGAACACAAGTTCCAATAGATGACTATATTGCTTTCTTTAAATACTTTTATATACATTCCCTGGTTTTGTTAAGTTTCTTATGATAAATGATAAAATTATTGCACACTATATGACAAGCACATCTTGAAGACAAAAGGTATGGTTCTGTTTCATTCTGTACATTTCTGGTAGTAAGCTTAAGTTCTAAACTAATTTATAATACGGCACACTCAGGTTACGATGGTAGGCACATACTTTCCATGAGAAATGGCATACATGGTCATTATTTAGCCTGCCAGTATTACTTTCCTAGATAAATCTTTGATTTTTCAGGACATTGCGATCAACCCTATGTCATTTTTATTAGGCAATTTTATATTCAGTAGTTTACCATTGTTTTCTGAAAGAGAAGACAACATCCAAGTCCAACTAACCAGTGTAGGGAATTAACTCTCACCTCGCAATCAGGGCACAGAAAGTTGAAGTTTAAACACAAGCGTAATAAACCCCACAACCGCGATTACCCCCCTACCCACTGGAAAACGCTAGCAGAGAAAACACTCCAGTCATCCGTGTAGACAACACCAGATCACTGTACTGCAAGTCAGTGTACAAACTCCTAAGCAACCATGGCTATTTATCATAATATCTGGATATCAACCCAGCACTTTTCACGCTAGAGGTGAACAACAATATCCAAGCCACCTCGACCCTCATGATTCAGGAGTTTTGACCACCTCCAAGACACCCAGAAGACATGTCCTATAGCTCACAGTGCTTGCTTAACTTCCCATGTAACCCTAGAAAATACATGAATACTTTCACAAAGTAATACCTCAGCCATACTGTTCTGAATTGGAGTACCCGTAAGCAGCAGTCTGTTGCGGCAGCTAAACCCCAAGAGAATTTTCCACCTCACACTGTAGAGATCATCAGAAGTAACAACATTATTTACTTTTACAATATTAAATAATAAATGTTTGCATATCCTTTACAGGACATCGCTGTCAACATCAGCATCTTTCAGCTGATTGTTGATTTCATGGCAAGATTACGCTCAGTAGTTTGCCATTGCTTTCTGAGCAGCCGGCTCACATACCTCATAAGTTACCGACGCGATTCGAACCACTGCTGATTCTCACTGTCATCACGTTACTTACGAGAGTATACGAGATTATGGAGAAAAGTCGCTAACCTCCAGGCCAGGAAGCCGGCTTTCCAATATTACATAGAGTTGTTGTTGTTGTTTCTTCCACTTATGCCGTTAGGCGTCGTGGGGAGAGTTAATTGGAGTTCCAGCGCCGTGACTAGCACCTTTCCTCCAATTTTCTCCATAAATCTTGAGCAGAATTTTTAGGATCAAGTAAATTCCCTACCGGTTTGCTAGACCAGACGCAGGTTCCTTACCTACTTAACCCATAATATTACATAGAGTAAAACATTAAAATTAGTCCCATACAAGATACTGCCATTGTGGTGTGAAGTGCCTTCACATATTCTAGGTAATGACATACTGGGACTGTCCAAATGTATATTATATACAAGTCTATTATTAACACTAACCCATGGGTCTGACCATGTTCTGATCCCTATCAGTCATACATTGATCAAGCTTCTCCACATCTTACAATCTCCAACATCATGTATCAAATCTGTGCCCTGGCAAAATGCTATTAAGATCTTCTCCTGATGTCACCCTACTCTTTTCACATATCTTTCCAGTTTACACCAAATGTTCCAGTTTTTCATCAGGACGCATAAATAACATCATTATGTCATTTGTTGTGCCAACACTAAACATGCTTCACCTACTTGCCACCTGTATTATATAAAGTCAAGAACCCCCTTCTATGCATTATGGTGAATTGGGTATAAGGTGTTATCACCCTATTTTTATTGACCAATCAGCACTATATACAGACCTACAAGCACTTGGAATCAACGACTGGCAAGAGAAGGCCAACCAGAGAGACGAATGGAGACGGATTGTATCTGCAGCAAAGAACCTCAATGGCTCGGAACGCTGAAGAAGAAGAAGAAGAATCAGCACTGGATGAGGGATGTAGGTACATGATGCTAACTCCATATTCTGTTGTATCCAATCAGCATTCGACAGATGCCAGCTACCTTTACTTGCGGGAAATTGTATTTTGAAGTACTCACTTTAGGCCAAGTAGACCTTGAAGCCCTGGTCAATGTGTAGGGGAATCGAACACATGACCACCTAGCAAACATGTAAACAACTGTGCTGCAGTGGCTCTGCCTTTATTATATGCTATATATATAATTATTTTTTGGTCCTACCACCTCATTGCGTATTAAATTCTACAATCAACTTCCCTTTTCCATAAACTTTTCTTAAATACATTTCTTTTAACTTAACCTTCTTTAAATTCGTTGTTATTAGAGTTCTCACAACATTCAATCACTATCTTCTATATTAAACATCACCCATACAAAATATCCAAAAATGTAATACACAAGTTGTATGTACACACCTGGACGTGCTTTTAATAGCCTGTGCTTCATCTAACACCATATACTGCCACTTGATTCTCTGAAAATACTTCACATCTTGGATCACCAGTTGGTATGAAGTGATCACTACATGAAAAGATGCATCCTCTGTATGCAAAGATTTTTGGTCCCAGAATTTGCGCAAAATCTTGCGGTCTTGTGTGTTGCCCCAATATGGAACAACCTGAAATTAGATTACAGAAAGTCAAACTGATGTTAATCTATTTGGAAGCTCTCAATGTTCAACTTGTTCTGATCTAATGCTACTGTCATTCAATCTACTTCTTTAGTGTCCCTTTATTTTATACTTCAATATTTTGGAGATGGATTTCACTGTGAAACATATTGGTGGTTGAGGTTCTTGTAGCCTGTCTCCACACTCATTTCAATAGATAAATGCACATCAGATTTATGACAAGTGAGTTCAACAAACAAAGACATATAAAGATGTTTAATTGCAGCTTATCTTTTTCGATCCAAAAAAAAAAATCAGAAAACAAAAGAGTACTACTAAATGATAACATGTCATTCCACTAGTCAAGTCTGGATACTGTCTAAAACAAACTTTGAGGACACCCTGGAAGTGTGAATCCCAAACACTTGGCCTCCCATTTGCCATCTGCAGCAACCAGTCTAACCAGCCTGCAGACATACCACCAACCAATGGGACTTTCACTGATGTATGCTAGTGCTTCCTTTTAGACTTTATGATGATATGTATTGTTTGTTATAACTGGCCCAATATTCTGTCATTTCCTTTGACTAAATTTTAATTTATTGTGCAATGACAGAAATAATTCATTTCGCCTGATACAAACAGAAATGGCAGAAAAATTATACATAAAAAATATACCTTGAACTTTGGTGTAAATCTGGAAACTTCCTGTTGCCAGTTATGCAGAGTGGAAGCGGGAGCAATAATCAAGAAAGGCCCCCAAATACTTTGAATCTGTTGACATAAATTAAATAAAAAGAATTTAACAAAATAATAATAAATATGTTTTCTGAGTAAACAAAGAAAGCAATTGATATCTTCTTCTGCGTTCATCCGGATTTTTTTTTCGGATGTGACAAGCAATTGATATATGCTTACAGAAATTTATTTAGCAGCTCAGTTTTATTTATTTACAAGATTAAAAGAATACAGCTAATAACAATAATATCTTTACAATATATGTACATTTCCAAAGCAAATACTCATGAGAGGATAGCACTAACCTCAGCCAGATAAGCCAGAAAAGCAATGCTCTGCACGGTTTTCCCCAGCCCCATCTCATCAGCCAGTATTCCATTAATGCCCTGGTTGTAGAGGTTAGCTATCCAGTTCATGCCCTTTAGCTGATATCCTTTCAACTTGCCATTGAACATATCTGGCTGCGCACTGTGAGAATCTGCACTCAAATTGGGCTCAGACAAGACGGTGTTCACTGAAAAGACAAGTTTTAAACAGTCATATGGATGTTAGCATGGCCAAATGGATAGGAACGTGTGCTTCTTGAACATACAGTGTGTTGATGCCAGGGTAAGAGGTTCAACCCCTACACCGGAAAGTTGGACTAAAATGTTGACCTCTTGTCCTTGACTTGGGGATGTAAATTACAAGTACCTCTGAAGTCAGAGTATGTTCACCTGATGGCAAGGGACCTGTTAATAGGGAAAACTAATCCACACACAAAATTCAGTCCAGTACTACTAGAAGTAGTGTGTATAAGCATAGCTCAAAGCGAGCGAGCGCCCAAAAAAAGTCATATATTTTCATTTAATTTTACTGTTATGGTGTTCTTTAAAAAAAAAAAGTACAACTGTGACTGCAAACAAGAGCTTTTGAGGATGTGTTGGCCAGGCTTCATAAAATGAGGTGAGAAAACAATGCTGCCAATAGGTCTCACACTGTGAAAATCTTATAGTATAACTAGGAAGTCCTCTCTCTGGATGATCATTTCTGTATGTATATTTTTTTTTTAAATGTTGCATATCCCTTACAGGACGTTGCAGTCAACATCAGCATTTTTTCAGCTGTTGTTGATGTACTAGGCAAGTCTTACATTCTTACGAACCGCTGCAGATTCTTGCAGCTGCTGTTTTCCCCACGTTGATATATGGGATATCCGAACAATATCGTTAACTCCTTGGCCAGGGAGACCGGCTATATGTATACACCCTAGTCCAAGTGTGAAAGACAACCAGTCCCTAGCTGCCATAAAAATAATTCATTTCACGATGTCCAACAACTACTCTTTTAAACTTTTAATGTTCTCAATGTAGCTTTTTGCTGTTCTCAAAAAAATGATATTGCTTTGAATTTCACTTGGCTCCAGTGTAAAGAAGAACAAAATTAAGTGTGTATAAACTACAATTTCCTTCACGGCAAGTTCAAGGCAACAATTCATGCATGTTAACATGTGATTATAATTTGTAATTGTATGTACTGAAGTTAATTTCTTAGTGTCAATGTTTGTGCAATGATGACAGAATAGGGTGACGATGGAAGAAACAAATCATTAAAATGTTTCAAGAATCAAAATGAATACTTACATGAATCAGAGTCAAAGGCTCGCCTCTGAAATAAAGAAAATAAAATTAAGAATTTCTGAGTCTTATGTTCTTCTTATGTTATGCTCTATTCTATTCTGTTCATGATGCTTTTAGAGAATACATTTCAAACTGTCTACTTACTTGTTGCTATGTATTAAGGAATTCACATATGTCTCAGTATGTAAAACTATGAGCCAGTATTAAAAAGCCCAGGTAACCCTTTGGTAAAAAGTTTTACACATTCAAGATCCTGGCTTTGATGTAGCACCTCCCCTATTTCTGCTTACTTTCCAAAGCTAAACACTGTTTCAAAGTAGATTCCCATTGTTAACACTGAGAGCTCTTTAGAAAACTCATATTTAGTTCACTGTTCCACTGTCAATGAAGTGAGCAGTCAAGATAGCACTGTAGCTAGTGTGGTCACTTATCAATAAATGTTTTTCGCCCTTATGGATACCTACCCAGCCTCACTGCCAAAGAGATCAGGGGGATGGGTGATACTGTTAGATACCAATGGGTCTTGGAAAAATTCCCAAGCCCTATGCTGAGATCGAACCCTGCACCCCCTAAACCTTAGACTGACACTGTAACCTCTGAGCCATGGCTTCCCTGTCTGAAAGTGAATCTTCAATAACGGCCAGATTTAATTGCTTCTGACCAGCATAGCTCTGGTGTTAAACTAGCCGTGTAACATTTTTTTGTGTGCATATCCTTTACAGGACATCGCTGTCGAAACCAACATTTTACCACTGTCGATTTCTTGGCAAGATTACGCTCAGTAGTTTGCCATTGCTTTCTGAGCGGCAGGCTCACTTATCCCATAAGCTACCAACGCGCCAAGAACCGCTTCCAATTCTCGTGCGGTACGTTACCCTACGTGGATAAATGGGATTATGGAGAAAGTCATTTAACCCCTCGGCCAGACAGACCAGCCTTGTAAAATTGGTATGTGATCATTTCAAAATATTTTGGGAAGAATGCTATTGTACTATAACTTAGTATAAGTTACATGAAGGGCAGAACTTTCCATACTCCTGTAACAGAGTCAGAACACTACAACACCCAGGCTCATCAATAAGGCAAACAATTGGAAATCATCAACAAGTCACCAAACTCTTATTTTCAACCTCTACAACAGACAATGTATAAATATTTTTACAAATAAACTATGGTTCATATGCTTACTATTAATATGCTTCTGAACTATTAATATGCTGCTGAAGAGCGCAATTGGGAGGGTACAAGCCTTACCCTGGTGCGAGGAAATGCAACCTAAAGGACAAAGTGTCATGGCAGGGCAGACCAGGCCCTAAGCCTTGGTTGGCGGCTGGTCTAGGATCGAAGCTCCGACAGGCGGACAATTAGAGCATTGCTTTGCTGATCCGGCAGCTTCTGCAGCTTGTCTTGTTCCAGATGTAGAGGTGTTACCTTTCCTCTGGAGTGAACTAGGCAGGCCGAGAGAGGGATCATGCTGCATGGGCAACACATGATCTCTATATTTTAGCCCAGGCTTTGTGCTATGGAGAGGCAATAACTCCATCCCTTACAAACTATCGTCTGTCAAGACGGCAAGGTGCCAATGAAATGCTGCTGAACTATTAAACTACAAAACCTGTTTTAAAACGCACAAAATAATAAACAAACAACTCATGATGTCAAACACAAAATAACAAACACAAATATTAAGATCACATCAACAAAAATTTCACAGAAGCACTATTAATCTGACCATAAATCACTAACCTCAAATACGTTCTTCGTATACGCAGTATGTGCATTGTCCAAGGCTAGTTTCTTCATTACCTCACTATCTGAAACAAGTAGTATGCATAAAATGCATTATCAGCCTAGGATACACTATCACTTTCATGCAGAGAAATCAAATGCCATTTTATATTAAAGCCAACTCCCTTTAGGCAATGAAACACTAAAACATGTGTAGGAAACATTACCTCCTCTCTGTTCGGTCTTTCATGTTTACACCGACTGGCATGATGCAATCAAGCTTTTTTTTTTTTTTGAAACTCCTCTTTAGTTCCATACAGTTCTAAATGCAGTGCTGTCTCACTTTGCCAGCATAGCTTTCTGTGGCTGGCTGTACTGAGGGGAAATCCTGGACAACAAGCTATGCAGTTCCATCGCCTAGCCCTAATTCCAGGCAATCCATGTGTGCTGTGCTGAATCATGAATCACTGGTTACATCCTAATATGCATCCTCCACAGATGTGAAGTTTTTGGTGCCAGACGTGCACATCTTAATGGATTCTGGGTTAGAAGAGAGGAAGGAGAGCTCTCCAACACAGTCCTATGTGGTGTTGCTATTTCAGTACAGACCCTGGAGAAAACTCTACGCCAACCCTGCTCCAACAGAGTAAATCATTTTCAAGGCCTAGACGATCTGAACACCAATGCAGAAGTACACTTTCTCAAAAACTGATTGTCAGATTATAATGAAACTTTGTACACTTATTCTTCATTGCATACTTACATTATGTATAGAGCATTTGTGAAACTAAGATTTAATTTTTGTGCTGCAGTCAAACAGAAGAAAGAAAATGCCAGTGATATCACTAAAATTTTCTGTCACAAGGATCTATGAATGTACATATATACCTAAAATGTGCCCTGTATATTAAAAAATAACTTTTAGATCATACTTAAGAAATCCAATATGGCCATTGTTTATCTTGGTTTCCTTAGCAACCGTTAAGTGCACAGTAATTTTGACAGTATTTTATCGATCAGCAGTCTTCAGTATCAAACCCTAAACCATATCAGAACATAAAAATTAAACAGTAAAGAATTAAAATTGTTCTACCCCAGGCTGCCTTAAATTGTTTCATAAACACTGCAAGGAAATTTTATGGAAATTAAATTAAATTACAGCATAAAGAGGTATCATGCTAGGCCCTTATGGTCTGTGACAATGGCACATGAATACAATATGGTTAGTACTGTGCCGTTTGATCTTAATTCTCACCTCTATTGCTACGTTCTCATTAGAGTTGTACTGAGCAGAAAAAAATGTCAGTTCTTATTAATAAATGACAGCTGAACTCTTGATCATTATCCCAGTAGATAGTGTACTAAATACTTCACTACCAAATCTCAAACAGTATAAGAATCAATTTTAAAGGGTCTGCTTGCTTGGTTGCGTTCGCTGGCGGTGAACTCCAGCGTGAAGTCCTGTATGTCAGATGAAGACATCCTGTTGTCCAACATCAGATGATGTCATACCGGACTGAGGTTATCGTGAGTATCCTTTGTCCCATGTCTGGCTTATTGGTGTGCAGACTGGTGATTCCTCGCTGTGCAAGCAGATACTCTCCAACTTCGGAAGAATCAGTGATCCTACTACGTTAGCCAGGAACCCGAAGGGACCTGTTGCTCAGGATGCACGACTAAGATGTGTTAGGTCTTGGCCAGTATAAAACCTGGCCCTGGTGCCTTGGAAACACCTCTGTGTCCCAAAGGGTTTGAGTTAAATATTTTATTTCTTTTACTGTACAACTCTTGAAATTCTACAAGAATGTGAAAATACTTACCATAGTCATCGTCTCCCATTTCATCTTCCAAAACTCCTCCGTTTACTTGTCGAGAGTTAATGCCTTTGTTTCTTTCCTCCAACTGGCTAAGAATTTTTTCTTTACGTTCTGTACCCTCCCCTGTGATTTTCCTGGCCATGAAATGAGCATACAATTCTGTCTGTGTAATCAGGAAGTTTAGCTTGCGCTGCTGTCGTTTCGCCTGTACAAATAGCAAACAAAATTTTTTAGGGCTTAGTTTTAGGTTGATTTCACTAAGAGTAATCATATTGCATTTACTGGCAGTGTTTTTTTCATTTATCAGCTAGCATCTATCTAGAAATAAATCACTTCAATGCATGATTCTGTACTGTTTTGTTCAAATATAATTTAATTTATACTGTAATTCTTAGCTCAAACAGGGAAACTTTATTCTATGAACAGAAACATTTAGGCTTACCTCTCTCAACTCAATATCCAATTTACGCTGCTCCAAGGCTTCTTTTTCAGCTCTCTTCCTGTGTTCCTTTTCTACTTTCTCAAAGCGTTTCCAGTATATAAGCATCTCCCTTGTGAGTCGCCTGGCCCGGGATGGTGTTTCCTTCATAGTTTTCTGAGACTGCAAGGCTGCCCGACGGCATTCTCTCATGGCTTGTGTGGATATCTATAAACATAATATCTCTGGGCATTATGATCAGCAATAAACACATTCTATGTCACAATCTTTTGTGTGGATTACCAACAAATTAATTTGTGCTAATGAACAACTGTTGATGCCACTTTCAGGACATGGTTTTTAAAGTATTTGCAATTACTGAGACGATCGTTGAATCTTAAATGTTATTTTTTTTTTAATGTTCACTCGCTTGTCATCAGCGCACACCTGTTTCCTGCAGGCTTCCCTGGGGTTTGACCAAGGGTTGTTTTATTTCATCATAGGCTATAATGTTGTAGTATTTCCCACATAAACACACCACTGTAAAATCTCATCTTAGCGTTGAGTAAAAGTGGCTACTGAGCCTGTTGTGTCCCGTCTACAGTCAACCTGTCCAGTCCAATAAATAAAAGCCATCCTGTAGATGGAACAGGTGACTTTCTGAATAATATTGGTTTTTTTATTTTGAAATATATTCCAATCCCAACCGATTTATATCTCATATAGTTGGCGTGCAACATTTCAAATACTACAGAAACATGTAAGCAATAAAACAAAATAAGTTAGTTGCATATCCTTTACAGTATGTCGTATATGTCGCAGTCAACCCCAGCATTTTTGGCTGTTTGTGATTTCTTGGCAAAGTTTACGTTCAGTAGTTTGCCATTGCTATCTGAACAACCAGGACTCATACCATTTTATAAAAACCAACGCAAGGCAGTCTGCTGCCAAATAGCCGGAGCTGTGATTTGAACATGATATGTGGGATTACAAACTGCGTCCGTAACCCCTTCGCAACAGAGCCAGTGTAAACAAATGTTATACTTTAAGCACACACCAAAACAATCTTCCATTCCAACATTTCTTTCTAAATGAGACTGGACAATGGTCTAGTTTTAAACCAAGCACACACACATAAATACATAAAATGCTTATATGTCTTTAAAACACATAAGGTACTAACAGACATACCTTCTTCATTGTTGCTAGCATTTCTTTACGGGCTGATGCTTTTTGCTTCTGCGCCTATGGAAAATATATATTTATTTTGTTAGTGTAAACATTCGTATAATCTGTTTTTAACCAAAGTATTTATAAGGAATAAGTGAAAAATAAAATAATATAGAAAGTGCGAAACCTATTTCTGTGTAAATGGCACATCAAGGGTAATAACACTCCTTGTGCATGTGTGAGGCAACCACAGCAATTAGCTCCCTTGCTCAAGCTATCAATCAATCAATATGTCACCACAATGAGGCCTGACTGTATTGTTTGTTTATCACTTCCTGACTTTCACTCTGAAGATTTTGATCAATCCTTGATGTGACTTTCCACTTACATCAGTGCCTACCTCTTGCTTGCCTAAGTACTATACTAACTAAATGACTGACTGATTTAAGAATGAACATCATAGCATTCTGGGCAAACCCAATGTTGCTTTTTCTCCAGCAGCAAAAGTCATAAGATGTAGATGCTGATCGTTCCAGTAGCATGCTGATTGTAAAAACTGGTTGACTAACACC
The DNA here is from genome assembly GCA_014155875.1 of Cepaea nemoralis. Taxonomy (NCBI): domain Eukaryota; kingdom Metazoa; phylum Mollusca; class Gastropoda; order Stylommatophora; family Helicidae; genus Cepaea; species Cepaea nemoralis. Next base: position 28,327 of record JACEFZ010021992.1, on the reverse strand, counting down.
ACACTTTTGCCATCAGTGATGTGACTTATTTTGCAAAAACCACACTCAGAGCAAAGTAATTTATTCTGAGCAAGAATGCATAATAATGTTCTTCTTATTCATCATTTTAGAATTATTTGTTTCCTTAACAGCATTTGAGCACTAGAGGTAGTCAATCATATGTTATACTTTACTAATCCTTAGACATAATTTTACAGCAAATGTGAACCATGATGCTGCAGATTGTTGGGTGTGATCATTTCAACCACAGCCGAAACTAATTATGAACTGAATCGATTAATTTAATTAAATTATATGAAACTAACCCTTGGAATTTCCTTCTTTGCAATTGAAATCCATAACTTCCTGCGCTTAGCATCCGCTTGTTCTGGTGTCAGCTTCTTTGATTTCTTGTCTTTCTTCTCCAGGCGTTTGGCCAATATGGCTTGAAGTACTGCTGGGTCGATTTCCTATCAACAATAAGGTTGACATACACACATGTAATAAAGCTAACTGATAACATGAACAATTGAGTGTTTTTTGTTTTTAAATCAATTTACTCTTCAGTTGTTTAAGCTTGCTGTTGAGGGTTTATTACTACAATATCTTTTATCATTTGTCTGATCCTCTCCCAAATTTTTCTTATAAACCAAATGTTATCTTTAGTTAGTTAATTAAGATACTGTTTTTACATAACCATTTTTTAAATGTCTGATCCATGCAATCACACCACTATGGTTGTGAATTGTATGGACTGTCTGTCATAAATTGTGCACCAGAGCACTGTGTCTAAAACACAAAAATAAATATTACTGATCTGCAGTATCACCCTTCTGCTGAATTGCTATATAGTGGTATATGAATGTATTTACAAGTTGTATGTTCTACATACTGAACAGAGCTAGGTTTTGGATGAAGTAGCAAATGATGTCCCAACTGAATTTGGACTTCCTGGAAGAATATTCAATAACTGACACACATTGCAAGAGGTACTTTGATTCAGAAAGTATAAAAGAATTACTGCTGAAAGCCCACTGCCCTGAACAACGATGGCTAATGAGAATGTATTTGGCTGAAATCAAACTGGCAATGAACTGTGATGTTTATTGACAGAATTCTTGATTGATTGTAAGGAAGAATATAAGATATTTAAGTGAACAACCTACATCAGATTCTGCTTCTTCTGATTTTTATCTCACAATGGAAGCATAAGGTCCTTAACTCATGTTAAGACTCATGAATTAGGTTGGGTTTGCAGATAAAGTTTTCTACAGCACTGGGAAGCTAGCCCCATGCCAACCTTACTTAGTTGCCACCTATGACAGGGATGATAGGTTTCAGTGACACTACACATTCTTTGCTTCACTTAATGGCCTGGGTTATACACAGGCAATGTTAAAGCAAGTAATTTTGTTAACCATTTTTTTTTAATACTGTGAGAAGTAAGCTGACATAAATTTATGTTAAAGGCATAAAAATCAACAGGCAAGCAGAAGATAATAAGCACATAAGATAAAGACAAGAGATATAAAACTTGCACAAAGCTGACTGCAGAAATAATGCAGTGCAGGAGCAAATAAAGCAAATAAAACCCACCTCTCCATCATCATCTAGGTTGTGTTCCTTTTTTAATTTCCTGAGTTTCGCTGGCAAACAAAAAACACAACAAGAATCTTTATAAAAAACCATGAAAGTCTAAGCATTTATTAAATTTAATGAAATACAACAAAAATATTGTGAATGAGAAAAGTTCATAAGCCTACAGGATTTGTAAAAATACATAATTTTATAGATATTGCACAATGCTCTCTCTCCCCCTCCCTTCTTTTCTCTCTCTCTCTCTCGCCCCCCCCCCCCCCCTTTCATATCCAGAGATAGGAACGCACTCTAAATTAATCAGTGTTACCTTTAGCCCTCTTCTCCTGCTTCTTTTGTTCTTTAGCAATTTTCTTCTTGTGTCCAACAATGGATTTGCTGTGCTCTGGATACTTGTCATAATTGGACAGCAGCCCGGTGCTGTAATATTGATACTGATGCAACTGTTGACAAGAGTATATACATTTATAATCCCTCTCTGCAAGTAATTCAACTGCTAACATTTATGTTATTATTTTGTTTATATTTACAAAGTGTTGGAAAGCATAAAACGATTTCATAGTCTTTATATCAGTATATGTTGAGGTGCTTTTGTATGGATGTGAAGCGTGGACAATGAGCAGACAAGCTGAAAAACATCTGATGGCTGTTGAAATGTGGTTTCTGAGGAAAATGCAAAGAATACCATGGACAGACAGAAAAACCAATGACCAAGTCCTACAAGAAACAAATGAAAACCATAAACTGATTACAGAAATTAGACGTAGACTGTCATAATTTTTTGGTCACGTTATGAGAAGAAACTTAGTGAAAACTAGCAAGATCATGGGGAAGAGAACAAGGGGAGGGCAGAGAAGTAAATACCTGGATGGCTTGGCCACGTTGTATGGTCGAAACAAAAACACGGAGCTGATCCACGACTGGTGATCGAGTGAGATGGCAAAACATGACCACCTACGCCTACCAGTATGGCACATGATGATGATGATATCAGTATATAAGTACATTATGAATTATGTGCAGTCACTTGTGAGGCAACCAGGACTGCAAGAGCTGTGAAGAAAAGACAGAACAGAAAAACCACTGCAGGAAATCCTCCTCCAGACATTTTGAGCCAAAATAGGCCTTATCAGCCATCTTAGAACTCACGGCTCCATATTTTCAACCCCACTGGATGAAATGAATGGTCATCATCATTCTTGATGGACAAACAACAACATTATGAATAATAATATTCGAATGGGGGGCAACATTTCTATGAACATGACAATGCCCACTCATCACCATCATGTGCCATGCCAATAAGCATAACACTCATGGTTCACCATCTAACACAATATACTGGTCTCACAATTATACAGTCTGGCCAAGCCATCAAGGTATTTATCTTTCTGCTTTCCCCTTGCTCTTTTAGCATCAAGTTTGCCATGGCCATGTTAGACAAAATCTCGTAGAAATAAAGAAAACAAGATATCTTGTTTGTCTCTCTTTCAATGCAAGCAACTAGATAATGCACCACAAAGGTCAGTATGTCCGACTTTGGTACATGTTTGTGCAAGATTGCTTCCTTTCATCACTGAATAATTACAGATTTCCGGTCCCCAACATGGCGGACAGGCATTTAAACCATTCAGGCCTCTGGAGTGTTTACGCTTGTGGCTGCGGTTTGCATTCACATTTTCCTAATGTTGGACTGGTAGTGCATGGTTCCGTTGCCCTGCCACTGAAGTGAGTGCGCGGTGCGACATCGTGAGCTGTGAATTTCATGTGGAATGCTTTTACATCTGTTTGCGGTTGTTTGTATTGTGAACTGCAGGTTCGGAACGATGGTCGGCCGGCTGTTGCTGAATTGACTGGTTTGCCTTTCGGTTCACGAGTGCATTTTTCTCGGAGACTCCTGCTGGTTGCCGCTTGAGCTACGGAGTTCGTGCTCTGTACGGCGCGTTTGGTGGGTCGCCCTGCGGAAAGAGACCAAGCCTTATGGGATAAATCTCAGGTTAATGAAGTCTTTCTGGTGACTGCCGATTCCATCCACAATGAACTGTATTTTTCGTGGAGGACTTTTGTGTTGGCATTCGGGCAGCGGCATTATGCAGTGTACCTGTGCAGGCTGTTGGCTTGCCAAAACTCCTGTCTTTTCCACTTTTCACATTGGGCAGTGAGGGAGCATTTTGTGTGATATTCACTGGCACAGGAATGGAGCACAATGGGGACGACCCGTTGCCATGAAGTTGGAATCGCAACTAACTAACTGAATAATTACAGCACACATTAAAGCATATTTGGCAAGTGAAAGTAAAAATTGGTGTTTAGTGCGGTGATAACGACAACAAACTTACATCAGGGTCTTGATAGAACTTTGTCTTATGTTTTTTTATGTGCTTGTGTATGCTCAGCATAAAATGGAGGTCTTCTACTTTCATAGACTTGTCATCTTCATCATCAGACGATGTGTCGCTCAGCAGGATATTCTGTCAGATAAACAGAATACACACATAAGCCTTGTTGACTAAATATCAAAGACAACTTCAATGATGCATTTAACATGTGTCAAACAAATTATACATTAAATTGAAAGAAAATTTTAGGAAGAAGACAATCTCATTTTTCAAAATTTAACGTAATTCTATAGCAGCTGCCAAAGATTATGCACATCCTGAGTTATAGCATTGTGAGCAATGGATCACCAATTCCTTTCAAACTATATTTTCTTTACCCTGTCCAGGGCACAACTACATGTCAATTTTAAGATGATTTTACAGGAAAAATTAAACTGGGTTTCTAACTGATCATCAAAGCCATTAAAATCAAACTCCTAGACAGCTTAGATATTCTGAATCATAAAACTGAATCAAAATCAGAATGACTGAAAAGGGATAAATTATGAACACTTCCCCATGCTTGGACCTTATTAGGTATATGGTGCTAGCCCCATATTTGTATAGACCAACTGGCACTCAATGGGCGATGTGGTCTTTAATACACCGGCTGCCTTTACTTCTCGGGAAATTTTCTGGTAGCCGTTTCAGGCTGAGTCAGCCTTGCAGCCCAGTCCAATTTACAACAATTTGCCTCTGGGGAAACGCAAACATGACCACAGGGCCAGCAGATAAGCGTTAGGTATACATCACCACGATTCCCAAATTATGGGTCAGTAACAATGTTGTACAGAAATAATTTTTAAAGTCACCTTTCATTTCACAATAACAAGGTGGTAGATGAGTTTGTCCTAATGATTCCAAGAGCTATGTATTCTGTAGCATAGATACTTGTCTCTCTTCCAAGTCAAACAAGTCAACAGAAAGGGACCAGACCCAATGAGATACAACAATCTGATGCCTTGTAGTTGGACAAAGGCAGAGACAACAAATCTGAAAGCTTAAACAAACCACCACTGGAGGCAGTCATTGAGTCCATTCCAAGAGCGATAAGCAAAATTGCAAACCATACTGGACTGAAAAACTATAACCTAGACGACAAAATCGCAGATGCTAGGAAGACAGCAAAGATAACATCAGAAGCAAACATGCTTTCCTTCTAATATACATTCCAGCACAAAAATGATATACCGAAGCTCAATTTAACTAACATTTCTTACCCTTATCCAACGCCTACTTTTCTTAACCTTGCTGAAGTTGTAAAGTCGAGTCTTATCTGCTTTTCTTTCTGCAAATTAACATAATAAAATTATTTTTATTGAATCATCAACAAACTATTTTTATTCAATACAAAATATAATTTCATAAACCAAGATTAATTCCTTTAATAAGGATACATTTTTAAAATCATCTATGTCCTTACAATCCTTACCATAAAGCAAGGGTCTGAGCCAGCATAGAACAGTATTGCAATCCTCCAACTTGGCAGCTTCCTTATCTTACTGAGCATAAATAAATCTTCGGCAGTGGACAATATCCAACCCACATTTTCCGATCACCAAAAGTTATACACAACTCGTAAAGAAATAATTATTTTTTTAAAATTAGTAATTAGCGAAACATTTTCAAACATTTCTTGAAACATATTTAAGAGCATGCGCCTTCCCTGGTCCATAAAAACAAGCAAATGCACAATACAAAATTCTAAATCACACACACACACACTATCCATAATAAATATTTACTTTATCCTTTCTGAGGCGACTGCTCTATCTTTACCACAACAGTGAGATAATCTGTAGATTTGATAGTATTTTTTTAAAATCACAATTTACTTCCTTCAATAGGTTTCTTCCTAATCCATTCAGAAAATACACATTGTAAAATCCTAAAACATTAGGTTATTCATTAAATATTTCACTGAAATAATTTACCATATTTGGAGATAGAAATCCCATTCATCACTTTACTGTCCACATTGTCTCTCAGACCAGACTTCTCTGTTTCCAGCGAATCAATGTCATCTCTGAAATATGTATTTGCCATACATGAAAGTGTACCAACGAGCAGCTATTATATACTACAATGAACATTTTAAAATAACAATCAGATCAAATACACTAATTTCTTTTCTTTTTTTTTTGTACTCCCTGTTATGCTTTTCAGCATCAGGTTAACTTTCTCAACAGTTTTTGATGTGAGCAGCGTGCAAGGAGACATGTTTCTTCTTCATCCTTTTCGCTTCTCTGATATTCTTTGTTTTGGAAATAGTTGTAGTGTGACTGTTTACAGCAGTGATATATGCACCTTTCAGCTAACACATCCAACTTCTTTCTGGCATTTGTTGACCAGTTAAGCCTTCCTGGATAGTCTCATAGGTCATTCCACATCCCATTGTTCCTTCATTCTACAGGTACAGGCCTGTCCAAAATACACCCATCCACTTTGAAGTGGCAGAGAAGCTTGTATGTTCCAACAATCTAAAGAGCTATGCCAAGGACAGCATAACTACTGGTAGGGTCTCACATGTTGTCAAGGGATAGGGACCAAACAGACATACACAAACATACTGCCTTGCAGGCAGGAATATATGCTAGTCAAAGGCTAGAGAAAGTAAACCCAAAAACATTCTGGTCAAAATCAGGTGTACAGAGCCACTGGGTTAACAAAACAGTGCAACTCAACTTGACGATGATGATGATGAACAGTAGGGTGATACAGTCACACAGCTGTGCTAGATTACAGCAGAGCTGGTATATTCCTGCCTTTCAGCCAATACATATGACTTATTCAGGCATTTGTTGACTTGGTTAACCTTAAGGGAGTTTCAAGGATATTCAACGGTCTCGAAGTGTTATCTTCATCTCTCCATCTACAAATGATGCTCCCATCTGGCCTGCTGAGAACAGCAGCATGCATACCAGTTAGCCCTGAAGGGTAGACAGGCAGAACAGGAGTATTCCCTGCCATCCAAATAGGCCTCCATAGATACAGAGCTGACATATGACGTTCTGGTACTATCCTCACCCTAAGATTCATCACATCATCAAGGAGGTGTTCATTGCTGCTACTATTCTGCAGTGCATTATTTGTGGGGTCTACCACTTGCTCTGACTACTGATTTTAAATGACAATGTTTTCAGTATGCGGTTTGAGTGTAGTCTTCTTACTTGTCCAACCCACCTAACTCACTGATGTCTTTCAATTAGCTGAAACTGTGCCCACTTGCTTCCTGATGTTAATATCTGTCATCTTTCTCTTCTTGAAAAGCATTACATACAATCGCAAAATTAATGACTATATTTAAGTTTTCTTTTGTAAACTGCTTCTATGCTACGTCATTGGGACACAGACACAGCCTACAATAAGAGAGCAGCAGTCTTAAGCATAATGAGGAGAACACCAAATTTGTGTAGCATAAACATATACAATTCATCACATTCTGAGTCAAAACAGTGCTCACTGAGAAACAAGCCCTGGATGTCTGTATAATGTCATCCCTAAGCCTACGTATAATGGAAGATTCCAAAAATCACACCAAAATATGAATTATAAGTGTGGCAAGTATTCTGGTCCATGACTACTGGTCAGTTAGCTTCTAATAGAGTGGTGTGATTTTGATACATGTTTATCTTGCTCGAGTCTCTTCAGGTCACACAAATCTTCACTCTACAAGTTACACATCTAAGTTCATTGTGCTCCTAAAATGATGATTTTTAAGAACACTAAACACTGTTTACAAACATTACTTACAAGCTGTCAATATCTTCTGAGATAACACTCTCCACATATTTCATGTATGGCTCCAAATTAAGAGCCGCTTCCAACTGTTGAATATGGAGTGGCTTGGCCAGCTGGCGCCCATAGTTGTGCTCTATGGTGGGAGCCTCTATCACAGACATCTTTCAAACTGGTAGAGATGGTATAGGATGTGCGTTAGTTGGTATGATGTAAAGAACAACATTACATTTGCATATATATGTATTTAAGCATTGGATTGGTCATGCATATTTCTAATTATTCCATTTCACTGTTGTCATTCTTGTGCAGTTTTATTTTCATGTGTGTTTGCATTGATAAATCTGTTTTATAAATGTCTTCCTTGGTCTGCATCTTCCTCTGTTTCACAATTCTAGTATTCTCTTTGATGTTTTTATTTATATCTTAGGTTGTGACGAAAGCATCAGAGCCTTTGTTTTGATTACCTGAAAAGGCCAAATTTGCTGTTATATCTTTCGTAACTTTTTCATTTGTAAATGTTCCAATCCAGCTGCTTTTTGTCCTTTTTCCAGCAGCACTAGATCTCAAATGTCTCAGTCTGGGAAGGTTAACCCGGTCAACAAATGCCTGCAGAAGTCAGATGTGTCGGCCTAACGGCACAAGAACGCAGCTCTGCTGTAAACAGGCACAACGCAATCACATCCGAAAATAAAACTCCGGATGAACACAGAAGAAGAAGAAGAAATGTCTCAGTTTCTCATCACATTGATCCATTGTCCATACAATGCAAATGGCCATCTTTTTCAAAGATCACGCTGAATATTCTTTGATGTTAGAATTTGTTGTTTTTCTAAAAAGCCTCTTTGCTACTGCAATCATTTTTCTAATATATGTTTAAAATCAGGCATCTTCTATCACTGCTTGACCTACATAAATATATTTAATTTATAGTACATTCTTTATTGTTCCCAGCTGTATTATGTGAGGGGCCCTGACTGAAAACAGCTTCTGTTTCTTCTGCCCCTTAAACCAACACATGCCAAGCTATCCTATAATTTGCTATTTCTTTCATTCTTCCATGTTATTCACTGGTCTCTAATTCTCTTCATGTGTTTTCAGGTGTCCCCCCCCCCCATTTCTATAGACAAGACAGTGTCTAGTTATACTGTATTATCTGGTTTTCTCCATGTGTACTCCCCAAAGTGATAGCCATTTCTTCATCTCTTTCTCCACGTGTGTACTCCCTAAAGTGATAGCCATTTCTTCACCTCTTTCTCCATGAGTATTCCCTAAAGTGATAGCCATTTTTTCACCTCTTTCTCCATGTGTGTACTCCCTAAAGTGATAGCCATTTCTTCACCTCTTTCTCCATGTGTGTACTCCCTAAAGTGATAGTCATTTCTTCACCTGTCTCTCCATGTGTGTACTCCCCAAAATGATAGCCATTTCTTCACCTCTGGATTCTTCTTTTCTCCATTGAAATGGGGACATAGGCCCTCAAATACTCAAGCCAAGCCATTCTATCCGTTGCTAACTCCTGCAGCTCTCTATAAGTCCTCTCCGTGTTATTCATCTCTTCTCTATGTGTGTTCCACTATTTTGTTCACCCTGTAAGTGCCAGACAAGGGAATCTCTAGCTATACAATCCTCAGGTTTCTTCACTGTATGTCCTGCACAGGTGTCTTTTCCACACTTCCAGATTCACTGGTATATGTTTAGTTCTCTCCATGAGCTCCACATTGGTGATTTTGTCATACCATTTGAGTCCCACTGTTCTGTGCAGGTACCAATTAACAGATGTTCCCTCGGCAGGAATTAGGTTCCTGCAGCTGGAATTAGATTCCTGCTACAGGACATTTTTTTTTTCAAATTGAATATGTCACATTATAAAATTATTGAAAGCCTTCACATTAGCATACAACCCCCACCCCTACTACTCCACAAGATGTAGAGTAAATAGAACTTTTAAATGTCACTTAAGACAATGGAGTTTTAACACTATCTTCATGATCCACTTGTTAAATTAGACATTTCTTACAAGCGTGCATTTAACCATTAACCTCAAGCATGATTACTTCCTGTTTACATTTAACTATTTTATGTTCTTGACTAATAAGCAATGGCTAGAATACTTACATAATGAAATTTACTACATGATATACAAGAAAGTGGTTCAATCTCTGTTCCAAGTGAATCTGATGTTCACTTTTCAAGATCGTGAAACCAAATTACACTGGAATCTGTAGTGAAATGAACACGTTATATTAGTTTTCATATAACTAACACATTTACATTAATGGTAACTCGTGATAATGTCATCAGTTATTATCTAGAGTTGACGAGAAATGAAATTAGTGGATGTGCTTTAAAGGTGTAAAAATAAGAGTAAATCAACAAAAATGTGTAATGGAATTGGTCAGCTTGACAAGAACACAATCACAAGTAATAATGGATGTTGCAGCTAGAAAAGCCTTTGTTAGCAGACAAACAACGAACACACTGTCCTCAAATGGAGAGAGAGTAGATGTTCTGCATATGTTGCATAGTTGCAGGAAATGCTTAGCCAGAATTTTATTAAATCCAGTTATACTCATCAGTAACTGCCATCTTAAGTTTGTTGAACAAGTAGTATTTCAATCTCTTAATGCCTTGTGCAGAGTTAAAAAATGAGTGTTGTTGAACTTAATCATAAAAATCTAGATTAGTTAGTGGCTTTACAGACATTCCACAAGTTTGAAGAGACAAGGTCATCTATGCCAGTCTTATCCTCACATTTACTATTCAGTACAAGCTCCCTCAAAACATCCTCAGACATGACAATAGGATCTCAGTGGTAGATCACGCCAGCACATAGGCATTCCCCATCACCCTCTTAGCAGAACTGATGCATGAAGCTGCTACTTGCTCACCAAAGGAATCTTCACATACTGCACACAGATGCTTACTTTAATAACTAAGAGTCTTTCACCTTAAGGTTAATAAAAAGTGGTTTGTTCTTGGTTGGGTTGTAGAGCTACATTTTTCCTAAAATGGGCACCAGGAAATGTCTAGGGAAATAAAGGCTGCCAATTCAACAATGACCACACCACCCTCTGGGTGCTGATTGGTCTATAAAATTATGGTCTAGCACCTTATGCCCAATGAGTCTTAAGGTATGTAAAAAGGTCCTTTACTGTTTTTATGTCTCAATGAGTGATCTAGGTTAAATAAATATGTTGCTAGTTACACGTAGATGGGTGTGCTCTAATAGAATTCAAACTGTGGGGAAATATATGATAGTTGCAACTCCCTTAGGGTGGACAAATAAGAAGCATCCTTGCTGGCCATTCAATCTTATTGCCATTTCTTGAAGACATGAGCATATAACATAATTTTCCCTTTTTATTACCAGATATCTTTAATAGAAACTAACTAAACTGTCAGTAGGTTAGGACTGTATTTGTACTCTCACACGTGTTACTACTAGCACAAACTTTCATTGCAGTGGCAACAACATGTCATTTGAAACTGCGCTATTTCACCCATGATTTGATAGAAGGCTGATAGCCAGAGAGTTGACCACTTGGTAATGTCTGGTCACTGTATCTGCAGGGCTCCACTACTTCTTGATATACTTTACCACTTTGGTTGAAGTCCTTCGATTGCCATGTATCTGTCAATTCTGCCTTTCATCTACAAATGAAGTATCAGCTCACAACCAACAACGCCAAGCCCTTTGTAGGTTTGCACATGATTGGCCGGATTTTGCAATTAAAGTTTTCTTCAGGATGGGGCAGCCAGTCTCACACCAACACTCCTGAGATGTCTCTTATGACATGCTTATCCTTTCCTTGGTGTGAGGTTAGCTGGTGCCCTTGGTGGGGGTATAGGGCAACCCTTACACACACTCTGCTGCAACCTTAATCATACCTGTGATTGAAATCACCACACCACTCTTGATAGTTGTGCCAGAATTCATATTCATCCTTTTAATTATGTCATTACTTGAATGGTAAAGGAGTCAGTGATATCACATCCACTGGTATTTTGTAAGACAGGAATAAAAACATTCCATTCTGATTTTATTACAGCCCGTTCTTCACTCATTTCACAAAACTTTCTCAGTGTTTCTTAATTTCAGCCTTCACACTTCTTTGCCAAGTTATCCTTTGACGATAAAATGTAAGTTAGTACAGCGAGCTTTGCCACTCTGTAACAGCCCTAGGTAGGGATTAATGCATTGCTGTAGCTTACAAAGCCAACAGAAGAATGAACTATGAGGATGTTTCAAGAAATAAGGTAACAAGGACAGACAATCAATCAATCATGTGCCATGCCGGAAAGCGTGGGCGGTCATGACTAGCCATTTCACTCGATCACCAGAGTCGTGGATCAGCTCAGTGTTCCTGTCTCGTCCATGCCATGTGGCCAAGCCATCCAGATATTTTCCTCTCGGTCTTCCCCTTGGTCTGTTCCCTTCGATCTTGCCAGTTGTCACTAAGTTCTCCAGTCCATTTCTTCTCATAACATGTCCAAAAAATTTTGACTGTCTACGTCTAATTTCTCTAATCAATCTGCGATTTTCATTTGTCTCCTGTAGTACTTGGTCATTGGTTTTTCTATCTGTCCATGGTATTCTTTGCATTTTCCTCGGAAACCACATTTCTGCAGCCATCAGATGTTTTTCAGCTTGACTGCACATTGTCCAAGTTTCACATCCATACAAAAGAACAGGCTCTATGTATCCCCTCAACAGACACATGCATAAAATTATGTATTTTTGTTTGACTGTCATGTTATAATAATATAGACAACATTGTCGTAAGTAAAGGACCCTTTATATGCCATGAAGAGTATTGGGTATAAGATACTAACCCCATCTACAAGGATAGGAGCATCCAGGTGCCTGGTTGCCATGGCACCTGTATTTTGAATCACTTTCTTAGCTTGAATTTGCAACAGAAAAAAGCTGGCGCCTGAGAAAAATAAGCTGGCCCCTGAATTATGTTCAGTGTTTTCTACCTTTGCCCATATTTTAGACCCATCTGCATTCAATTGGTGATGTGCTCAATATCATGCCAGCGGCTATTTCTTCTTAGGAAATTTCCTGGTACCCATTTTAAACAACTTTGAAACCCAATTCAATGTAAAAACCACTGGTAGGACAACTGTGCTAGTCACTGCTCTACCTCAGCTTGAGACAATGCTAAACACTGAAAAACTTCTTTCCCACAAGAGCATTAATAATGTTATCAAGCATATCAAAATAGGAACATACTCAAATAATGAGTTGTGTATTGTGATTAGATTCCGTGAATTAAGGGCACAACACCTAGTAAAACTCATCATTAACTTGAGGTCTATAGACCTATATCACATCATGCAAAGATGTTTGGATCTGATAGATGCAAGCACTTTGAACCAGCATAGATGACCAGTGACAAGGCTGCCAAGAACAACCACAACAAATGACAATGTTACTAACATTGTTAGTCACATGAGCTCCAATGCCTGTTTTCTCATTATGTGACCAAAAAATACTGTCTGTCTTTCTCTTATAGACAGGTATAATGAGAGGTAGAAACATCCAAGCTCTCAGTCACCATGGTGCCTGAACTTTCAATCACTTTCTAAGCCTACATTTTGCACAAATAAATATGCTGGCTCCTGAATTATGTTTAGTTATTTTTTCCACCTCTGAGTATAATATTCTATTTTCATCAACCTCTTCCAGTCAATCGTTGTTATGATGGCAGTTTAAGTTATTTGCAACATTTGTCTCAAAAAACCACATCTCTGTCACATTCCAAGATTCACTGCCATGCAAACAGGAAAGATTCAATATAACACTTCAATACTTTCTTACATTCAATGAAAGTAACATTACATGATACTTTTCATATTCTGAAATGCAGCTTTGCTTGGCCAATTGCTCATAATCTCTATCGCACATTTTTCATCTGATGTTATGATCAGTGTTTCCATCTCCTTTTGATAAAAAAGCACCAAATTCGACCCAAATTTTTGGAAAGCACCAAAAAAGCACCAACTATTTTTATTACAAATGTAACAAGGTAGCACATTATAATTTATTATCATCACTGAATATTAGAATGAAATTCTTCTTCTTCTTCTCGTTCATCCGGAGTGTTTTTTCAGATGTGATTGCGGTGTGTCTGTTATGCGCCCTTGGGCCGAAACCCGTAGGCCAACACATCGACTTTAGCGTGCTTTTTTGACCAGGTAGCATTCCTGGGAGACTCACTTTTGCGGTGCCATCTGCTACACCGCTGGCCAAGTTGAAACGGTCGAAGACAACGGTCATCCCTCAAAGGAAGGTAGGGACAGTCCATAGCATTTTCCGCCATCCAAGGTTGCTTCCATGGTTGCAGGGCCAACACATAGCGCCCTGATGCTGGGCTTACCGAGGGAATCGTCACGTCCTGCTCATGGCTGCTTTGATTCCTCACTTCAATATATTGGGCATTTCGTTCGCCCCGGGCCATTCCTGCACAAACCAGACAAGTCTGCAGATGGTATCCACTCAGCGAGTTTTCGGACATGTGCTTGTCCTCGCGCCCTTCAGATCTGTTCCAGGCACGGCGGACATTAGGAAAACTACCTAGTCAGAACTGTTCCGAGCAAGAGCGGCATTCGGAAACTAGGTAGTCAGAGCTGTTCCTAGCACAAGAGACATTCGGACGAGACATTTCACTCGGACGTAAATGCGTAGTGCCAATTTTTATTTTGCCACCCGTAGGCCAGCACTTCCGGCTTCGGCGGGCATTTTTTAATGAGATTAGCCTTCCTCGGAGAATGAAATTTATTCCAGATCCGCCAGTCAGACAGTTTCAGTTTTTGTAGCTATTTCCTACTGTGTTTGCTTCTGCGATGATGATGATGATTGAAAGAAACGTGTATATGTCTCCTGTGATCCAACTTTTCGTAGAATATCCTTAGGTAGTTTATAATCATGACAGCACTTGCCATATCTCTTCATTCCATATCTAATAGTCAAAACAGCTGTCAAATTCTTGATGCTAAGTCTGTTCCGCAATTTTGATGTTATAACTCCCATCTGACTGAAAATATGCTCCACGTCCGCATTAGAATAAGGTAAAATGTGCACAGTTAAAGCTAAATCTGTAAGATCTTGGAAAAGATTTTCACCGGTGGCATCCCTGTATGAGACTATTTCTGCTCACAGTCCAAGTGTGTCAGAGGTCTGTGTCCATTGCATATGATGAAGTTTTCTCCACTGGAAATCGATGTGGGTGAAAGACATTTTAGCAAGATCCAATATACACGGATTCATTGGCTGTAGACATTCACTTCCACTAAGACATGACGTGGACTGCAAACTCAAACGTTATCCGGCAAACGTAAACGCAGCTGTGTCAACAGCTCTAATAAAAACTGTATGCACATTCTACGAATTTCTTTCTCATCAGGAAACTTGTAGCCTGCTATTTCTTTCTCAAACTCATAACCTAGATTTGGATAAGAATCTAAATAATCTTGAATAACATCACTTTCTGTTAATTTTTTTCCCAGGAATAGCAATCTTTGAACTGATAGAATCAGTGAGTTGGATAAGATCACTGAGTAGTTTTGTTGGATCCTGTATATCTGCTTCGAATTTCTTATTCACACTTTGAACTTCTCCAAGAATATGCTTCAGAAATGTGAGAAACACATAGTTTTTCATGTCGCTAAACATAGAATGTAGAAGTTCTGCTGTATAACATCGCTCGTTGAGTCTTGCTATATCAAAATGAGTTCTGAGCTCGACCCACTGCTGCAATATTCTGACAATGGCAGATTGAATAGGCATCCATCGTGTCTGGCTTAACTGAACAACCTTCAGCGGATTTTGTCCATCATTTATTGAAGCAAACAGCTCCCTGTACTTTGCTTGACGAAGACTTGAGTGCGAAAACCAGTTATATGTTTCTCTAATCATGAATTCTTTGTTCCTGGGCAGACAAGCAGCTGCAGCCTGTGACACTGCCAGCTGAAGGGAATGACATAAACACCTAACTAGTACCAGATGAGGAACTTCGGATTTTAATTTTGTATACACTCCATTGTTTACACCTGTCATGACAGATGCATTGTCAGTGCCGAGTGCAACTAGTCTTTGCAACTCAAGTCCATTCTTGTTTAAACAATCTTTTAAGCTGTATTTACTTTTGCCAATATCAGCTATCAAGTCTGTTGTGAAATATGGTGCAAGTACATTTGAAATAACTGCTCTGCACTTAGTTCTCCTAAGCTTTAAGTTCTTGCAACCTTTGCTGTCGCAAAATTGTGCCTTGCAGAGTTCACTTAAATGGTCAACAACGTGCAGCGAACAATGGCCAGCTGTAAACAAAGACATGCATCCTTCTGTTTCTTTGATATCATCTTTCAGTTTGTCAAATGCAAATGTTGTTTGTCTTTGTGTACTGAATGGTTGTTCGGCTTTCTGATGTTTCATTGTATTCTTGTGCCTCAATATCACTTAACCTGGCTGCCATTGAACATTTGCAGTATTTGCAAAAACACTTAGTATTATACCCTTCTACTTTTAACAACCATTTTTGAAATCTCGAGTCACTGAGCCACTGTTCTCTGAAATGTTGAGAATATTTCTTGCTCATGGTGAAACAAAAATAAGCGTAAATGAAAGGATAATGCAGACGCTATATTGACGTTTGGATTTGTCTTGTCTTCAAGATGGCGTTCGCGTTTAGCTAACTCAGATTAAAGGGAGTTAAATTAGTTGAATATTGCACAGTAATGTACTTAGACCGATTTACTCCCTCGCTTCAGTTCAAATTCGGCTTTTTAGTGTTCCCAAAATGATTTTTAAAGTAATTTTTACCCACACCAAAAAGCACCCCAAAAAACTGTGAAGCACTAAATTCGCGCAGCTGCGCCAACTGCAACATTTTGGCACCAAATGACTTGAAAAAGTACCAAATTTGGTGCTAAAAGCATCAAAATGGCAACACTGGTTATGAACACCCCAAATATTTTAATTTACTGACTGAGTATTACTACAATGTCCACAATTGCAGATCTTTTGAGTTGTGTGCACCAAGCCATAAAGCAACTGACAATGTCCAGGCTGTGGAAGCTTGACACGTTTCTGTAATGTCCACAAGCAATACACAACCACAGTTCTCAATAGTAGCATGAATTAATACATAATACAGTATGTGAAAGGAAAGATTATTTCTGTTAGGTCCTCTGTCACAAACTATATTCACTTCTATTTCCAAATGTTCTTCTATGAGTTGGAGTGTATTTTAAAGATACTGACATTTCCTTTAGACACGATTTCCAAATAAACATAATATAAACATCCATTTAACAACTGTAAGGATTTCATAATGTAACTAATGATTAGAGAGCGGAAAACTGCATTTTTAAAAATGAATATATTAATAACAGGCCATAGGTAAAATGAGAAAATGCTCCAACGTGGATAATATTATAAATTATATATTTACTCCCTATATACTATATATATGTATGATCAGAACAGAAGCACTGAAAAACATCTTAATGGCTGGAAAGATCAGTGGTAAAAGAGCAGACTGGGAGATATGATGCTGGACTGGATGTAGTGAGAATGTCACAATGTGGCATGGAGGAATAAAATGGAATATCATCAATAGAAGAATAAATTGATCCAGAAGAGGAAGCACCAAGATCAGTTGAAGTCAATTAATTAATTACTAGGGGAGAAAAGTCAAATATATTTATAGTATAGGTATTCAGTTAGGGATCATATAACAGACAGGAAATACACCAGTTACAAGAAAAGTCAATTATCAGGTACATCCAGATATATTCATACAATAAAAGGTGGAAAGGGGTGGGCACCTGGAGTTTTCTTATTCAAACCTGAGGGAAACAACTGCTTTCCTTTGCACAATCAGTTTCTCAGGGAGTAATGTTAGTTATCATAAACCAAACCACGCAACCTCCAAACAAATCCAGATTCCAAGAATGTGTTGAAATAGGGACTAAATTGCGTTCTGAATCGTAAAAATAATAAAATAACCGCTAACGTTAAATTAACCGTAGGCGTAGTTAGTAGTTGACCTGCTCTCGAGTTTATTATTTATATATAACTATGATAAACTGGTATAAGTTATAAAATACTTCATCCACTTCCTACTTATGTTGAAAATATACAAGCTTAAGTGAACTGTCGAGGCGTTTTCTAAAGCTATTGAAATATTTATGACTTTGTCACAAACTAACGTCCTTGTCCCCATTTTAAACGCATACAAATTGATACATTTTCATACACTGATCAATCAACGACAATAAAACCCTGCGACTACAAGTAAGCAACGACAAAGACAAAAACAACACGGTTTACCATGCAATGTCGGCGACAAAAATTTTTCTTTTGCCCTAGGAAACGGTGGCGTGCAACACCGATACTTCACATAG
The DNA here is from genome assembly GCA_014155875.1 of Cepaea nemoralis. NCBI lineage: Eukaryota > Metazoa > Mollusca > Gastropoda > Stylommatophora > Helicidae > Cepaea > Cepaea nemoralis. Next base: position 10,223 of record JACEFZ010021992.1, on the reverse strand, counting down.
CTCGATGCCAATATGGCGAATTCGCGTACGAGTTTGCCTATGGTTGGCAGCCACAAAACGACCGCAAGCATGACTTTCTTTTCGCGAAACGGGGAAACCGCCATCATTTATGATAATCTCGATACCTTTAGGCGTATGGGAAACTACAGTTTACATAAATATCCATCATTATCTGATACAGAAAATTTAAGTTACACGTCAGTTTTAAAATGAAGATAATAAAACGAGCGCTTGATATTTTCAAGTCCTTGTTCAAATGTTTTCTTTCTATATCAACCGAGGTTTGAGATTATGTTCTAAATTTGTATTTCCGTGAATTGACGTGAATAAATTTATTTCCGTGAGCTACGTAAATGGCATCATGTCAATAAGAATCTTTCATTTTACTGTCATCGCTTTTTCTAAAGCTCCAATTTCATTCCATTGGCAATTACATCTGTATGTTGTTCAAACCTATTCTTATTTTATATTGTTTGTATTATGCACACCCCCATTCCAACTGGCGTAGGCGATCATGAACAGTCTCTACAACTTCCTGTTTCAGTTTTTTTTCTTCTTACGTTGGCTTGAAATGTAATGTCTAGCGTCTGTAGCCTAGGGGCAGTGAACTACAGCGTCACAATCTCCCGACTATACGGAGTAGCGGATTCGAAAAGAGCCGCAGGGATTCGGAAGCAGACGACCGGTCTTGCGTTTATTTCGATTTGTATGAGATCCGGTGGATCAGGAAGCAATGACAAAACAACTGAACTTAACAACTTCTTAGTAAATCACAGACAGTCAAAACATCCTAGCGTTCACTGCGACGTCCTGTAAAGTGCATGCAGCTAATTTAAATATCTGTAACGTAGTCTCTTGTATAAACATTACTGTCTTTTTTAGTTCAGTCAGTGATCCATAAAGTTTGGCGAAGTGGTCAAGCAGTCTGCTCGCGCTCCGAAGATTGTGGGCTATGTCTTTCTGCTCACTGAGTGCATTTTTCTCGGAGACTCCTGGGGGTCGTCGCTGGAGCTATGGAGTTCCTACTTTATGCGATGCTTTCGGCAGGTCATCCTGCCAAAAGAGACCTAGCCATATGGGATAAAACCCGGGGCAATGAAGTTGATCCACTCGGCTTTTTAAGACTTTTTTTTTATCCATAAAGTCTATCTTTCACTGTTGAAACATGTAGGCCATGAGGTTTTTCTGGATTTGTCGTATTTATTTTAAGGTCACATTTATTCGTCGTATTCAAGGCAGTCTTCTCTTCTCATCTCATCAGATTCCTCTTGTACCTTGCGGTGTCGAGGTGAAGTATAAACAGTGGCAGTCTTGGAGTATGTAAATCGCGGCACTAATCCACATGTACATATGACTCATTTACCACTCTGAAATTTTGTATATATATATATATATATATATATAGTTGCGAAATCGATTGTTCTGGGTCGCTTTATACGAGCAATTTCTTCAGCAGACCTTCTTTCTAGACTTTGTCAAATGATTCCTTTGTATCTTCTTCTTCTGCTGCGTTCATCCGGAGTTTTTTTTCTTTTTCGGATGTGATTGCGTTGTGCCTGTTTACAGCAGAGCTGCGTTCTTGCGCCGTTAGGCCGACACATCCGACTTCTGCGGGCATTTGTTGACCGGGTTAACCTTCCCGGGGCTTCCTTTGTATCTATCCAAGCCGCTTGATGGTGCGCTCCATTGTTTCGCTCAGATAGCTTGTAAGGCTTATTGATCTGTAACTGGAGGCAGTGGAAGTGTCTTTCTCGGGTTTCGGGAAAGGTATTATGATTACTTTTCTACAGGTTTGTAGAGTTCCACCTAAAGTCTAGCAATTATTGAAAATGTGCAGCATCTTTGTTTTTGGCTATGAATTTCAATGTGAATGTTGATGTCTCCAATTCACTGAGAGTGGTAGATGCCCCATGTGATATGTCATTATGTCATGAATGTTGTCGTTTCTCTCTCATCTCATGTTGTTTCTCCGGGATAATTTCATTGTTGTCTTAAGCAAATGAGTCTGCAAAATGATCAGTTTCTTGTTTTCATGTTCAGTTGTTTCCGTCTTTATGTAATGAAATATTTTAGTTTCTCCCTGTGCCCTCATCGTTAAATTGTTTTACTAGCGTCCACAACTTCTGTGTGTCGCTTTCAAAGTTTAGAGATTCTTCTGCCGACTTTTTTGTCTGGCTTGCAACCAGGCTCTTTGAAATGTGACCATTGCAAGTTGATATTTATTGCGGTGCTTCTTGGCTTGGTTTGGTCTCTGCTTGCTTACTGTATGTTTGTACATCATTTATGCCGTTGCTCTAAATCACTATTCCAGCATGGTTTACCATTTAATTTTTTTTTTCCTCTGCTGCAATGAGTTTGAGCTCCTCGACCTTTTCATTTTTAACTTTTTTTCAACTTATCCCATTCCTGTGGTGTGCTTTGGGATATCGTCGCAATGCTATAATCACTTATTTGCAGCTTTCTGTAACTTCCACATCTGTTCTACATCTGGGTCAGCCGTCTTCTCATACGTGTCCTGTGTCGGAGGCGTGTTCATCCACTCATATTTGAAGGTCTTGCATGTTCTCGTAGCCTTAGTCTTGCTACATTTAGACATTAATACCCAGTATGATGGGTTGTCTCTCCCTTGACCATCCATAACGGTCCATGTTATATCCGATACAGCCGACCGGGTAACAGGAGATAGGTCAGTAGCAGCACCTGCGTCCCCCGGCGGCATTGACATTCTATTTGGCATCCCGTCATACATGAGGACCACTTCTGACGCCATCATGTCATTCCAATGTCGAATTTCCCCTTTATTGCCTTATTCTCTGTTCCGCGTAATAAAATCCCCACAATTAAGAATCCCGCAGCCAGGGACTTCCTCCAGCTCATTGAGTCAATCTCAGTGCTTCTTAGTGACTAATTAATCCGCATTTATTATACATTTAATATATTCCAAATGAGGACATCAATCTCCATTTATATCCTCTGAACTTTTCTCGCGTTAAGATTCCACTTTCTCATGTCCATCACCGTTTGCTTCATTCCCTTCTTGGAGAAAGCGGGGGAACAGATTGAGAACCCGTATGTGGAAAGAATGATATTGCGGGGGACCGGCAGGGGTTCTGGAAGAATCTCAAAACTGAGAGCGAAGACCGGGATAACTTTAAATCAGGTAGCGGTGGGAACGATTAGTAGTATGACTCTTCACTGGTTGTTGAACGAGGTGACGGAGCACTATGGGAATGTCCTGAGTGCAGTGATGTTGGTTCTTAACTCAACTCAACTCAACTCTTCTTCACCAACAAACCTTGCCCATGTCTCCCCTGTCCAGTATAACCTATATAACAAAGACACTGATAGTTGTCCATATTCAGTTCCTGAAGCATGATGATATCAAAGCATGATAACTTTAAATCAGGTAGCGGTGGGAACGATTAGTAGTATGGCTCTTCACTGGTTGTTGAACGAGGTGACGGAGCACTATGGGAATGTCCTGAGTGCAGTGATGTTGGTTCTTAACTCAACTCAACTCAACTCTTCTTCACCAACAAAACCGTGCCATGTCTCCCCTGTCCAGTATAACCTATATAACAAAGACACTGATAGTTGTCCATATTCAGTTCCTGAAGCATGATGATATCAAAGACATATATCAACCTCCCCAGTACAGACTTTCTCTGCCTGGCACTACGACAATTCCAGTTGCCCACACTTGAATATTTGAGTCATGTAAGTTCCATTTTATTTCTGACTCACCTGGCCGTTGCTCTCCAATTTCTATGCCTTCTTGTCTCTCCATTCCCTCGCCTAATTCACCACCATCTCTCTCTCTCTCTCTCTCTTTCTTCTCTCTCTCTCTCTCTCTCTCCTCTCTCTCTCTCTCTCTCTCTCTCTCTCTCTCTCTCTCTCTCTCTCTCTCTCTTCTCTCTTTCTTTCTTTCTTTCTTTATCTTCGCTAACCGTTGAAGCTTATATCGAACATAGAGCATGCACTTCTTAGTACTTCTTAGCTCTGGCATTGATTCTTACATATTGAGTCCATAGAAGATTTATTTATTTGCTGGAAGTAATTTGGTGATTTATTTGCATTAAGTATAGATCACTCAGCCGGCTTCGTGGCTTAGAGGTTATGACTTTTCTCCGTAATCTCGTATACTCTCGTCGGTTAACGTGATGACGGTAAGAATCAGCAGTGGTTCGAATCGCATTGGTGACTTGCGGGGTATGTGAGCCGGCCGCTCAGAAAGCAATGGCAAACTACTGAGCGTAATCTTGCCAAGAAATCGACATACAGCTGAAAGATGCTGGTGTTGACAGCGATGTCCTGTAAAGGATATGCTAAAAAAAAAAAATAGATCACTCTAGCAGAGCCTCCTGCAAAGGAAGAGCCAATGAGCGTTCATCGGGCGTGTATACGCCTAGTGCCGCCATACCCGCACACTAGACTGTCGACGTTTGTGACAAGTTCACACGTAAGTATTTAGTCCCTCATCACGGTGGTCCACTTTGGACTTTGGAGTTTGATATCAGAGTTGTCCTCCTCGTGTGCGAGATGCTGTCCTCTACTGATGACTCACTCCTGCCCATGGATAGCGGTTATACGCTTTGTGGTCACGCCTCCGCTCACATAATGTACTTTCTAAGGAATACAGATTCCATCCTGAATCCGATTTTGCCCTCTGTGATCACCACCAGTTGCTCCGCGGCTGCTTATTGAATATTGGGGTTCCTTAAAACCAGCACAGAGCTATAGCTGGTGTCCGGGGTGTGGTACCCATATAGCTTTATACGCATCACAAAAATGTTTTGCATATCCTTTACAGTACATCGCTATCAACATCAGCATCATTCAGCTGATTGTTGATTTCTTGGCAAGATTACGCTCAGTAGTTTGCCATTGCTTTCTGAGCGGCCGGCTCACATACCTCGTAAGTTACCGACGCGATTCGAACCACTGCTGACTCTCACCGTCGTCACGTTACTTACGATAGTATACGAGATTACTTAGAAAAGTCGCTAAACTCTAGGCCAGGAAGCCGGCATACGCATCACAACGACCTTAATTTCCCCAATGTCTGTTACGGAAGTCACCACACCAGCCTTAACCCATTACATGCAGTAAGTATGGAACAATGAAGTAAATATCCCATAACTAATTTAATGCTTCACGATTGAAACATCTAATTGGATACCACTTGGTTCGCTCAATGCGTCAGACTTGGGCCAAATATGTGGTTATACCTTCATTCATTCAGTGTGTCAAGTTGTAACCAAATATCTAGAAATCTGTTAATTCACTCAATGCGTCAGGCTCGGGCCAAATATCCAGTTATCCCTTCATTCATTCAATGAGTCAAGGTCAAGTGTGAACCAGATATTTAGATATCCCCTACTCGATGACTACTTCAAATTTGGAAGAATTAATTAGCCATCACTTCATCTATTAATGCATCAAAATTGGAACAATTATGAAATTCGTCATATTTTGATAAATTATTATAATGTAACCCCCCCCCCCCCCCCCCCACATGTCCCCCTCCAATTTCGTCGTATAGTAAGAGCCGCGGTGTCCTGACCTTTGTCACAAGTGTTAAGGCGGTTTGTGCTGCGTATAAATGATTACTCTGTAAACCTCGGGAGTCAGTAAGCTGTTTTTGCTGGTTTTATAGAACTCCGTGCAAGATTTCTGCCAGACATGCTCGCCTTACACGATGGGTAAATGGCCACCATATAGAGGCAGTGATTAGAAACCATTCTGACATAGTTAAATATTTGAATAATGCATATTTCGCTGCATCTCGTTAGGTACATACAGTACATACTGCATAAATCACACAACATAAAATAATTAGATATATGATCATATATCCTTCAAGCTGAAATATACAACACATGTATTCACACAGTAATTTGAATTGTCTACCACGGTAATTTTAAACTGACTTTCGTGTCTTTTTGTTTGCACAAAGTTGGTTTCTGTAAGCTTATGGCAATTTCCTATGCCAGCTTTAACATGCTACCATTTTGTGTGTTAACGATGTGCTAACGAGACGCAGCGACATACGCCAGGCAATAAATCGTGCAATTTATTGTTTGTGTCTTCGTTATTCAAATTCACAACGGGAAAACATTCTTTTCTTCTTCTTTGCGTTCATCCGGAGTGTTTTTTCAGATGTGATTGCGGTGTGTCTGGTTAGGCACCCTTGGGTCGAAACCCTTAGGCCAACACATCCGACTTTCAGCGTGCATTTTTGACCAGGTTAGCATTCCTGGGAGACTCTCACTTTTGTGGTACTGTCCACCTCCCAGCTGGTCAAGTTGGAACAGTCGAAGACTGCACGGTCATCCCTCAAATGAAGGCAGGGGCAGTCCATAGCATTTTCCGCCATCCTGGGTGGCTTCCATAATTGCAGAGCCGACACATAACGCTCTGGTGCTGGGCTCACCGAGGGAATCGTCACGTCCTGCTCATGGCTGCTTTAATTCCTCACTTCAATTTATTGGGCATTTCGTTCGCCCCGGGCCGTTCCCGCACAAACCAGACAGGTCTGCAGACGGTATCCACTCAGCGAGTTTTCGGACATGTGCTTGTCGTTGCGCCCTTCAGAGCTGTTCCAGGCACTACAGACATTCGGAAAACTACCTAGTCAGAGCTGTTCCGAACAAGAGCGGCATTCGGAAACTAGGTAGTCAGAGCTGTTCCTAGCACGAGAGACATTCGGACGAGACATTTCACTCGGACGTAAATGCGTAGTGCCAATTTTTAGTTTGCCACCCGTAGGACGGCACTTCCGACTTCAGCAGGCATTTTTTAATGAGGTTAGCCTTCCTCGGGTTTCGAGCCACGTTAGACTTATTGTTGTGATGTCGCCCACATCTCAGCTGGTCAAGATAGAACGATCATCGACATCACGGTTAACCCTCAAGGGAAGGCAGGGGCAGACCATGGGCCTATCCAAGGCTATCCAAGGAGGCTTCCATAATTGCAGAGCCGGCACATATTGCTCTGAGACTGGGCTCACCCAAGGAGTTGCGACGTTCTGCTCATGGCTGCTTTAGTTCCTCACTTCCATGTGTTGGGCATCTCGCTTGCCACTGGTCGCTCAAGCACACACCAGGAACGGTCAGACTGCGGGCGACATCCACTCGGTAAGCTTTTGCTTTTGACTTCGGACCACGCAATGGATTCGCTAGCCGTGCGTTCCATTTCTTGTTATTGAGACGTTTTTCCACTTTTGTCTACACTCTCCATGAGTGATACAGACAGCTTTCGTAACCATTTCATTCGACTGAGGCACTTTTCTGCCATTTTGTACTCGCTCACGAGGTAGGCTACATGTGCTGCCGGCTCAGCACCTTACCTCCGTGCAGGGGTGAACGAGAAACGGCCAGGCCCTCTCATCCGGGAATCCCTCATATCCCCCAGCTGAGAGCCTTCGAACAATTTTCAGAACTGGGCATGTAGCGTGCTCAGTATCTCATCTATCCTTTTCGGTAGATGGTATCGGCCCGGCTCTCACATCCGAGGGTTTGTGGCCTAAACCCTCGACAGAGAGCCTTAGGATGTTGTCCGGACCAGGAACTTCTGCCTTCGTACGCCTGATTTAAACTTTTGACTGCTATCCTCAGTCTACCTGCAGAGCAGCAGGTTGTGTCTCTCTTAGTCTGGCCCCTATCCCATAAGCTTTCCAATATGTAGTTTTTATCCATCGGCAAGCAGATGGGGTCGATGGGACACGCAAGCTCCCACACCACGGCAAGGTGGAGACACGTCGGGGGAGAAACATTCTTTTGAATAGTTAACAATTGCCCTCTACTAAACTGATAAAAGAGTTATAATGTCCCCCGCAATATCAATTGTCCACTGAATGAAAACCGCACTAAATGACTTCTTCTTCTTCTTCTTCTTCTTCTTCTTATTCTTCTTCTTCTTCTTCTCCTTCTTCTTCTTCTTCTTCTTCTTCTTCTTCTTCTTGTGCGTTCATTCGGAGAGTTTTTTTTGGTGTGTGGACGTGATTGCGTTGTGCCTATTTACAGCAGAGCTGCGTTCTTCCGCCGTTAGGCCGACACATCCGACTTCTGCGGGCATTTGTTTATCGGGTTAACCTTCCCGGGATTTGGTTCAAACGTCACCCTAATGTCGTCTAGCAAGCAGCGATATGCAGGAGGTGGCCATTTCTTGCGTGAGTCCAGTACCAGAGTGTCATGTGTCGGTTCTGCGCATATGGAAGCCTCCTTGGGCGGCAAGGAATGTCCTTGGTTTTCCCGTGTCTTCCCTTGAGGGCCGACCGGCATGCATACGGCTGTTCTCGGTGGGAATGTTGACGTGTCACGAGTAATTAGAGGGACGATGATGGCGTTAAAACTCCGAGGTGGTTCCAAATTGCTGTTATATAGCCGGGAATGCAGTGTTTGGGTGAGCGCCCAACCTTACAAAATACGCCACAGCGTGTGCATTTATCATCTCTTGCAGCAAAAGTCCAACTTCTGACCTTCACGTGGCGGAACTGTTTTAACTTATAGGATAAGGGCGGTGGCGAGTCTCTAGCGCCGTAAAAATAACCAGAATGGTCTGGATATGTTTGTACGTACATACATGCGCAGACACGTGTGTACATGCATACATATCTAAACTCCAGTAAGAACACAGTTTACTCTAGTAAAGGTGCTGAAGACGGAGGCAACCAGCCAGGAGGAGCACCACAGAAATCAGGATGCCACGCAAGTACGCCATGAGATATTCCGATTACAGTAAGCAAGGCGTTATGGTGCTTGTCCTGCTATGGGACCCACAGGCAGGTGCAGTGCCAGACCCTATGCCTCCACTGGGTCCAACCACAACTACTGGAGGTCCTTCTCAGATGTCCTGTGGAGTAAGGGGACCTGAAAATAGAGCTTCTGGCCGTACCAAACAAAGACTGAAAATAATGCACTGGAATGCGGAGGAAGTCAGCAACAACAAAACATAGAACTAGAAAACATCTTGGGCCAAGAAAAAGTAAGCGTATGTTGCTTGCAAGAAACTCACCTCAACGAAAATATAGCCTTCAAAATCAGGTGTTACCGATCTGACCGAAAAGACAGGCGAAAAGGTGGGATACTTCTTTTTCTTCTTCTGCGTTCATCCGGATTTTTTTTCCGGATGTGACTGCGTTGTGCCTGTTTACAGCAGAGATGCGTTCTTGCGCCATTAGGCCGACACATCCGACTTCTGCGGGCATTTGTTGACCGGGTTAACCTTCCCGGGGGTTTCTTAGGACGTTTGAATCTCACTGTTGTGGTGTTATCCCCCATCCTAGCTGGCCATATAAAACAGCCAAAGACATCCTGGTCAACCCTCAAGGGAAGGCAGGGGCAGACCATGGGCATTCCCCGCCATCCAAGGAGGCTTCCATACTTGCAGAGCCATCACACAGCGCTTACTGGGCTCACCCAAGGAATCGTCACGTCCTGCACATGGCTGCTTAGCCTCACTTCCGTATATTAGGCCTTCCGTTCACCATAGGCTGTTCCTCCGTAAAACAGAAGAATGCAGTCTGCAGATGACATCCACACAGTGAAATTTCGATTAGGACTTTCCACATAATGGATTTGCTATCCATGCAATATTCCATTTCGCGCCACTAGGACACTTTTTCCACCTTTTATGAAGCCCACACAGTGAGCTTTCGATTCGGACTTTTCACGTAATGGATTTGCTATCCAAGCAATATTCCATTTCGTGTCACCAGGACACTTTTTCCACCTTTTACGAAGCCCACACAGTGAGCTTTTGATTCGGACTTTCCACGTAATGGAATTGCTATCCAAGCAATATTCCATTTCATGCCTCTGGGACGCTTTTGTAACCGACATACCTGTAGTATGAAGTGTGGCAGTTTAAATACATCTTCATGCACCTTTAAATGTCAACCTGAATGTAGTTAAAGTAAGTTGTAGTCAACTTGAGCTTGTTGATATCTCCATAGAGCTTGTCCTCAAATGAAGCAGGCGTGGGCCAAAATATCTTTCTCGCTGTTCTGCATATATTGGGCACTCCTGCAGCAAATGTTTAGCATTAATTTTACCAGTTCCACAATTACATTCATCGGTATCTCCTATCTTTAGTTTATTGAACAAGTGGTGTTTCAGCCTGTTATGTCCTGTGCGGAGTCTGAAGATTGCTACTTGTTCTCTTCGGTCGAGTTTGTAATATGCATCATCCTTCTGGTGGCCTGGATGCTCTGTTATTTTTCC